>OZ017738.1:337172792-337522792 GCA_963969285.1 Odontomyia ornata | reverse complement strand
GTTTGGGGTTTCTCGGGAGGTGCTCCGAACTTTATATCAGCTGGCAGACGAATAGTCTTTCCAAAAATGACTTTAGCTGGGGCTTGCACCCGTCGATGCATGTTCGGCAGCTCTGTACACCATCAAAAATAGTGGAATGTGTCGGTCCCAGTCCCTTTGGTTCTCGTCAACCATCTTGGCCAGGTGTTTATTGAGAGTGCCGTTGAAACGTCCGACTATTCCATCGGATTGGGGATGCAGTGGTGTTGTCCTCGTTTTCCGTATTCAAAGCAGCTCGCCTATTTCGCTAAAAACTAGTGATTCGAAGTTTCGACCTTGATCTGAACGTAGTTCACAAAGTGCGCCGTACCTTCTGACCCAACTTAACACTAGCTGTTCGGCTACAGTAGTTGCTTCCTGGTTGGGGGTAGACCTCGGGCCACTTGCTGAAATAATCGGCTACAACCAGCGTGTATCGATAATCCCATTCAGATTCAGGAAAGGGTCCTGCGATGTTAACAGCAATCATTTCGAATGGCACGCCTACGTTATAGGTTTGCATTTGTCTTCTCAGTCGTCGCTTTGGGCCTTTGACGGAAGCGCGAATTGTGCATCTGCGACACCAGTCCTCTACGTCTTCTCGAGCGTGGAGCCAGTAGAACCTTTCCCGCAATTTCGCTAAGGTCTTGTTAACACCAAGGTGGCCTCCCGAGGATCGTTCATGCATTTCCTCAATCACATCGTGGATTCGGCTTTTGGGTAGTATAGTTTGCATCTTTTAGGAGCTGCCATCCGCCATTTCCCAATTCCGCTTGAGTACGCCACCCTCTACCTGAAGGGAGTTCCATTGTGCCCAATAGCTTTTCAGGGTTGCGCCGTGCATTGAAACGGCCTTCCATTCAGGTTGCCCAGTCGTCCCCTTCCATACGAGCAATGGTCCGATGTCTTTATCGGCTAACTGGGCGTTTCGAATCTCCTCCGATGACCAACCTTCATCGAATTCGGCCGTTATCAATCGCAGATCAACGGGCGGTTCCTTTTCCTCAATCCGTCGGCAATGCTTGCAGTTAGCTGGACATGGACGGCGGGATAGGGCGTCAGCATTTCCATGAACTCCGCCCGTTCGATGAACAATTTCGTCGTCGTATGACTGCAATCTTTCGATCCACCTCGCAACTTGTCCCTCGGGGTTTTTGAAGTTGAGCAGCCATCTCAGTGATCCATGGACCGTTCGGAGAACAAATTTCTGGCCATATAGGTACTTGTGGAACTGCTTGGTGGCCTCTATTATAGCCAATAGCTCCTTCCTGGTCACGCAGTAGTTCCTCTCACTTTTTGAAAGAACTCGACTGTTATACGAGAGGACTCTTTCTTTGCCATCTATCTGCTGGGAGAGTACAGCTCCAATACCGCCGTTGCTCGCATCGGTGTCAACTACAAACATTTTTCCGGGTTTTGGATATGCCAGCACGGGTGATTCACACAGCTTCTCCTTCAAGGTCTCAAAGGCTACCTGGCATTGTTCATTCCAGACATACGGACGATTTTTCTCGGTTAGCTGATGGAGACACTTAGCTATTTTGGCAAAGTCTTTGACGAATCTTCGATTGTAGGTTGCCAGACCCAGAAAACTTCGTAGTTGGCGCTTGTTGTTTGGTGTTGGCCAGCTTTTCACGGCTTTAATTTTCTCAGGGTCTATTTTGACCCCTTCTGCTGATACGATATGTCCCAGGTATTTTACTTCAGCTGCGAAAAGGGTACACTTGTCGGGACTAAGTTTCAAATTTGCCAGTTGCAATCGGGAGAAAACCTCTTCTAAGTTCCGCACATGCTCTTCGAACGTTCTCCTGATGACAATGATGTCATCTAGGTACACCAAGCAGGTTTTCCAGGTGAGGCCACGTAGCACGTACTCCATCAGGCGTTCGAAAGTGGCTGGAGCGTTGCAAAGCCCAAATGGCATCACCACAAATTGCCACAATCCGGTCCCAACTGAAAATACGGTCTTCTCTCGGTCCTTCTTGTCGATTTCTACCTGCCAATAGCCACTCTTGAGATCGAGTGTAGAAAACCATTTTGTCTCGGCTAAAGTGTCGATGATGTCATCAATGCGTGGGAGCCGGTAACTATCTTTCTTAGTGACGTCGTTAAGCTGCCTATACTCGACACAAAAACGAGTGCTACCATCCTTTTTCTTTGCTAGAACTACAAGCGCGGCCCATGGACTGACAGAAGGTTCAATAACGCCTTGTTTTTCCATGTCCGAGATCAGCGCGCTCAATTCTCCTTGTTTGGCTATAGGGAGACGTCTGGGTGCTTGTCGAATCGGCTTGGCTCCCTGTGTATCTATGACGTGAGTTACCAGACTCGTTCGGCCTTGGTCATCCGGGCTTGTTGAGAAGATGTCACTGTACTTGGTGACCAGATCAGAGGCTCGTTTGAATAGCTGCACTGGCAATTTGACCTGCTTCACTATTGCAGACGTGAATTCCCGGGTTTTGTCTGTGTCTTGCTTCCTACTCCAATGATGGTCGTGAGTAGCTTCCAAAGAGGTGATGGTGGAAATAGGCTGGCAGCTGCCGATGACTTCTCCCGCTTTGATGCTCGTGGTTGAGTCTGCAGTGTTAAGGACTCTAACTGGCACGTATCCGTTCCTTAAAGATCTTACAAGACTTCGTCCTACAATCAAACTGCGCAATGCGGACGTCTTCGTTGGCTCTATCAGATAAGATCGGTGGTCTCCAGAATCACCATCAAGCTTGGCCCATACAATGCTTTCGGAAGAACTCGGTACATCAGTGTCAGTACATACCACTACATTCATCTTGGGAATTTGGACGCTGGGATCCTCCATCAGTACTTCGACATTCTGCCATTTCAATACCCGTTTGCCCAAATCCAACGTGATTTCATGTGGTCGCAGAAAATCCATTCCGAGAATGCAGTCATCCATAATGTTCGTGACCAGGAAATTATTTCGGAACACAAGGTCTCCCAACTGTATCTGGAGGTTGACCTCTCCATTAACAGGTGCAATTTCTCCCGTAGCTGTCCGTAGTGAGAAAATTCTGCCCTTGTGAAGTTGTTGCTGCCTGACTAGGTCTTATCGGATAATCGATCGGGTTGCACCAGTGTCGATGGTTATGGTGCAGTGTTCCCGGTCAACTTGACCCGGAAGGCATAAGTCCGCTTCTCCACGATGTAGTCTTGACACGGTGATGGTGGTGCTGGGGACGTCGATCCTCCTAGCCAACCTCTGCCCCACGAAGTTGGCTCTTACATGTTTCCCGACCCCTTTGTTTGAAGGGCTTCCATTCTGGGCTCCTGACTCGGTCTGGATCTCCTCCTAGCTGCACATCCTGGGCAATAGCTCGGTTTTCTTCGCTTCTTGCAGTCTCTTTGCAGGTGTCCCTTCTCTCCGCAACTCCAGCATCTAGGCGCACCATTTACATGCGGGTTTCGCTCAATTTCCACGCGCTCACACCTGCACTCGTCTGTCACTACCTTACGAACCCGGGCAGTGGTACGAGTCACATTTTTCAATGCCTCAAAGTTCAGACTGTAAGCCAATGTGTCCTTAACCGTTTGCTTTTGAGCTAAACGCATGGCTTGTTGCAATTCCGGGTCCTTTAGTGCGCTGATGAATGCTTCTGCTGCTACGTCATCTCGATGTTCTGGGTCGTAGGCTGGGTAAGCCAAAAGTGTTAGTCGCTCAATGTCTTGGGCTAGCTGCTGTAGGGTTTCACAAGACTTCTGCATTCGATGCCTTAGCTGTGACCGATAAATCTGCTTCAGATGATCGTCTCCATAACGCATGTCGAGCGCATTCATTATAGCAGGCGAGTTTGAGTGCAATTCCACGGGGATCGTCTGCAAAAGCTCGGCAGCTGGGCCTCTTAGAGCAAAAATCAATGCAGTTGCTCATTCCTGGTCATTCCAGCGATTCGCCCTTGCGGCAGCTTCAAACTGGGTCGTGTAAATACTCCAGACCGTTTGCCCATCGAATATTGGTGCTTGCACATTTCTGGATGTGCTTTGCGCTGCGGTTATAATTGGGGCTGGTGGGGCGGTTACTACTGCCTTTGCTGCGTCCAATTCCTTTTTCATGTTTCCCATCTCATGGTTGATTCTCTCCTCTACCTGGCTGATATCATGGTTTATTCTCTCCTCGACCTGGCTGATCTCATGGTTAATTCTCTCCTCGACCTGGTAAACCTTTTCCTCGACCTGGTCAACCTTTTCGTTGATGCCTTTGATTTGTTTGTTCAGATGACCGAGCTCCGCTTTTATTTCGGTTGACTGTTTCTCCAGCTTCTGTGTGATGTCTGCCTTGATTTCGATCGCTTGTTGGTCCAGCTTCACTGATTGCTCATTTAACTATGCTGATTGTTCGTCTAGCTTCGCAGTTAGACTGGATGACAACAGCATTAACATTTGCATAAGCGCATTTTCTGGCTCCTTTGATTTTAGTGTTTTCACTTCTCCACCTTCTGCGCCTTTTCCCGCATCTGAGAGCTCACCCGAATCCAGATTCCCGCCTTCCGACTCGATCGCGTCACGCAAGCATGCAATCAGTATGGCCTTTGTACCTTGCGTGGCCAGATTTCGCTGTTCCAACTCCCCTTTTGAGCTCCGATATACTTAATTGATTAATATTCAGATTTAATTTTCCTGGCATTTTTATTGTTTCGGCTAATTTCCCACCAGTTTTCACGTTGATTTACACTATTGTGCACTTTAAAAATGTTTAAACGTTTTCACTTCCAAAATTTTCTATCCCACTTCTGACACCACTGTCGCGTGTTTTTTGGTTCGCGGCCAATAATTTTAATGTTCCAGGAAAGTGAAAACGCAATGTCTTTTAATTTAAGTTAAAAGAGTTTAGTTAATTACAAAAATGCACAATAATCAGTTTAACACTTTGACTAATTTTAATATTCACTATTAAAAATCTAACACTTGTCCATAAATTTCTTATCCCAATTGTCTTCTAAATCACTTCACTATTACGAAAATCACTTTCTTATTACTCGAATAATATCGCTTCCCACACACTATCGCAGTTCTTATCGCGGTCGAATGAATGATCCCCCCAATCATTCAGCTCGCCTTTATATAGGGTCTCTAATCATTCAACTCAGTTCTCGTACATTGGTGAATTAGCGGGAACATTCCAGCAGTGAATGAATGGAGCAGTGACTCACTTTCAGATGTTCATGCTTGTTGGGTTCTCGTGGTTTCGAGTAAATTCGTTTTGTTGATGTTTTTAATTGTTGTGAAAACAATTGCGACAGTAGCTCGCAGAATTATTTTTACATGTAACAATATATATATATATATATATATATATATATATATATATATATATATATATATATATGCATGCTAGTATTAAATCCATATGATTTTTAGGTTAGTACCAACTTTCGAGCGATACGTGTCAAAATTTGACAGCAGTCCGATCATCAGTTTGTGAGATGTTGCGTTGTGAGTGTAGCTACTTTTGTTATTTGAAAAATGATGGAAAAAACGAATTTCGTGTGCTGATAAAATATTGCTTTTTGAAGGGAAAAAATACAGCTGAAGCAACATTCTGGCTTGATGAAGAGTTTCTGGTGTGTGCACCAGGAAAATCAATTATTGGTTGGTATGCTTAGTTTAAACGTCGTGAAATGAGCACCGAAGACGGCGAACGCAGTGGACACCCAAAAGAGGCTGTCACCGATGAAAACATCAAAAACCTTCACAAAATAATTTTGAATGACCGTAAAGTGAAGTTAATTGTGAAGATGTCATCTGAACGTGTACATCATATCATTCACGAATTTTTGTACATGAGAAAGCTGTGTGCAAAATGAATGCCGCGCGAGCTATCAATAGGTCAAAAGCAACAACGTGTTAATGATTCTGAGCAGTGTTTAAGCGCAATAAACCTCAATTTTTGCGTCGATATGTGGTAATGGATGAAACATGGCTCCATCATTTCACTCCGGAGTCCAATTGACAGTCAGCTGAGTGGACTGCGCATGATGAACCGAATCCAAAGCGAGGAAAAACACAACAGTTAGCTGGCAAGGTTATGGAATCAGTATTCTGGGATGCGCAAGGTATAATATTCATTGATTACCTCCAAAAAGGCCGGGCCATCAACAGTGATTATTATAAAGCGTTATTGGATCGTTTAAGGGATGACAATAAATCCGCATATTGTCATATGAGCAGAGCAAACAAACGAAGCACAATTCGCCAAAATCGTGAGCAGCTAATTTTAGATATTCCCGCTTATAATCTAATTGGTGAAAATATATCAGATCGGTTGGACGAGCTTAACGGTTGGAAAAAGTTTAAATTTTGTTTTAAACTTGCAAAGAGTCAAATAAATGGTGTTATTATTAAATAATTGGATCGCGGACCGACATTACAGGACTCCGTGAGTCATACATGCAAATTAGTTCAAAAGGATGAATTCACTAAATCATTGATCGAACTTGGGCTTTTGGAATCTACAACAGAATCCAAAATGATGCAAAGTTGCATACGAAAATATGGCTGCATTACCAATGCCAATAATGCTAACCACATGCCAACCAAGTAATAAGCTGAACGCGATACATGAACGCCACTACTGAAAGTAATGGAGCCACTTTAGGGACCACTGGTGGAACGCGCGTGTTGCAATCAAGGTCAAATCGATCTTGGGTAAAAGAAGAGCCATAAACAAACGGTAGTTACAATGAAGGTGAAGTGGAAGCTGGTGGAGGTGCTTGAGTCCTCTTTTGGCGCTTACACGTCGATCAAGACGGATCTTTCGGAGTGAGAACGGATCAAGTGGACTTCAGCGGAAGAAAATCACGAGGAAAGAAGACTGCTGGCAACTACAAACCGAAATTGAAAACTGGAATCACGCAGAGAAGCAGGCGAATAATCAGTGGCACCCCTTTGAATCACATCAATAAGTAAGATTAAATTTTAGTAAAATTGTTAGTGATTGATTGAATAGAACTAAGTGACAATTGTGTTAATAAATTAATCATTTATACAGGAAACAAAGTGTTTCTTTGAAATGAAGTGCGATTACCGGAGTTTCCAAAGGAGATTTGTAAACTTGGCTCAGATGCGAGGAAGTGATGTGGTAAGTCAGCATTTTTTTGGTTCAATTGATAAATAATTTCAGTGTCCAGCAGTGCAAAGGCTCTGGTTGTGTGCAGTGTTTGGTAGGAATTTTCCAAGTTTTTGGGGAAATTTCCGAGTGTTTAGGAGGTACTATATTTTTGGGCTTTGGCGAGTTGTAGTCTCGGTCAACGACTCCTGAGAGCTTCATAGGGAGCGAGTGGTGCCAAACGCCCGCCTTCGACGAGTGACCCGGCAATGAGAAGCGCCACCATAACCCTCCGCCTTTAGGTGCGGAACCATTCCACGGTTAGCATTTCGTGGCTAACATTTTTGAATTTCGTTGATAAATCTGCTGTAAGCGTGCCAGGTCTTTTCGTATTCGTCCAATTGAATTTTTGATTTCTTTTATCACATTTTTTAAAATTATCAATGATGATTCAATGCAATTTCTCATCTGAGTTTAGATTTGCAAATACATCTAATATAAATATTTTAATGAGTAGGTGAAACAGGGATAAAAAGATTGGTATACATGTTCAATCATATTCAATAATTTTTTGTTTTTGATAACGATATAAATCGGCGGCATCCCCTACAAATATATTGCAGAACTGTAAGGCCTTGGCACAACCACATCCCAATCGACAAAATATCATCTGTGAAAACTAATCTTTGTTCATAAATAGTATATGACATGCATCTATTGGTACTGCTACTGCTTCAATTTCATTGCATACTTCGAAAAGTTTTAGGTAAACGATTTTGTTTCATTGAATTACCAAAACAATTTAATGACTTAAAATTGCACACTTAGAATATATACGTGATGGTATATACTTATAAATGGTATAAATATGCAGTTATATTAATACTGAAAAAATAAAAAATAACATTTCCTCTCGCGATGTTTGATTGAATTTTTTATCCAGATACCGGTATTTTGAAGACAAGTTATCCTCTTCCTCAGTGGCGGTATTCTGAAGCACTTCTTACAATCATCCGAATATTTAAACCTTTCACATTTAATGGCAGAAAAGGTATATCAGGTAATCAACATAAATCCCCATAAGTACTACCGCAGGAAATAATATACAATTATAATGCAATTAAGGATTAGCTGAGGCAGGTACAAAACTAACAAAGAGCTTAAAGGTAAATTAATTACACGGAATTACAAAAAGTTGTAATGCAATTACGGGTTAGCTACGGCATGTAAAATAATTGGGGAGATTTTGTTACAAAACATAAGTTATTTGATAATTTTAATTGGATTACTATATCCATTGCCTAGATGCGTATTTAGACGTTGTCCACTAGGGACTCTCAGAATCCATAAGGATTTGCAAGTAGCCAACTTTTCCCAGCCTGAATAGTATGAGATTCTTCAATAATATGTTTGGCTAATGATGATCTTGCTGTTTCTATTCCAGCTTTTCTGATGATCTGTTCAGCCTTCTTAATATGTTCTTAGAATCTTGTTTTTGCCAAGCGTTTCGTCTGTCCATGTATACCTTATCGCCTTTGGGGCAGCTGATCCTATAGATTCCACTCTTTTCCTCCTTTTTCTTGCCATCTTTAATTGATCCAAGAATTGTTTCAACGCTGTAGTGCTAGCTGTAGTGCTGCTAGTGCTAGCCGTATAGTATCCTGTCCTTTTCAAAATGCGTTGCAATCTTTTTGTAGCTGACAAATGAGTGATTGGCATCCATTTTCGTACTTGTCACCGTTTTTGTAGAAATAGGAAGTGAGCTCATTTTCCCTATGTTGTTTTTCCATTTTCCGAATACATAGCTCGATCAATTTCCTATCGTACCCATTTTTGATAGCCGTGTCCATGATGTATTGTTTTTTTCGTTCCAGACGCTGGTTATTCAATAGTACCGTTATCATTCGATGGATTATATAATTGTGTGCAGCTATTTTCTGTCCATGAGAATGGTAAGAAGAACTGGGGATGGTTCTCTGGGTACTTGTGCTCTTGCTGTAGATGTCAAATTCTAATCCACCTTGGGCCTTTATGATCAAAAGATCCAGGAACGGTAATTGGCCCTGACTCTCTTTTTTCAACGTGAATATTATTTTAGGGTGTTTCCCATTGAGTACATGTAGTAACTCTTCCGGCTTATTTGCTTTTACCATCGTGAAAATGTCGTCCACATATCTGATCCACACCTTAGGCATCATACCTTTTTTCTCCACCTCGGTCTCCAGTCAATTCATGAAAATATCGCTCAACAGAGGTAAAGCGGGTTACGCATAGCTGCTCCTATCGTCCTTTGGAAGAATTTGTCCCTGAAAATAAAATAGTTTTCATTCATACATACAGCTCTAATTTACTATAGCATTTAACCCGTCTTCTTCATTCCATTGAATCACTATGTTTCAACAGCCAGTCTTCAAATGGTGCCAAGGACTACTTACCTGGCAGGCTGGGAAACAGTGATTTGACATCAAAGGGCTCCTCAACTTTCGAATTTTTGAAGCTTCTCCACTAGTACGTCCCTATTCTTTACTGGTCTTGTGTTAGGTTTATACGGATGTTGTGCGCATTCTTTTAAAAGCCATTGGGCTTTGTTCTTTGTAGGTGCATTAGTGGCTGTGACAATTTCCCTTAGTTCATTCCCCCCCTTATGGATTTTGGGCAGACACTTTATTCTTTGTAGGCAAGGGTTAGATACTCTAAGTTTTTTAATGTCACCAATTACTGGTTTCGATTCTTTTCAAGCTTTTTCCACTCTGTTTTTCAAGTCCAGTACGAAGTCTGCTCTTAATTGGTGGTAGTCTTCGCGATTCAATTTTGCAAACACCACATCATCATACTGCTTCTTGTCTATTTGTACCACAGAATTATCTTTGTCTGTCCTTACATAATACTTTTTAATAATTTTTCTTTTAGTTCTTTTAACAGCTTCCATTCGGCATTTTGGTTCATTCCTCCTACTCGAATTGCTCCAATTATCTTGTACGTTCTCTACCGTACAAATTGCTTTTCATCAGAATCCATGAATCGTTTTCAAGCCTCAATATCCACGACAATGCCCTCCGCTGGAAAAGTTAAGCTTTTATTTAAAAGATTCATTTGGTCCTGTGTGAAGGTTTCTGATGATTTATTTATGACAAAGTTGCGAATAAAATCAATCTTTTCTTGTTGATCGCATTTCATATGAATTTTATTCTGCAGAGAAGCCAACTTTTTATCGAAAATCTTCCTTTTTCTCGCCTTTTTAACACTCCTTCTTCTTCTTAGCACTACAGTCCCTTTCTCAGTCCTTGACCGCGTCTTCCAATTCCGGAATCCAAGCAGCGATGAACTGTCCTCGTCGACCGAGTCAGACCAGCATTTCCTCGGTTTCCCCACTGGCCGCCGGCCTTCAGTTCTCCCCACGAATACCTTCTTGGGTATCCGTTGTTCGTCCATACGATTCATGTGTCCAGCCCATTGCAGCTTCCACAGTTTTACAATCCTTGAGACCTCCGGCTCATCGAAAATTTCATACAGCTCATGGTTGTATCGAACTCGCCATTGGCCCCCGTCTAGCTTTGCTCCGATTATTCGCCTCAGGACCCGTTGCTCGAAGGCGTTCAAAATGTTCGCGGATGCTTGGGTTAGGGTCCATGTTTCACACCCATAGCATAACACAGGTCTTATCACAGATTTGTTTACTTGGAGCTTTGTTTTCCTGTGTATGCAGCTGGTCTTCATGATCGTCAATACTGAATAAAATATTTTATTTGCGAGCTGTATTCTTCGGCGTATTTCGTCTCTTTCATTGCCCGTTTTTGTTATTTTGGCGCCTCGATACACAAATTCGCTAACATTCTCAATGCTGTATTCGCCAAGTGTGATATTTTGTGTATTTGAGGTTTTTTTCCTCGACTGCGTCATGAACTTTGTTTTATTTTCGTTGATTTGTAGCCCTACTAGTTTTGCTTCGCTGTCAAGTTTCAGGAAGAGTTCTTTGGCAGTTGTTAATAACTGTGACAGAATGTTGATGTTGTCCGCATAGGCCACTGCTTGGCTCGACTTGTATAGTAATATACTTCTCACTCCTTGGCCCGTTGTATTTTGTCTTTGATATCCAGTATATCACCTTTTCTTCTAATTAGGATCTTTGCAATCTTCAGATGTAATGAGTAGCTTTCCAAACTAGAAGACTCCAGTTTTGAATACCAACTGTTTATACTTTTTTTA
This sequence comes from Odontomyia ornata, assembly GCA_963969285.1. Lineage (NCBI taxonomy): Eukaryota > Metazoa > Arthropoda > Insecta > Diptera > Stratiomyidae > Odontomyia > Odontomyia ornata. Next base: position 337,511,508 of record OZ017738.1, on the reverse strand, counting down.
ACCAGAATTCTTTCAATGACTAGCCGTAGCTAGCCCGTAATTGCATTACAACTTTTTGTAATTCCCTGTAATAAATTTATCTTTAAGCTCTTTGTTAGTTTTGTACCTGCCTCAGCTAACCCTTAAAAGTTAAGAATATTTATGTTTATTCTGTCTCTTTTCTGCCATTAAATCTGAAAGTTTTAAATATTCGGATGATTGTAAGAAGAGCTTCAGAATACCGCCACTGATGAAGAGGATAATTTGTCTACGAAATACTGGTATCTGCATTTTAACTTTAATATTAATAGCGCTTGAAAAAAGGAAATTTTATTTTTTCAGTATCGTTACAGGCGTTATTATTTCGGAAATACAAATCGTGAATGTAGTTATATGTTTAAAAGTGCTAAAACTAATTAATTGCATGATCTAGTTTCTGCATAAAATCACCTTCTAGCAAATGAATCAAGCAAAAAAAAACAAGAAGCAGTCGTGAAGATAAAGCACTAATAATTAACAAGCGTATAAAACACATGCAACAAATTTTCAGAGGTTTATAGGAATTGAGATTGTCTGTGACGCCGACGCGTTGGGCCCATTCCAGGAAAGTGAAGCCACCCCCAACCATTTTCCGAAGTTTCACGAAAAACCATCAAAAAATGTCCCTTCTATTTCTTTTAGCATATTCGTACACAAAGATGGGCTATAGGCCCAGGTCTCGAAGTCATCAGGTCATAATCATCGTCCCGATAGCTATAACTGATATACATGCTAGTTGGTAAAAAAAGGACTGCCATAATTAGAATCACGTGCTTGCGATGTCGAAATACCAACCGTTCTCAGCACTCATCGACCATGTTCCGCATGCCTCACATGAATGCAATAAGAGGATCCAGTCAACATTGAATATCGGGCCAAATGACTCAACGGACCTATTATTTCCAATGAAAATTAAAGACATAACTCATTTGGGACATCTCCCGGGTAACCTCACACAATCTGACCATGAGAATCATGTCAGTGCAAAATGTTCCTTAGATATCTCGATTATAAGTGATGAATACTCAGAAGATGAAGAAATTTCTGTAAAGCGTGTTCTCTCACCGAAAAAAAGAATGAGCAGTACTGGGCACAGTCCCCATGGTATGAAAGATCGACTTTTTGGTCGATCAAATCGAATCTCAGGTACCAGCAGAAAAGACTTTTCCTCTGATAAGGAAGTACATTTGCGCAAAGAGGATACATGTCCAGAAAAACCCGAGAACCGGATCAATTTAAAGATTGATTCCTTTGTTAAAAGAAATCGTCGGGTTAGCGCACTTTTGAACACATTTATCGCTAATAAATTTTCTTCAAAGAAATTAGCATGGATTTCGAAAAAAAGAATATTCTTGGTTCAATTGAAACATGCTCCAGCAAATACATTTTAGCAGAAGATCCCAGATATTAAAAGATTAATCTAATGAATCTTCAAAAACACAGATTTGCCTGGATGAGCTAGCGATAAAAGCAGAAACTTCGCGGTGGAATACTTGCGGATGAGATGGGGTTAAGCAAGACACTCACTTTGATCACATTGGTACTTGCAAACTTATTATAAGCAAGAGAGAGAATGGAACTCTTCACAAAAGGAGAGTGAGAAGGACAATACCGACTCTTGGTCGTCAAATACGAGAGCGCGCGAAGGTGATTACGGAGGGACGCTGATTGTTTGTCCTCTCAGCCTGATTTGTCAATGGAAAGGCGAAATTGAGAATTTTGTCCAACCGTGCAAACTCAGCGTATGCGTGTACCATGGAAACAACTGGGAACAGACGCTGAGACAATTAACAATAAATGACTTAGATCTGGTTCTTGGGAAGATGTAAGCGAGTGGGCACTTTTTAGAGTTTTATTTTTTTATTTATTTATTTATTTATTCAAGTCTACTTAACAGACAGAAATCCAATTACTAAATAGACTTAGACAATTAAATATAGTTAAATATAATTCAGAGTAAGACAAATCAATACAACAAATCAAGCAGAAAAGAGTTAATCTAAAACATGAAAGAAATGAAGATAGAGTCAAGAACAAAGTTTGTAAAATTTAGTGCTAAGGAACATTAATCACTATTCGCAAAAAGTTACATCTTTAATTTAATTTTAAAAACAAAGTAGGACGTGGATAGAGAGCCAAGCTCGAGGCTGTTATGCATTCCGATGATTCGTGGCATAATTGAGTTAAAATATAAATCTGTTCGGGCGTACGGAACCTCGAGAATGTGATTAGACCGACTAGGCCGTGCATACAGTCTGTATTGCAAGTCTGCGCTTAGGGTGGAGGCAATTTGTTGGTGGTACAACTTATAAAGGAAACATTGATCTAAGAAGGTTCTACGGGACGACAGAGAAGGGAGACGAAGTGTGGATAGACGACGCTCATAAGGCTCATAAGCTACGTTGAATTTGAAAAACACAATACGGGTAAACTTACGCTGAACAGCTTCTATTGAGTTCATAAGATATAAATGTCTTGGAGACCACACCACTGAGCAGTACTCAAGGAGCGGGCGGACAAGACACGTGAACAAGCGAACGGCGGTAGCAATATTTGCAAACTTATGCAAATGCCGCATAAGAAAACCCGAAACTTTTGATGCCTTGGTAATTAGGCTAAAAATGTGGACATCAAATTTAAGCTTGGGGTCAAATATTACACCAAGATCTTTACATGAGTCTGCAGAGGAGAGAAAAACATCACATAAGGTGTAATTAAAAACTAAAGGGACAATTTTCAAAGTAAAAGTCATTTTAAAACATTTGGAAACATTAATACGAAGGGAGTTTACATTACACCAGTTATACAGGTTAAAAAGATCAATTTGGAGTTGCTGACAATCTTCAAGGGATCTAATTGTCCGAAATACCTTGAAATCATCAGCATACAGGAGACAAGAAGAGGAAATTACAGAAGGAAGATCATTGATAAACAGTACGAAAAGAAGAGGTCCAAGGATTGACCCTTGAGGGACACCAGATGTAGGATTGAATGGAAAGGAAAATGTGCCATAGAGATTGACACGACATGAACGGGAGGATAAATATGATGAAATCCAAGAATGAAGGGAACCGGATATGCCCAGCAAAGCTAACTTTTGACAGAGCAGAACATGGTTCACGGAGTCAAAAGCTTTCGAGAAGTCCGTGAATATTGCATCTACTTGAAGTTGTTTGTCTAAAGCTCTAGCAATATAGTCTTCGAACTCAGCCAAGTTCGTAGAAGTTGAACGACCCTTTAAGAATCCATGTTGCTGTGGTGTGACAAATGAACTCAGGGACTCAAGAAGCCTGTTGTGCACAAGTCGTTCCAGCAGCTTAGAGAAACAGGAGAGGAGTGATATGGGACGATAGTTTGAGGCAGATGATGGGTCGCCGTTTTTAAAGATAGGAACAACATTTGCATCTTTCCAGTACGTTGGAAAGGTGCCAGTACTAAGACTGAGATTGAATATAAGGGAAAGAGGAAAACACAAAGAGGAACAAAGTGACTTTATAAATATATTAGGTAATCCATCAGGACCAGGGCTAACATTCGGATCGAGCAAGTTAATAAGGGATTCAACTTCAGAAGGATCAGTGGAATAGGATGTACTTGATGCTGGATAAGTTTGAATTGAATTTATAGGGGAGTGTAGTATGCCAGAAGAGGAAAAAGTAGAGGAAAAATATTCGGCAAATAGGTTAGAAATATCCTGAGGGAAGAGGCTTCAGTATTATTCCATTTGACAGTATGCGGGATGGAAGAGGAAGATTTAAGGGATCGGATGTATGACCAAAAGGGTTTAGGATTATTTGTCAGGAGGGAACTCTCTAAGCTGCTAAAATAGTTTCTCATGGCCGTTTTGATCTCTGTTTTAGCCAAAGAGCGCAATCTACAGAAATTTTGCCTAGCATCATCACTTCCGGTCAATTTGTACTGCCTATGCCCCTTATCTTTGGCTCTTAAGGCACGAAGAACACTTCGGGTAAGCCAAGGCTTCATTTTCGCATTGCGAGGAGCTTGGAGCGGAGTGTAAAGAGCAATCAGATTATTCAGGTAATCATAAAATTTGTTCAAGGAACTATCGCAGTCAAGACGAGTGAAGAAGGTACACCAGTTGACCGAGTCCAGATTGGTTTTGATTGCCTCATAATTTGCTTTAAAGAAATTGTAACGACAAACTGAGGCAGTTCTCTGGGGTTTAAGGGTATCAACGGATAGTGCTAGAGACAAAGGTGGATGATGGAGATCAGGTTGAACATAAGGATGTAAAACGGGAGCTATAGATAGACACCCAGTTTGAAAATTTGACATGACAAGGTCCAGAAGGCGACCATTAGGGTTACGGATATGATTAAACTGTGAAAAAGAACAAAGGGAAAGAAAGGAAGAAAGTAACAAAGAAGGATTATTTGTTGAGGAAATACCAGGTGTTGTTAAGTGGTCCCATTCCACTGCCGGTAGATTGAAGTCACCACAAATTATAATTTTAGAATGTGGGTGACGAGCAAGAAGATAGGCAGAGAGTTCATCGAAGAAGGCTTCGTACACCGTTAAGGGAGAATTACAAGGAATATACACAGAGGAAATTAAAAATGAGGAGTTATGAGGAAGAGGGAGTTTCACAATTACACACTCAACAGCTCGAGCAAATTTAAAGTCAGCACAAAGTGAACTATTGAGGGATTTGCAGACTGCAACCAAGACTCCCCCACCATCAGATTTATTAGTAACGTTAAGGTCACGGTCGCAACGGTAAACTAAATAGTCAGGTAATATTTCTGCGTTTGAAATATTCTCATTTAACCACGTTTCAGTTAGACCGATAACTGAACCGTTACTTAATTGGGATACGAGTAGTAAGTCCTCAAGTTTGGTTCTCAAGCCACGAACATTCTGATAGTAAATAGAAATAAATGAACGATTAGGACATGAAAAATTACTTTCAGAGTTAGATGAGTTTATTGGAAGCGTATAATTTTGGATGAAGTTCTTTTGGTACGCAACTACAAAAGGAAAACGGCTAAAGCGCTTTGCAAGCTGAAAGGAAAGCACCAATGGACCCTCATCAGCAGTCCTATTAACAAAATGGATATTGTCGCGTGTTATTGGTTCGCGGCCTATAATTTTAACGTTCCGGGAAAGTGAAAACGCAATGTCTTTTAATTTAAGTTAAAGGAGTTTATTTAATTCAAGAGAATGCACAATAATCAGTTTAACACTTTCACTAATTTTAATTTTCACTATAAAAAAATCTAACACTTGTCCATAAATTTCTTATCGCAATTGTCTTCTAAATCACTTCACTATTACGAAACACACTTCCCACACACTTTCGCAGTTCTTATCGCGGTCGAATGAATGATTCCCCCCATTCATTCAGCTCGCCTTTATATAGGGTCTCTACCTATTCACCCATTTCTCGCACATTGGCGAACGTTCTACCGAGAGGTACCTGGTAGGTTCGAGCAAGCTCATGAATGGAGTGACGTCACTTGCAGATGTTGATTATGCTTGTTGAATTTACTCGTGGGTTCGAGTGAATTCATTCGTTGACGTTCTTAATGATGATGAAAACAATTGCGACAGTAGCTCGCAGAATTATTTGTACATGTAATTATTTGTACATGTAACACTGCCCCCACCTCAGTTCTTTTCGCCCCGAAAAGATGTGTCGCTATTTGTAGTCAATTCTCCCTGGGTGTAATATGGGGCAAGACGGTCCAGATGCACGATTTTTATTTTAGCTCTCGGCTTACGATGTTCCTGTATTCGGTAACGACGTCGTTGATTCGCTTTGTAACTCGGTATGGTCCCTCCCAATTATGTTTACCAGGTCGAGGAGAGAATTAACCATGAGATCAGCCAGGTCGAGGGGAGAATAAACCATGATATCAGCCAGGTAGAGGAGAGAATCAACCATGAGATGGGAAACATGAAAAAGGAATTGGAAGCAGTAAAGGCAGTAGTAACCTCTTCACCAGCCTCGCTTATAACCGCAGCGCAAAGCACATCCAGAAATGTCCAAGCACCAATATTCGATGGGCAAACGGTCTGGAGTATTTACAAGACCCAGTTTGAAGCTGCCGCAAGGGCGAATCGCTGGAATGACCAGGAACGAGCAACTGCATTGATTCTTGCTCTAAGAGGCCCAGCTGCCGAGCTTTTGCAGACCATCCCCGATGCATTGCACTCAAACCCGAATGCTATAATGAATGCGCTCGACATGCGTTATGGAGACGATCATCTAAAGCAGATTTATCGGTCACAGCTAAGGCATCGGGTGCAGAAGTCTGGTGAAACCCTACAGCAGTTAGCCCAAGACATTGAGCGACTAGCACTTTTGGCTTACCCAGCCTACGACCCAGAACATCGAGATGATGCAGCGACAGAGGCATTCATCAGCGCCCTAAAGGACCCGGAATTGCAACAAGCCGTGCGTTTAGCTCAAAAGCAAACGGTTAAGGACGCATTGGCTTACAGTCTGAACTTTGAGGCAGCGAAAAATGTGACTCGTACCACTGCCCGGGTTCGTGAAGTAGTGACAGACGAGTGCAGGTGTGAACGCATGGAAATTGAGCGAGACCCGCATGTAAATGGTGCGCCTAGATGCTGGAATTGCGGAGAGAAGGGGCACTTGCAAAGAGACTGCAAGAAGCGAAGAAAACCGAGCTATTGTCCAGGGTGTGCAGCTAGGAGGAGATCCAGACCGAGTCAGGAGCCCAGAATGGAAGCCCTTCAAACAGAGGGGTTGGGAAACATGTAAGAGCCAACTTCGTGGGGCAGAGGTTGGCTAGGAGGATCGACGTCCCCAGCACCACCATCACCGTGTCAAGACTACATCGTGGAGAAGCAGACTTATGCCTTCCGGGTCAAATTGACGGAGAACACTGCACCATAACAATCGACACTGGTGCAACCCGATCGATTATCCAACCAGACCTAGTTAGACAGCAACAACTTCACAAGGGCAGAATTTTCTCACTACGGACAGCTACGGGAGAAACTGCACCTGTTCATGGAGAGGTCAACCTCCAGATACAGTTGGGAGACCTTGTGTTCCGACATAATTTCCTGGTCACGAACATTATGGATGACTGCATTCTCGGAATGGATTTTCTGCGACCACATGGAATCACGTTGGACTTGGGAAAACGTGTCTTGAAATGGCAGAATGTCGAAGTACTGATGGAGGATCCCAGCGTCCAAATCCCCAAGATGAATGTAGTGGTATGTACTGACACTGATGTACCGAATTCTTCCGAAAGCATTGTATGGGCCAAGCTTGATGGTGATTCTAGAGACCACCGATCTTACCTGATAGAGCCAACGAAGACGTCCGCATTGCGCAGTTTGATTGTAGGACGAAGCCTTGTAAGATCTTTAAGGAACGGATATGTCCCGGTTAGAGTCCTTAACACCGCAGATTCAACCACGAGCATCAAAGCGGGAGAAGTCATCGGCAGCTGCCAGCCTGTTTCCACCATCACCTCTTTGGAAGCTACTCACAACCATCATTGGAAAAGGAGGCAAGACACAGAAAAAGCCAGGGAATCCACGTCTGCAATATTGAAGCAAGTCAAATCGCCGGTGCAGCTATTCAAACGAGCCTCTGATCTGGTCACCAAGTACAGTGACATCTTCTCAACAAGCCCGGATGACCAAGGCCGAACGAGTTTGGTAACTCACGTCATAGACACACAGGAAGCCAAGCCGATTCGACAAGCACCAAGACGGCTCCCTATAGCCAAACAAGGAGAAGTGAGCGCGCTGATCTCGGACATGGAAAAACAAGGCATTATTGAACCTTCTGTAAGTCCATGGGCCGCGCCTGTAGTTCTAGTAAAGAAAAAGGATGGTAGCACTCGCTTTTGTGTCGACTATAGGCAGCTTAACGACGTCACTAAGAAAGATAGTTACCCGCTCCCACGCATCGATGACATCATGGACACTTTAGCCGACGCAAAATGGTTTTCTACACTCGATCTCAAGAGTGGCTACTGGCAGGTAGAAATTGACAAGAAGGACCGAGAGAAGACCGCATTTTCAGTTGGGACCGGATTGTGGCAATTTGTGGTGATGCCGTTTGGGCTTTGCAATGCCCCAGCCACTTTCGAACGCTTGATGGAATACGTGCTACGTGGTCTAACCTGGAAAACCTGCTTGGTGTACCTAGATGACATCATTGTCATCAGGAGAACGTTCGAAGAGCATGTGCGGAACTTAGAAGAGGTTTTCTCCCGACTGCAACTGGCAAATTTGAAACTTAGTCCCGACAAGTGTACCCTTTTCGCAGCTGAAGTAAAATACCTGGGACATATCGTATCAGCAGAAGGGGTCAAAACAGACCCTGAGAAAATTGAAGCCGTGAAAAGCTGGCCAACACCAAACAACAAGCGCCAACTACGAAGTTTCCTGGGCCTGGTAACTTACTATCGAAGATTCGTCAAAGACTTTGCCAAAATAGCTAAGTGTCTTCATCAGCTAACCGAGAAAAATCGTCCGTATGTCTGGAATGAACAATGCCAGACAGCCTTTGAGACCCTGAAGGAAAAGCTATGTGAATCACCCGTACTGGCGTATCCGAAACCCGGAAAAATGTTTGTGGTTGACACCGATGCAAGCAACGGCGGTATTGGAGCTGTACTCTCCCAGCAGATCAATGGCGAAGAAAGAGTCCTCTCGTATTACAGTCGAGTTCTTTCAAAAAGTGAGAGGAACTACTGTGTGACCAGGAAGGAGCTATTGGCTATAATAGAGGCCACCAAGCAGTTCCACAAGTACCTATATGGCCAGAAATTTGTTCTTCGAACGGACCATGCATCATTGAGATGGCTACTTAACTTCAAAAACCCCGAGGGACAAGTTGCGAGATGGATCGAAAGATTGCAGTCATACGACTACGAAATTGTTCATCGAAAGGGCGGAGTTCATGGAAATGCTGACGCCCTATCTCGTCGCCCATGTCCAGCCAACTGCAAGCATTGCCGACGGATTGAGGAAAAGGAACCGCCCGTTGATCTGCGACTGATAACGGCCGAATTCGATGAAGGTTGGTCATCGGAGGAGATTCGAAATGCCCAGCTAGCCGATGAAGACATCGGACCATTGCTCGTATGGAAGGAGACGACTGGGCGACCGGAGTGGAAGGACGTTTCGATGCATGGCGCAACCCTGAAAAGCTATTGGGCACAATGGAACTCCCTACAGGTGGAGGGTGGCGTACTCAAGCGGAAATGGGAAACGGCGGATGGCAGCTCCTATAGGATGCAAACTATATTTCCCAAAAGCCGAATCCACGATGTGGTTAAGGAAATGCATGAAGGATCCTCGGGAGGCCACCTTGGTGTTAACAAGACCTTAGCGAAATTGCGGGAAAGGTTCTACTGGCTCCACGCTCGAGAAGACGTAGAGGACTGGTGCCGCAGATGCACAATTTGCGCTTCCGTCAAAGGCCCAAAGCGACGACTGAGAGGACAAATGCAAACCTATAACGTAGGCGTGCCATTCGAAAGGATTGCAGTTGACATCGCTGGACCCTTTCCTGAATCTGAATGGGGAAATCGATACACGCTGGTTGTAGCTGATTATTTCAGCAAGTGGCCCGAGGTCTACCCCATTCCCAACCAGGAAGCAACTACTGTAGCCGAACAGCTAGTGTTAAATTGGGTCAGCAGGTACGGCGTGCCTTGTGAACTACATTCGGATCAAGGCCGAAACTTTGAGTCACTAGTTTTTAACGAAATGTGCGAGCAGCTGGGAATACGGAAAACGAGGACAACACCGCTGCATCCCCAATCCGATGGAATGGTCGAACGTTTCAACGGCATGCTCAATAAACACTTGGCCAAAATGGTTGACGAGAACCAAAGGGACTGGGACCGACATATCCCACTTCTGACACCACTGTCGCGTGTTATTGGTTCGCGGCCTATAATTATAACGTTCCGGGAAAGTGAAAACGCAATGTCTTTTAATTTAAGTTAAAGGAGTTTATTTAATTCAAGAGAATGCACAATAATCAGTTTAACACTTTCACTAATTTTAATTTTCACTATAAAAAAATCTAACACTTGTCCATAAATTTCTTATCGCAATTGTCTTCTAAATCACTTCACTATTACGAAACACACTTCCCACAGACTTTCGCAGTTCTTATCGCGGTCGAATGAATGATTCCCCCCATTCATTCAGCTCGCCTTTATATAGGGTCTCTACCTATTCACCCATTTCTCGCACATTGGCGAACGTTCTACCGAGAGGTACCTGGTAGGTTCGAGCAAGCTCATGAATGGAGTGACGTCACTTGCAGATGTTGATTATGCTTGTTGAATTTACTCGTGGGTTCGAGTGAATTCATTCGTTGACGTTCTTAATGATGATGAAAACAATTGCGACAGTAGCTCGCAGAATTATTTGTACATGTAATTATTTGTACATGTAACAATATGTATGCTTTCCTGAGACTCCTAAAGTGCTCTCCTTGTGAGAATTTGTGGCATTGGAAATCCTGGATGGGTCATGAAAGCGTTACTGGTCAGCAACACCTTAATACTCTTATAAAACCTCTAGTTTCGCGTCGTACAGAACAACAACTGAAAGAACAAGGCAATCTGATTTCGCATGATAAAACCTACAAAATAGTTGAAGTTATTTTGGATAAAAGGTAATGGCAGTATACCAAAAAGATTAGCTTTACTCGCGAACATTGCTTGCTCAATTCCTTCATCGAAGTGTTAAAAGGAATAACAAACTCATGTTTTCCAAAGCCCGACATGGTGCCTATATCGAAAGGCCACATAAATCTGTCAGTTTGGGTTGACGTTCTGAAAATAAATTGCACATAATTTTGATCGTTTTGTTAAGGCTTTGTCAAATTTGTTGCCACCCAGGGCTAATCGATCCGGCATTTGAGGTCGACTCGGATTCTGCCGTCAATTATGTCAGCTCATTGGGAAACCACTCCCGAGAAATCGATATGCTGGAGCGAATAAGCAAATTGAAGATTTCAACTAAGCTAACATAAGAAATGTGTAAATCGTTGAAAATTTCTGTATAGAAGGAGCTATGTATCTCGAAAGTGCTTAGTTTTAGTTCTAAGGTAGTTCATTGTCTAGCCACTTTGCAAATCAGAATGTTGTTTGTAATATCTCTCGTATTTAACAGATGAGAAAAGTTGAATTATTAAGATTGAGAAAGGAGGAGGGATCCCCTTGTTTCCCCCATCCCTCAATTCGATGATTCCTCATTCTACATAATACAAACAAATGGTGGGAATCCGTTTCGGGGTTTCTCATTGGGTTTACTAGTTCCCCAATGATGCGACACTAAATTCCGAGAAATACCAATGACTGTGCATACACCTCCAGCTCTGCTACTAAATTCTACTTACACCCACCTCCTTTGTGGTGACGTAACTGGGTGAAGGCAAGTCTTTTGCGCCTGATAACGTAATTGAAAGTAATAATCATGCTGTCAGAATGAAGGTTGGTTGATGGGCTAACTCCCTGTCCCTGTATAACCCTAAATTGTTTCAAAACCTGCAACAGAACCTTGGAGTTGATTCGATCTGAGGCAACGACCTCGCAACCAAAAAAGGCTATGGCATAGGATCTTAGAATGTCAGATCACTGAACTACCCTGGCAGTCTAAAAACCTTTTACAACAGGCCAGTCAATATAAATTAAACATACTGGCAATCCAGGAAAAGATTTGAACTAGAAGTGATATTCAAGATATAACCGCACACTATATTTAAAAGTGGTAAACCTGCTGAAATACTAAAATTTGGAATGGTGTTTATTGTGGATAGGGAGTTTAAATCGCTCAATATTGATTGTAAGACCCGCATAATAGCGAAATTCTTCAAAATTTGGAAGAAAAATTCACAAACCCTGGCGGGAAAAACGAGGGAAACGTTCTACAATCACCTGAAAAGACTAGTTGATTCGTTGCCTACAAACGTCACATAAATAATTTTGGGTGGTTTTGAGGCTATGGTTTACAATGAACGATCTCATTGGGGAACGACTAGAGGATAAAGCCTCCACGATGAAATGAATAATAACGGCCAGCGCCTGATTGACTTTGCATGTAGCAGAAATCTAGTCGTACGTTCGACTTGCTTCCCACATCGATGCATACACTAATGACCTGGATATCACTGGATGGCAACATAACAAACTAGATCAACCATGTTCTGATCCAACAACGTTGGGCCTTGAGCATGCTTGATGCCCGTTTATATTATTATATTAGTATGTCCAGAAATAAAACTCTTGTTCTGAAGAATACTTAATGCTCTCTTTCATACGCAAAACACAAAAACTATAAAGTCTAAGACCCTCACTCAATATCAATTATAAATTCTTCCACGAATCCACATCCTTATATATCTCGGAAGACTATAACGATAATTATTAAATCACCATTTCAGCCACTCAATTGATAACGTCGCAAACGCCCAATACAACCATTATGCAAATTAAATATAAGCTTTTCGTACAATATTGTCACTATATATGACTTTAAAAATCGTCAACATCATCATCTTCTTTTCATATAGCCCACATCATCTACTTTTTGTATAGCCTGCATAAACTTATTCACTTGCATTCTCATTATATACATTTTGCAAATCACACATCTACCTATTACGAGCCATCACTGACCTACATATATCGTATACATCGTGCATATGTCAAGGATGGATGAAATAGTAGGTGGCTATTTGAAACATGATATATTCTTTTATTTACTTTGTGTATTAGCAACTTATGCAAGACAAGAGATAATACAACCCCTCGCAACGACGACTCATTACTCAGCTCTTGAAACCTCGAATTGCTCGACATTCTTCGGCAAAGTCAGTGTTGCCAGATCGGCTGAAGTCGACAACTCGGCCACTTCTGGCCTATAATCGTCCCGGGCTGAGGTGACACCATGGTTTGAGTCAGTCGGTGGTATATACTTCGCTGTATTTTCATCCTCGGTTTCACACATCGGGCAGATCCTCCAATACGTACCTATCGTGGCGAAAAACCTTCGTGATTTGAAACGGTCCTTTATACTTTGGCTTGAGTTTCAGCGAATGGCTACAAGCGGTAGGAACGTTGTCGACTACGACGAGGTCTCCTTCTTGGTACTGGTGTGGTTGTTTTCAATGCTGTTTCGCATGAAGGATACGGTCGGCTGTGATTCGTCAAATTTCGGATGTTGAAGTAGTCTCATCGTCGACATTCAGAGCTAACACCACTCGATTGGCTGTCACAACACGTGGTTGAAAGTCGAACAACAACTGGATCGGCGTAAATCCCTTGGTGGAATGCGGTTGGGAATTCGGAGTCCACAGAATCGTCAGTTGATATAGGTCTCAATCCTTAAGGTCAATCGTCGAGCAGCGTAATTTCGTGAGTAAAGTGTGATTAATACGCTCCACCTGGCCATTAGCAAGTGGAGTGCGTACGGGTTCTTGGACATGCTGAATGTTATGAAGACTGCAAAGTTCGGGAAACTCTTTCGATGTGCAAGCGGATCCTCTATCGGATACAAAACGCGTCAGCGACCCAAAGAAAGTTGTTACGTCTCGTAGCATTGCAATTACGTGTTTGGCGCTCGTATCTCGAACAGCTCGGAATATCATGTAATTGGTGAATGGATCAAGCAGTGCTACTATATGAACACTTCCACGTTTGCTTCTTGGAAAAGGACCCAAATCATCCATGTGTAAGATAATAACAACCACGGAAGAACCCGCAGTTGCAGACATTGAGTTTAAGCAGAGTGGTGCGTAACCTGGGGTGGCATTCTGAGGCCAGCAAGCGCTCAGTAGAGTCACAGGTTTTCTGGGACACGCTCTGCTCGTACTGAGCCATTCTACATATAAAAACTAACACGAAGGAAAAAAAACAAGAGGGGAGGTCATTTTGAGAAATGGAAAGATATTGTTTTCATATGTACGGGCCATTTTATTGAAAGAAACAAAACAATTCAATTAAAAAAAAATCAAATTACTGAAAATACTAAAAGAGATTGCTACAAAAAAAACCGAACCGAAAGGAAAGAAAATATTTCAAACAATCACAACACAATTTTCTTTGATTATCCAAAAAAATAGATAATAAAAATTTATTTTAGTATATAATAGAAGAGAAAATTAAAAAATTACTCACCCCTTCCAATGATGTCGAGCACTCTGCAATTGAAGGGAGGCACTGGAAAGTTACTGTTACAAATTTTCTGGTTATGAAATAATAGGAAAAGTTTAATAAAATAAGGGAAATGTCGGCCACTAATGTGATTAAACGTTTTTTGTAAACTGCTTCACTCCTTACGTTTTAGGTCGGCAGAGCACTGATCTCACATTCACGGATTACCAGGTATTTAAAATTCGAATTCAATATTATCTAGATCAATTAAAATTTACTATTTCAAGCAACAAATGAATATTCAATATCTAGCCAGTTAGGATGCCAATCTAAATTCCCAGCGAATTATCACTATTTTAGATGTTCTGGAACAAATTTTCAGCGTGATGTAGGTCAACGCTCAATATTCATTTCACTTCGCAACTGTAACGAGCAGCTACCAGAATTTGTCAAGTTTTGGCACTTGGCTAAGACCGTCTTCAATGTGCGAACAATACCAAGAATTATCGCCGATAAGCGTGGTACTAGTTTTTTCTTGCTTCACATCAGGGATTAGAGATTGCTATATCCATTTTTACAATCTGGCCGAAAAGTCACATACACGCAATTCACAATCACGCAATTCCTCCCAAACTCTGCGTGGGGAAAGTTCAACAGCCGGCAACTCCCGTTGTCGATGCATACTTTTCGGAAAGCGCACAGTTGACGCTCCATCGCACTTATTTGCCTGATTCTTCTCAGCTCTACACTTAACAACATACCGTGCCGTCGCCATGACAGCAGCCAGCTGATGTTGCCAACAACAACCAGATTCCATAGTAATTTTAAAAACTTCCATAGTAATTTTAAAAACTTCTATTGAATTGTAATGCAAAAACTCTACTATTGAATGACGCGAACAAATGTTCGTTGTTCTTATTGCCTCATATTAGCGAAAGTTCTATTTAACCGATTCGCCTCTTTGGAAGAAACAGTGCAAGGACTATTCGGTAACTCAAAAAACCGCAATATTTCCCGAAATCAACGCGCCGCATGTTCCCTGTTTAACTGATACACAGCCCAGTAGTCCACTATCACCAAGTCCAAAAAGCCCCAAGTTCATCTGCAAACTTGGAACCTTCTGGTCAACAGAAGAGTGGGATAATCGCATCAAAAGACTTGCGGATTCAAACCAAGAGGCAAACTTCTGCACTGTCTATGTAAAAGGAAGTAGAAAGATTTGTGATGAGGCCATAATTCGAAAAACAATTGAAAATGACCTTCTAATCAGTGGATGCAGAGTTGAGTAGCTACCTTCCCGCAATCAGCAAAGACGTGGTTTCAAAGTTTTGATTCCAACGCGATATGCCTGGCTTTTCACGAGTTTCAAGAAGAAGAATGGTATCTGTTCCTGGTGCGGCATGGTTTTCAAGAAATGGATTGATCAAATCGCAAGCCCTGGATCCAATGACAGTAAAAAAATAAGTAGCGCTAAGTATGTATGTAAGCCCATTACCCTTACTAATGGTCCAATAGCAACTTCTGACATGAATCTTAAACCTCAATCCTTATTTTCTCCTTCGAAACGCTTGTATGCCTTCAACGCTTTGGATAACTGTAGCACTTCGGTTGTCGGTTCACTCTATTAGCGTTAGTGCTGGTCAACTGGAAACAGTCATAGACGCAGAGGCGTCTACTGTACAAAACCTAGAAGCAGCTTCCTCTTTAAACTATAAATCTTCTACTATACAAGCCACTTACAATAACTTCATGCGTGGAGAAGGTTTAATTCCAAATTCGTCCGGATCAATTTTACAGCCCATATCACTTGCTCCTACTTATAACAACCAATCCTTTTTAGACCCTTTGTTGCCGCCTACAGTCAAGGCCACTATAGTTTCGGGTGTTGACCTCGAAAAAAGATATTTAATATCTCGACTTAGAGGTAATAAAATTTACGAATTGGTTCGGCTCTACCTGTCATATATGCACAAGGCATTAGAAACCACTTGCAAAGATGCGAAAATGAAAACAAACCTGAAAATCGTGATTAAGAGAGAAGGTCATCCAATTGACCTGGACGCTCTCCGGCTTCTGAATTTTCCTACCATGAAGAACTAGGTATCACCGTTAACGAGGCAAAAAAAGGTCTTAAAACCTACGCATCACATGTTAGTTCAAATCATATCTCGTCATTGCAAAGGGCAAGGGAACAGCACCATAAAGTTTTTCGTCCCCAATAAGCAGAAGATTTTAAAGTTATTTCACCATAACTGTAGTGGTATACGTAGTAAGTTAAACAAACTTTTTCTTGACGCAAAGTCGTGCCATACTAATATCCTAACCCTTTCCAAAACATGGCTGAATGATTCTCACATTAACGAAGAGATCCTTGATAGTGACTGGAATATAAACAGAGACGATAGAGATCGTTACAGCACAGGACAATCACGAAGAGGTGGTGTTTCAATTGCAGTACACTACTCCTTTATGAGTGAGCTAGTAAATTCCACGCAATACAAATTATTGCAGCATAAAGTGGTTAAAATAAAGTTGGGAAGATCTTATTTATATATTGGCGTTTTTTATGTCCCCGAAATTCTAGCGATTCTGTCTACGGCGATGTTTGTCAAATTGTTACTGAGTTTGGTGCAATTACAAATGAAGAAGATAAGATTATAATTACTGGTGACTTTAATCGTCCAATCTTAAAGTTTGTGGTCGATGAACAAGACGGCCTCCTTCTTCCTATCAGTCTCCTATATAATAATGATTTCAATCTCATGAGCACCTTTTATAGTAACGATTTGCAGCAAGTAGCTCCTATACTCAACCAAAATGGCAGATGGCTAGATTTTATTTTCTCTAACTCTTACGACGAAGTAGTCGTCAGTTCAACTGATGACAACGAGCATCTGTTTTCTAATTCAGCTCATCACTCCGCTTTTACCATTGAATTGTTCACTTCTGATATTTTGAATTCTATATCGTACAATTCCACTATTGTATATGATTTTCGTAATGGCAATTACGATCAAATCAATTGTCTTTTATCCCGAGTAAATTGGAATGACACTTTGTCAACGTTAGACTTGGATACAGCATTATCTACCTTTTATATCATCATCTTTGACGCCGTTGAATCATTCATACCTAAAATAAAAACAAGTTGGGTAAACAGACCTACGCTCATGTCAGAAGGGTTTTGTATTCAATTTACAAAATGCAGTCACCAGATCGAATCAAATCAAGAAACATGTCAATACCGATTTTATTGGAGAAAATATGACATACGAAGATCATACTATTATTAATAAAGTTGAACGAATTTCAACTTCTGAGGTTTTTAGTATTGTTATACTCATAAACATCTCCCTTGATAATTATTTCAGATGTCCATCCGCGACGGAGGAAACACATTTTTCATGTATTTCCCCCTGTGCCCCCACTGAAGCAAAAACTGACAGTTTAACAACTGTTTTGAAAAGCTCCCATGAAAACTTTCATCTCATACTCATACCGACTACGTTTGATGAATTTTTTTTAGGGGCCACTCTCCTGTACTGTTATCATCGATTAATGGCCAATTTTTTCGAATCCTAGAATGGTTACAAAACCCTTTTGCTAGGAGCTCTCTCCCACCTCCTTGACTTGTTTCACTTATGAGCATTAATTGTAGGTATTCATCTTCAGTCGTTAATTAAATTGAATCAAGTGTTCAAAGCATGCACCTTAAACGTTGAAGTTGGGAAAAAATAACTCAAAATTATTCAACCTTCGCATTTAAAATAGCCACCATTTTGTTTTACGATTACTGATACCACTAGCTGAACTTATTCTCAAAGGTATGCATGACACCTATCATTCCTGAAATTTTCATGCAAATTCTAGCAAAACTGTAGTGTCTGAGTCGGTAAAAAGCGCATGTTGTTCCATAGCCATATGTTGCCATAGTAATAAATGCAGCGCATATTGTTCCATAGTAATACTGGAAAATTCAAACCGCTATAACTTCGCTAGATATGATTCAATCTTTATGAAATTTTCAGGATAGATTAATCTTATAAATAGACATCTGTGTTCTGAATTTCATTGAATTTAAGGGTACCGTTAAGATTTTATTCAAGAAAACATAAAATCGATAAATCATACTATTACTAACAAAGTTGAGTGAATTGCGACTTCTCACGTATTTGTTGTTGTTGTACTCACCAAGGCCTACATACCTGATTGTTTTCAGATTTTTCGGATCACAGGTGTCCAATCGCGAGGGGGGGGGACACAAATTTTTCGTGTATTTCCCCTCCCTGTGCGCCCCTCGAAGCAAATTTCGCCAAACTAAGACCTGTTTTGAAAAGTTCTCATCAAGACCTTTCATTTGATACCCATATCGGCTACCTTCAATGAAATTTTTATTTCGGGGGGTCACTCTCCTATATGGGGAGACCCCCCTTAAATACCTTATCAAATTTTTTTGTAATTGGACTTTGAAGAGATCACCACTTTACACCTACACACAAAATTTGATGTTTCTAGCTTAAGTAGTTTCCGAGAAAAACTACTGTGACACACGGACGGACGGACGGACGGACGGACGGACGGACGGACGGACGGACAGACGGACAGACGGACAGACTGGTCGCGAAACTAGTAGGGTTTTGTAAAATTATTTTACAAAACCCTAAAAAAGACAAGACTTCAGAGCCATGGCTTGGAAGAGATCTCCGGCATTTACGCAACGAGAGAAATAAACTTTACAAGCTCCTTAAACGCAATAATGATGCCAGCGATGAGATCAAGAGTAAGTATAACGAGATTGCTCTCGAATTCAAACTAAAATCCCAAGAGGTATATCAATGGTACGTTAACGTTGTAGTGGAGGAAACTATTTCCAATCCAAAAAAGCTTTTTTACTTCGTAAACGCTAAGCGTAAAACTCATGGCTATCCTTCGATTATGACATACAAAGACTCGACGTCATCTTGTGTAGAACAGATCTGCGAGTATTTCGCAGACCACTTTCAGCACGTTTACTCAAACTCTGCTACTCCACGAAACCTAGAGCCTCCGGAACAATCGTCTGGAACCCTTATAGAGAACATGTCGATTTCAGAAGATGAAATTCTCCAAACTATCGAGGATCTCGATTTAAATAAAGGACCTGGCCTAGATCCGATTCCACCCTCTTTTCTGGCCCTCTGCAAAAGTGAACTGACTAGACCCCTCTTCATTATTTTCAATAAATCCCTATCCAGTGGTATCTTTCCTACAATTTAGAAGCCATCCTTTATAACACCAATACATAAAAAAGGTGAAAAACGGCTTGTGGTGAACTACAGGGGCATTGCTATCTTATCTGCTATGCCAAAACTGTTTGAAAAAATTATTTGTAGTAAAATTTCTCCCATTATCGAACCATTTCTTAATGAAGCGCAACATAGTTTCCGTAAAAACAGATCTACTAACACTAATCCAATCACTTTGACGTCAGATATTCTTTGTAGAATGGAGCAAGGAAATCAGATTGATGCCATATACACAGATTTTAGTTAAGCGTTTGATAGAGTGAACCATGGAATTTTGTTGAAAAAACTCCGTAGCTTTGGCATATCAGGTTCAATACTAAGCTAGATTCAGTCTTATTTGAAAGGCTGCACACAATTTGTCAAGTTTCAAGGGCAGTTATCGCGTGAGATCAATTTCGCCTCTGGGGTTTCTCAGGGCAGTCATCTTGGTCCACTGCTCTTCAATATTTTCATCTCAGTTCTTTCGGAAGCGCTGTCTGATATTTCGCACCTTTTTTATGCTGACGACCTCAAACTTTATCACAGTATACAATCTTCAACTGATGTATCTTTTCTTCAATCCAAACTAACCGCCCTTCACCAATGGTGCGATATGAACTATCTTGAACTAAATCTGGGAAAATATTACGTGATAAGCTTTTCAAGAAAAAGCAATGTCAACACATATAACTATGTAATTAGCTACCTACAACTGCGAAGAGTTGATAAAGTTGTAGACCTTGGCGTAGTATTAGACGCCAACTCAGATTCAACCTTCACTACGATGAAATTTTGTGGAAAGCTTATAAAATGCGGGGTTTTATTAAACGGAGAGCGAAAGAGTTCATGAATATTTGGGCCACAAAATCCTTGTTTGCCTCGCTAGTCCGTCCTATTCTCGAATACGGCTGCATAGTCTGGGACCCTATATACGACATCTATAGCCGTAGGCTTGAGTCTGTACAAAAACAATTTTTACTCTTTGCCTTAAGATCTCTGTACGACCCGACCTCTTTTCACAACCTACCATCTTATGAGGATCGTCTTCGAACATTAAATCTGACATCACTCGCTTCTAGAAGAGTCGCTTTGTCTGCATGTCTACCTTTCGACGCAATAAGGTACAATATTCAAGTTACTGTTTTGCCAGACAAGATGCACTTTCACGATCCTGTTAGAGTCACGAGACACACTCCCATGTTGACCACGAGTACACACCATACCAATTATGCAGACAATGAGCCGGTTAACAGATGCTGTAAGGCATTCAATAAGTTCAGCAACCTGTATTCCCCAACCACTTACAAGTCCTGTTTTAAATCCAAAATATTAAAAGTCCTCAATTCATCGACTACATATTTAAGATTGTATTATTGTATTGGTATTTTACTTCAGTTAAATTTTATTTGTATTTTAATTTAAAATGGGCCTTGTTTGGGGACTGAATAAATAAATATTAAAAAGAAATTACTCCCGGCCCGAAATTCATCCGGTATGTTGATGACGTGTTCGCAATCGTGCAGAAGAAGGAATTAGACAGCATATTCAATAAGATCAACGAAGTCCACAAAAATATTTCATTCACTATGGAGGAGGACAAGGAGAATCAAATAGCTTTTTTGGACCTAAGAATCATCAGGGAGATGAACGGTGTAGAATTTGTCATTTACCGAAAATCAACTAATACATGCAGAACAATACCAGCGACATCGTACCACTGGATCCAAGCTCTTGGTAGCGAGTTTTCCTCCATAATTTTCTATTCTATCCAGCTCATAAAATTCTCGCTAATGAGGGGAGAAGTGGGTTCTGCATCGCTACTCCCGTTTTTAGGGCTTCGTAAAATAGTTCAGCAAGACCCTACTAAAATGGCGAACTATCTGTCCGTGTGTGACAGCACTTTTTCTCGCAAACTCCTTAAGTTAGAAACATCAAATTTTGTATGCAGGTGTAAAGTGGTGCTCTCTTCAAATTTCATCTACAAAAAGTTTTATAAGGTATTTAAGTGGGGGTCTCCCCATAGAGGGGAGAGGCCTCCGAAAAAAAATTTCATCAAAGGTAGCCAATATGGGTATCAAATATAATTATAACTTTATTTAGCAATGAAACATGACAATTCATAAAAACTTAAGACTAATTTTTGTTATGACAACTCCTCAAAAGCAGGACTTGAGAAAGGAGTTTGGTTAAACAAATTAGTTGCCTACGCAATTTTTGTTTTTTTTTTGTATTATAAAACAGATTAATTCCGTATTCTAATTACGTTACTATTTAGTAGTAATAACAATATTTGAAAATTAAAATTTTCAGTTGATATAATAAAATATTCTTGAAAATTCTTCACCAGACATACTAAGAAGCCATTTTTTGATGTAAAGTTTAAAGATTGCTGATGTATTAGCACATCTGATGAATTCTGGTAACAAGTTGAAGGTTCTCGGGCCAATATATTGAATATATCTTTGTGATTGTGTTTTATTACAAGTAGGTACATTGATTCTATAATAATTATATCTAGTATTATAAACATTGCTTGAAACCTGACGGGTTTGCGTTTTAAATGTGTAAATAGCTGCAGATTTTATATATAGTTTTCTTTTGTCAAGTACTCCTGTTAAGTCATATAATTCTGATGATGGAAATATTCTAGGTAACTTGAACATTGTCTTGAGTATAGCCTTTTGTGTAACTTCTAAATTTTCTATATGGGTCTTAAATGTACCTCCCCATACCGATATGCAGTATTGGATTACAGATTGAAGTAGAGCATAGTAGATTATTTTCAGTTGCGGAATTGTCAACACATCTCGTAATGAAATAAAGAGAAATATGCACCTTCTGAGTTTTCCATAAATATATTCAGAATGGGAATTCCATTTGAGGTTACGATCAATTATAACTCCTAGGTACTTTGTTTTCTCAACAATAACTAAGTCTTGGCACTTACACACTGTATTCCCTTTATTAGTGTTATGGCAGTTTAGTTCGTGAAGTTTAAGAGTCCGGTATGATGGCTGACCCTGAGATGTCAATGAGAATGTTAACACCTGCGTTTTGCGGGAGGTAAGGCGAAGCCTATGTCTTTGCATCCAGTTATGGATCCGCGTCATTGCAATTTCTGCTATATGCTTAGTTTCGTTCCAAGTTGTCGATGAAACTAATAGGGCAGTGTCATCAGCCACAACCTTGCATTTGCTGCTCAATTTTATATTGCAAAGATCGTTTACGTAAATATTGTATAGTAACGGCGATAGCACTGTCCCTTGTGGTAAGCCTACTTTGTCTTTCGTGCACCAATTGCTTAGCATACTTAACACTCTGACTCGTTGTTGTCTCAAAGACAAATATGATTTAAGGAGTTTTAAGGGATTGGCTTTTATACTAATTAGGGTTTCGTAAAATAATTTTACAAAACCGTCTGTCCGTCCGTCTGTCTGTCCGTCCGTCCGTCCGTCCGTCCGTGTGTCACAGCAGTTTTTCTCGGAAACTACTTAAGCTAGAAACATCAAATTTTGTATGTAGGTGTAAAGTGGTGATCTCTTCAAAGTTCAAATATAAAAAAATTTTATAAGGCATTTAAGAGGGGTCTCCCCATATAGGGGAGTGACCCCCCGAAAGGTGGCCGATATGGGTATCAAATGAAAGGTCTCGATGAGAACTTTTCAAAACAGGTCTTCGTTTGGCAAAGTTTGCTTCGAGGGGCGCACAGGGAAAAATCTGAAAAAAAATCAGGATTGTCGGCCTTGGTGAGTACAACAACAACAAAAACGTTAGAAGTCGCAGTTCACTCAACTTTGTTAGTAATAGTATGATTTATCGATTTTATGTTTTCTTGAATAAAATCTTTAAGGTGCCCTTAAATTCAATGAAATTCAGTACGCACATGACTATTTATAAGGTTGATCTATTCTGAAAGTTTCATAAAGATTGAATCATATTTAGCGAAGTTATAGCACATTTTTCAACGAAAACATGCTATTTTGTTTGAATTTAATAAGTTTTGCAGCAAACTTTTTGCAAAATGTGATGAGTTGATTCGATAGCCAAAGATTCATTCCAACTTCTTGCTAAAAAATTTTTGCAAATATTTGTAACGTTTCCGAGGTGAACGGCTGTAAAGTTTACCCAAATTTTCAGTTTCACTGGGGGCTGCGCCTTAACACAATTACATCAAAAGAAATATCTAACTTATTCAATAATATCACCAATTCATCAAAGTTTTTTCTTACGCTTCTTATGATGACGTGTAGGATTTTCAACCTACTAATAAATGCATAATTATTAAATATCTTATTGGATGAAAAGGTTGTGTCGGCTTCAAAAGTTAATTGATCGTGCAAATCGATTAGTTCTGTAGGAATATATGATTCCAACATTTCAAATATTTGTTATTTACGTTTGATACATTCATTTAAGCAAATTTACGTTTAATTCATTCTCGAAATTGATTCTATGAACGTGATCATTTTCAGATCTTCTAATATAAATATTATTATTCTTAAACCATACGTACCTAAAATTTTCTTTCGCAAATTTTTTTGCTAAGTAAAGAAGCCTTTTAAAATGTTGGGTCAAGTAAGCATTTAGGTAGAATTTGCTAGTTGGAAATTTATCGTGGAAATTTCTACAGATGTGTTGGTCTCGCTTTGCTTTTGCTGCGACTAGCCACAGATCCCTCGCTTCTTCCGAAGCAAAACGAACAACCATTGATGGAGATGCGTTTATTTGTTGTCGGTTGATAATTTTGCGCTTTGCGAATTTCGGCAGGTTTCGTTCTCCATCCACTCCCAGCAGATTTCCTATTTTCGCAGCAACAGCGAACGCATCTTCATTTGGCGTTATTGTAATCCCACATATTTCTATTTCCGTAGCCAGTTTAGCTTGTTGTGGCTGATTTACTTGTACGGACAAACTTTTCACTTGCGCATTTAGGGTTGAGTTTTCAGAGGATAACTTGTTGCACGTTGAGCTCAGGCTATCAATTTTTTCACAATATTTTAAAATTTGTGTGTTGAATTCGTCGATCTTGCTACAACAATAGTCCAGCGATTTTTTGTATTCTACTAACTCCTCCTTTAGAAATCTACGCAATTCGAGAAACTCAATATTTTGCTTTTGGGATTCCTTCCTGAAAGCTTGTAAATTGTCACTCAAGTCGTTGTTTATTTCGATTGAAGATTTCATAGCAGGAACAGTTGGATTCTTGCAATGTTTGCAGATCCAAGTTCGCTTTTTTTCTTTAGCAAGTTTTCTAAAGTTCGCTTCAGAGAAACTAGCACAGTAAAAATGAAAGAGTTTCTTGCAGCCCATACATTCAATAGAATCACTCTTTTCAACAATGAGTTCGTTGCACTCAAAACACTTTACCGGTGCACACATTTTGTGGATCACTTTGCGGAAAGTTTCGGAATAGTTGAGTTTTATGTTTATTCTTCAATCACTATCAAAGTTTTTTCTTTCTCAATATTAATAAAAGATCACAGCCCTTAGACTCACCTACACTTCATTTCAGCACAATTTTTCAAATTAAAGTTTTTGTCACTGTAGCTGCGATAGACAACCAATCGATTCGAGATGAAAGGTTTTAATGAGAACTTTTCAAAGCCGGTCTTAATTTAATACTTTTTGTTACGAGGGACGCGTTGGGAGGGGAATACACGGAAAATGTGAGTCCCCCCCCTCGCGATTGGACACCTGTGATCCGAAAAATCTGAAAAAAATTATGGTGGTAGGTGTTTATGAGTACAATAACAACAAATACGTTAGAAATCAAAATTTGCTCAACTTTGTTAATAATAGTATGATATTCGAATTTCACATTTCCCCCAATAAAATCGTACCGGTACCCTCAAACTGAATAAAGTTACATTTACGTAGTTCTTCTAAGGGTTCTTAAACTTTGTAAGTTTGATGAAAATCAAATCATATACATGGAAGTTATAGCCTTTGAAATTTCTCCAATTACAACAACAATAACACATGAATTGGTATTTTATGGACTTTCCATCGAATCAGTCACTGCTTGATCTTCTTGAAATTTTCCAATAAGGTCAACAACATAAATATTTTTGAAAATTCATGATTTGAGTGATTTTCGTCGGTTTGCAATAAACTGGCGACCGTTGAAAGTAGAAAAACAATGGATTTTCTTCTGGACGTGCACATCTCTTTGACATATTTCTTGACGTTATTCATTGTTGGTGACTGCATTTCTGAGAAGTTTGGTACAAAACCCTTCTAACATGAGCGTAGGTCTGTTAACCTAACTTGTTTGCTTGTAAAATCGTCCCCTGAAAGTAAAGTAAGTTTCTGACACACACAAAACGGCGAGTTTATAATGATAGTGTTGCTTTTTTCTTTTGGATGCCGTCTGTGCTGTTAGATATTAGCCAATCCTCAAGTAAAGCTAATGTAAAGCGCAAAAACACAGAGGTTTCAAATAATTTACTGAGAAATTTTTTTTCGGCACCAAAAATAAATAAATTTAAAGGAGCACAAAACGCAAAGGTATTAATCTGGCAGATGATCAACAATCATATAAATTAAAAAGCTCTTTAACATATCTCTGCATATGGTCCATAAAGAGTTGAAAAAAGTATCTTGAATTGAAAGTGGTCAAAGTAAATTCAAGGATCTAATATTGAATATTCAAAATCATTACTCTTAGTCAATCTGCTTTGGACTTAAAATTTGAAGATTACGTAACACAAATTATAACTTATTTAAAATTATGGCAGTTCAAAGTCGTGTTTTGATTGTTTTTTTATGTATATAATGAAAAGTTCTGGTACGATTTGTTTGTATTAATGAAGTGATCGTTTGGAAATCTTTCTGATGCGGTGTTGGAAAATTAAATCAATGTTAAATAACTGCAAAATTTTTAAGCGAAAGTGCCACCAATAGCTGGGTACATTTTTTTTGAGTTAACACAATAGTTATTAATTATTAAATTTTTATGTACAAATCTACCTAAAGACTTTCTTTAATTACCGATACTAAATAAGCGAAAATCTTCCTTTTTATTAAGTGAATATTATATTTTTATTGAATTGCATACGCGCGTTTCGAAAAGAACGTCCTTTCTTCTTCAGTGCTTTTCTACAAGTATTTCTTATAAGCAATCTACAGTTCTTTTTTATACATCTAAGTTTTTTCCATACAGCTAACAATTTTTCCGTGCTAAATGGTCTATCAAGGGGTTTAACAATTATAGGTAATTACCCTAGCTATAAATCTTCCAAATTTAAACAAGTGATCCTTCAAGAGGATTAAGGGGATAAAGAATTACAGGTAATTAGCAAGTTAACAAAATGATCCTTTAGAAGGGTTAAGAGAAATGAAGTTAATTAGCATAATTAGGGATTTTACAATTTTTAAGTGGCTTATTGAGAAATTAAAGAAAATAAAGATGACTGGCAGTTACCTAGGTCAACATTCATTCTTTTTTCTTGTGGTTCGTTGTAAATATACCAGCTTTCGTATGCGTCGAGCTTCCGCTGGTTTGACACTTCGACGTTGTTCTTCGTTATTTCGTGGTTTTCCTCCATTGCGTGCCTCGCCACCGTTGATTTCTTCTCTGAAAGTGCTATATTTCTTTTTCGAGCGCTTGCGACTTCCTTGATATGTTCATGGACCCTGATCCCTACTAGCCGCTTTGTTTGTCCAATATAAGTTTTTCCGCAATCCGTGCATGTTATCCTATATATCCTATTCTTCTCCCAGAGGTTCTTTGGATCTTTGGCGCTTCCGAGCATTGCCTTAATACTTATAAAACGTTGAATTTCAAATTGAAATACTTCTAACAGTCATGTTTCTAAGTTAAATTTGATGAATTTCAATTTAAGTTATAGTCGATCTTAGCTTTACACCACGATTTATTTAAACTTCTGAATATCAAAGGCACCACAGTTCACAAATAAGTAAGCAAATTCATATAGTACAAGTATTATGTAAATGAAAAATAATTAGTTACAATGAATTAGAATAAAATTAGTAGAAGATTATTATATTATTTATTGAATCATTGTTTTAATGGAATATACAATGTCAAAATGAAATTAAAATTACTTGAGTGAACTATATGGAGGCAAATTTTGTTTAAAAAAAAATGTAATTGAATGAATAATGTCAAAGTTAAAATAATAACTAGTGCAATAATGTGTAAAAATTTCAATATGGAATTATATCATGGTGCTGATGTGTTTTAGTGAAAGGACAAAATAAAGTAAAAATAAAGACATCGACTAGTATAGATCATAAGGCTGATGGCAAAATAAGCTTTTATTTAAACTGGCTGCAGCTTCAAATGGAATGCTTCTTACGGACTTATCTAATACTACTATCTCTTCTAAACTCTAATTTTTTAATTACGATGCCCGACGTTTCGAATCTTAAAAATCTACATGACGCGTTTGCAACAAGCAAAAATATTTGCCAACGATTTGTACTTCTCGATTGCACTGTTTTGGAGCACGTAGCAGTCATTGTTGAAACATCCTAATAACGACATGGAAACGATCAAGCTCTACATGCTATTCAGTAATTTTCCAACTTGTGTGTTAAACTTGTGGCAGGAGTGAAATCTACCTTGGTTTGTATTAAGATCCTATCGAAGTATAGCCCACGGGCTTATTGATTTTCATTATTATTGAAAAGAAATTGAGTTCACGCGTCGAGACAAAAATGATTTAATGAGCATGACGTGGATTATGGATATCAAAAAGTTCTAAAATGATCATTAAGGGAACTAAAACAATGGTGATCGTGTACAGCTAATACCAAAACAACAAGACATAGCACCGGTAAACTTCATTCAGTCAAGAATGATGCTACAAGAACAAAATTACCTCCCTAAATATTTTAATATTCCGCCATACTAAAAATATTCGCTGACCTGGATTTTACGTAATATTATTTAGGCATTCATTGCTTGATGCGATTTTCTGCACATGAAAATTATGCGGTCAAATGTATGCTGCGAACTTAATTTAAACCACTCAATTTTATCTTAAGCAGAGGACCCTCAATTGATGTAACACTCGACAAATGTCAAGACACTTCAGCAACATCAAGTCAACCATCGACAGGGAATACGGGTATTACTATGACTAAAGGCAACGAAATCAGCAATAAAATAATTACCCGCATAAAATAAGCAGCTCTTCGAGATCACCTGACTTATCATCGAGTCAGCAGAACATTTATTATCCTTGGTTTGAACTTATTACATACAAAACACAACACTCTGATCCAATAAAATCACTGCATCATCATTACATTTGGTTTGCATGCCGTACGTAGCCCAAGACATTACAAGATTTTATGGAAGCAGTTTGATACTGATATTAACAGTACAAGCATTGAGTAATAACTGCTTAAAAAGTTTCCAAAAGTCAGCATTTCCATTATCTTGGAAAGAGGCATGTACTTCGTATTCGTTGCCAAAGGCTTAGGTACAAGTATTTTTAAATTAACAAACTTAACTTTGGATTCCGTCAAAATGTGACTCAAGGTGTTCCCTGAATGTATGTATGCTTGCGTTAAGAGATACCATTTGTTCGTCACGCCATCCCAAAATCTTAAACTTATTATTTTGAACGACTGAGCCAAAATAATTGAAGTGTGATATCAACGATTGTCAGTAAATACAGATATTAACAATAATGCTGAAGGGCTAAGTAAACATTTTGTGGCATTATAAGCAATCAAGGCTAATCGCATTAACTGGGAGGACAACGCGCTGAATCTGAGAACTATCATTGGACTTATGTCATCATATACGAGTAGGTCTAACAATTGAATTTGGGCCGGAGCATATACAAACAAAATTTTTCGAAAAATGTATTCTTGGACCAATTGAAGGAGAAATGAAAAAATGGGTCGTTGGTTAATCAGATACAACCGTGAGGTGAGTCATGCATATGATAAGCTGTCGATAAGATGCCAAAAACCACAAAGAATATGCACTAATTGTATTGTTTTGAAACCCGGATGGGAAAATCAAGAAAACGTTAGTCAGGATGTATTGACCGAAATCATCCCACGATTACCGAATATTAGACTCTTGCCAATGGACCACAGCAGGCCAAGCCCTAAATGGGGCTATAGTTCTATAATCTTTAATAAATGAGAACTCAATTCCCTTCAAAAATTCGACTATTAATGCCAGTACTTAAGTGGCCTCTATTAATTGGATGCCTTTGAGCTGCCTCACTAGAAATGAACTACACTCTAATCTGAACTAAATGAAATTGTCTGGGGATTTCACAGCTTTGGATATTAGTTAAAAACCCCGTTATAAAGTCCTGCATGGATATCTCTTCATTGAAGTAGAAGATTGCATAGGCATGAGATACTCTGCTACAAAGGTGCTTAAGTTTATTCAGCTATGAGTTCCAGTCGTACGTTTGAGAACGTTGTATACACCTGAATGTTCATTTCCAAAATACAGTTTTCAGTCAAATACAAGTAGAACTGTTCAAATGCAAATTGAAAAATATTGAGGCCATATGGGATACCAAAGCGGATGTTAAAAAATAAAGCAGAAAGGAGGTGTACAGCGGAGATATCAAGGAAAACATAAAAAATTGTGGACATCGAGAGCATTTAAAAACTGGCGAACCATGATGATTTGGATAACTACTCTTTGAGAAACAAGCGTGCCTACTTGTACAGAACTCGCAAATTAATGGCAGTCATCAAGGAAATACTTAAACCTATCCTGTTGAATCCATAACCTGGAAACAAATAACAAAATAAATAATAATGAAAATGTTGATACTAGGAATCTGAGTCACATGGACTACATAGATAACTAAAGACAAGTGCAGTAATTAAAACAGCGATTAATGGACAGTTGTGGTTTCGAGTTTTTTGTACTTTATACATGAAGATTGTTAACTTTAATTAAATTTACCGCCATACTCAATTATTTTCATAATTAAAAACTGTTTGTCCCAAAATCTTTCCATTGAAATCAAAATACGAATTGAAAATTCTACAAATGCTTTTGAATATTTTTTGATTGATATTGTTAACTTAATTTGTAACATCTAATTGATACAATTTAAAATAAAATGTTCAAAAGAAATCGTATTATGTGGGCTGTTGTATTATTAATCATCTACATCAAATTTCAGTTGCAAAAACTTAAAACTCTGCAGCGACCCGCAAATTTATATCAAAATCGACAAAAACTTGACTGTTAGAAAAGCAAATCTTCTTGCTTGGATATTATTTAATTAAATTACATTATTTCAACTTAATTTCTACTCCATTAAAGTTAGTGTCATTACTGATTAAATAAAGGAATAACATGTATGATTACGGGTAAACATTAAAATGCAATTTGAGAATACGGTTTGCACTTTCACTGAAAATAATGCATTTTTTGTCTTAACTATCGGATTTTCTACAGACGCTTTTTAATCAACAACAACTCGTAGGACTTTTAAAAAGACTTTGACTATTAGCTTAATTCATAAAATATTTTTTGAAACCACTTTTTCATTCAAAATTTTCAAAAACTGATTTGTTTCTACATGAAAATGTTTCTAAATATATCACAGAAATCACAGAAACACTTTCATTAAATTTTATTAAGAAATTCTAAATAGGGAAGAAGTTATAGATAGCCATATCACTATGACCATGATGACCATTCAATATGGTAAAATTATAGCAAACAAGTTGGGTAAACAGACCTAGGCTCATGTCAGAAGGGTTTTGTATTCAATTTACAAAATGCAGTCACCAGATCGAATCAAATCAAGAAACATGTCAATACCGATTTTATTGGAGAAAATATGACATACGAAGATCATACTATTATTAATAAAGTTGAACGAATTTCAACTTCTGAGGTTTTTAGTATTGTTATACTCATAAACATCTCCCTTGATAATTATTTCAGATGTCCATCCGCGACGGAGGAAACACATTTTTCATGTATTTCCCCCTGTGCCCCCACTGAAGCAAAAACTGACAGTTTAACAACTGTTTTGAAAAGCTCCCATGAAAACTTTCATCTCATACTCATACCGACTACGTTTGATGAATTTTTTTTAGGGGCCACTCTCCTGTACTGTTATCATCGATTAATGGCCAATTTTTTCGAATCCTAGAATGGTTACAAAACCCTTTTGCTAGGAGCTCTCTCCCACCTCCTTGACTTGTTTCACTTATGAGCATTAATTGTAGGTATTCATCTTCAGTCGTTAATTAAATTGAATCAAGTGTTCAAAGCATGCACCTTAAACGTTGAAGTTGGGAAAAAATAACTCAAAATTATTCAACCTTCGCATTTAAAATAGCCACCATTTTGTTTTACGATTACTGATACCACTAGCTGAACTTATTCTCAAAGGTATGCATGACACCTATCATTCCTGAAATTTTCATGCAAATTCTAGCAAAACTGTAGTGTCTGAGTTGGTAAAAAGCGCATGTTGTTCCATAGCCATATGTTGCCATAGTAATAAATGCAGCGCATATTGTTCCATAGTAATACTGGAAAATTCAAACCGCTATAACTTCGCTAGATATGATTCAATCTTTATGAAATTTTCAGGATAGATTAATCTTATAAATAGACATCTGTGTTCTGAATTTCATTGAATTTAAGGGTACCGTTAAGATTTTATTCAAGAAAACATAAAATCGATAAATCATACTATTACTAACAAAGTTGAGTGAATTGCGACTTCTCACGTATTTGTTGTTGTTGTACTCACCAATGCCTACATACCTGATTGTTTTCAGATTTTTCGGATCACAGGTGTCCAATCGCGAGGGGGGGGGGACACAAATTTTTCGTGTATTTCCCCTCCCTGTGCGCCCCTCGAAGCAAATTTCGCCAAACTAAGACCTGTTTTGAAAAGTTCTCATCAAGACCTTTCATTTGATACCCATTTCGGCTACCTTCAATGAAATTTTTATTTCGGGGGGTCACTCTCCTATATGGGGAGACCCCCCTTAAATACCTTATCAAATTTTTTTGTAATTGGACTTTGAAGAGATCACCACTTTACACCTACACACAAAATTTGATGTTTCTAGCTTAAGTAGTTTCCGAGAAAAACTACTGTGACACACGGACGGACGGACGGACGGACGGACGGACGGACGGACGGACGGACGGACGGACAGACGGACAGACGGACAGACTGGTCGCGAAACTAGTAGGGTTTTGTAAAATTATTTTACAAAACCCTAAAAACTTGAAACGCAGTTTTCTCTGAATTACGTTTTTCAAAAAGGTAGGATGTTTTCCTAGAAGTCCACTCGACTGATTCTCATAAACTAAAAATTATTTGACCCGTTATGAAAAATAATCCGTAAATGTGATTTTTCAAATATGTTAGAAACATTTGTGTAAAAACCATAGAAATATATATAAACAAGTTGGGTAAACAGACCTACGCTCATGTCAGAAGGGTTTTGTATTCAATTTACAAAATGTAGTCACCAGATCGAATCAAATCAAGAAACACGTCAAAGACGATTTTATTGGAGAAAATATGAAATACGAATATCATACTATTATTAAATAAGTTGAAGGAATTTCGACTTCTGAGCTTTTTAGTATTGTTATACTCATAAATATCTCCCTTGATAATTATTTCTGATGTCCATCCGCGACGGAGGAAACACATTTTTCATGTATTTCCCCCCTGTGCCCCCACTGAAGCAAAAACTGACAGTTTAACAACTCTTTTGAAAAGCTCCAATGAAAACTTTTATTTCATACTCATATCGGCTACGTTTGATGAATTTTTTTTTTCGGGGGCCACTCTCCTGTACTGTTATCATCGATTAATGGCCAATTTTTTCGAATCCTAGAATGGTTACAAAACCCTTTTGCTATGAGCTCTCTCCCACCTCCTTGACTTGTTTCACTTATGAGCATTAATTGTAGGTATTCATCTTCAGTCGTTAATTAAATTGAATCAAGTGTTCAAAGCATGCACCTTAAACGTTGAAGTTGGGAAAAAATAACTCAAAATTATTCAACCTTCGCATTTAAAATAGCCACCATTTTGTTTTACGATTACTGATACCACTAGCTGAACTTATTCTCAAAGGTATGCATGACACCTATCATTCCTGAAATTTTCATGCAAATTCTAGCAAAACTGTAGTGTCTGAGTCGGTAAAAAGCGCATGTTGTTCCATAGCCATATGTTGCCATAGTAATAAATGCAGCGCATATTGTTCCATAGTAATACTGGAAAATTCAAACCGCTATAACTTCGCTAGATATGATTCAATCTTTATGAAATTTTCAGGATAGATTAATCTTATAAATAGACATCTGTGTTCTGAATTTCATTGAATTTAAGGGTACCGTTAAGATTTTATTCAAGAAAACATAAAATCGATAAATCATACTATTACTAACAAAGTTGAGTGAATTGCGACTTCTCACGTATTTGTTGTTGTTGTACTCACCAAGGCCTACATACCTGATTGTTTTCAGATTTTTCGGATCACAGGTGTCCAATCGCGAGGGGGCATATTGCTCCATAGTAATACTGGAAAATTCAAACCGCTATAACTTCGCTAGATATGATTCAATCTTTATGAAATTTTCAGGATAGATTAATCTTATAAATAGACATCTGTGTTCTGAATTTCATTGAATTTAAGGGTACCGTTAAGATTTTATTCAAGAAAACATAAAATCGATAAATCATACTATTACTAACAAAGTTGAGTGAATTGCGACTTCTCACGTATTTGTTGTTGTTGTACTCACCAAGGCCTACATACCTGATTGTTTTCAGATTTTTCGGATCACAGGTGTCCAATCGCGAGGGGGGGGGACACAAATTTTTCGTGTATTTCCCCTCCCTGTGCGCCCCTCGAAGCAAATTTCGCCAAACTAAGACCTGTTTTGAAAAGTTCTCATCAAGACCTTTCATTTGATACCCATATCGGCTACCTTCAATGAAATTTTTATTTCGGGGGGTCACTCTCCTATATGGGGAGACCCCCCTTAAATACCTTATCAAATTTTTTTGTAATTGGACTTTGAAGAGATCACCACTTTACACCTACACACAAAATTTGATGTTTCTAGCTTAAGTAGTTTCCGAGAAAAACTACTGTGACACACGGACGGACGGACGGACGGACGGACGGACGGACGGACGGACGGACAGACGGACAGACGGACAGACTGGTCGCGAAACTAGTAGGGTTTTGTAAAATTATTTTACAAAACCCTAAAAACTTGAAACGCAGTTTTCTCTGAATTACGTTTTTCAAAAAGGTAGGAAAGGTAGCCACAATTTGGTTTTACGATTACTGATACCACTAGCTGAACCGATTCTCAAAGATATTCATGACACCTATCATTCCTGAAATTTTCATGCAAATCCTAGCAAAACTGTAGTGTCTGAGTCGGTCAAAAGCGCATGTTGTTCCATAGCCATATGTTGCCATAGTAATAAATGCAGCGCATATTGTTCCATAGTAATACAGGAAAATTCAAACCGCTATAACATCGCTAAATATGATTCAATCTTTATGAAACTTTCAGGATAGATCAATCTTATGAATAGACATCTACGTATTGAATTTCATTGAATTTAAGGGTACCGTTAAGATTTTATTCAAGAAAACATGAAATCGATAAATCGTACTATTACTAACAAAGTTGAGTGAATTGCGACTTCTCATGTATTTGTTGTTGTTGTACTCACCAAGGCCCACATTCGTGATTTTTTTCAGATTTTTCGGATCACAGGTGTCTAATCGCGAGGGGGGGACACAAATTTTTCGTGTATTTCCCCTCCCTGTGCATCCCTCGAAGCAAATTTTGCCAAACTCTCCTATATGGGGAGACCCCCCTTAAATACCTTATAAAATTTTTTTGTAGTTGAACTTTGGAGAGATCACCACTTTACACCTACACACAAAATTTGATGTGTCTAGCTTAAGTAGTTTCCGAGAAAAACTGCTGTGACACACGGACGGACGGACGGACGGACGGACGAACGGACGGACAGACGGACAGACTGGTCGCGAAACTAGTAGGGTTTTGTAAAATTATTTTACAAAACCCTGAAAACTTAGGATTAATTTTATCAGATGGTTTGGCTTGCTTTTTAACCGACTTTCAAAAGAAAGAAGGTTATTAATTCATCGCGTATATTTTTTTTTTGCTTTTTTTAGGTAAATTTCTTGAGAGAAATTTACTAGGTAAATTTCTCGTGAGAAATTTACCTATTACGGAGAGCATCATATATATATATATATAGATAAATAAATAAATAAATAAATAAATAAATATATATATATATATATATATATATATATATATATATATATATATATATATATATATATATATATATATATATATATATGGGATGTAACGAAATTTGTGACCACGCTAGAGGTTGCAATTTTGCTTCGATTGTCACCAAATTTTCAGGAAAGGTGTATTGGGTAATTATCTCGGTTAAGTTTGTGAACCAGCTATATCGGCTGATCAAAAACAAAATGGCGGCCATTTTAGACGAAAAATCGTGATTTCTGTTCTGACCAAAGTATAGCTCCGATTTGGATGAAATTTGGTACAAAGGTTCATTGAGGTATGTGTTGAACCTCATCTTAAAAAAATCCAAAGTCGGTATGGCAGAAACAAAATGGCGGCCGCTAAAATGTCGAAAAACGTGCAAAATTTTGTTATTGTAATAGTGGTCAAAGCTTTTAACAGATTTTCATGAAATTCGGTAGTTTGATAGAAATTATAGATATCTAAAGAATTACGTAAAAAGCTGGAGGTCAGGTTGCAAAAGCAAAATGGCGGCCAGTTGAAGGTCAAAATTTCAAAGGCTTTTAAAAGTCGCAATTTTGATCCGACATACTCGTATATGAAACTTGGTTCCAAGATAGACATTGTTTAAACCTACAGACTTTGATATTTTGGTGATCATGCATGTGCAAATTTCAAAATGGCGGCCGTTCAAATATGCTTTTTTTTCATGTTTTGTGGCGGTCACATTTTAAAACGGATTTTGATGAAACTTGAGATTATGAATGTCTGTACTGTGTTCTTGTATTTTACCGAAAATTATTAAAATTGAATGAAAAATAAAAAAGTCGAAAATTTAAAGCCTAATATGTTTAGCTGCCATTTTTTTTTAAATTGAATTATTTTGCCGTGTCTAGAGTGAAACTCCTATTTGAACGAGATAGTACATTGATTGATGAGGTCCCAGCATACAAAGATTTAAAATAATCCAAAATCAAATGCATGCATTCAAAATGGCGGCCCCCAAAGGTCTGAAGGCAAGCGCAATTCGCTATTTTAGTGCCAACTGTAATAATGAATATTCTTCATGGAAACGTTTTAAATGACTTTACTTGAAAGAACTTATAAACCAGATCATTTTTAAGATATTGTAAAATATTTTTAGCAATACCCTAAAAAATTATCAAATCGCGACTTGTCTGTCTGTCCGTCCGTCCACTCGTTTGTTCGTGCGTAATAACAAGTTTTCTCGCAAACCACATAAGCTAGAATGAGGAAATTTTCTATGTAGGTCAAAAGTGGTGCCTCTTGAAATTTGCAGTGCAAGAAAATATTTTAAGGTATTTAAGGGGGGTCTCCCCATCCAGGCGGGTCTCCCCATTCAGGGGGGTGGCACACAATGTTTTTTATTTCTGTAGCCCTCTAGCAGCCAAGGTTCTCAACAGATTCCGTTGAAACTTGAAATTATAAGTTATTAAGGCAAGTTAATTTAATTTAATTATACAAATCAAATGACAAATAAAACAGTCGAAAATTTACGGCTTAATATTTTTAGCAGCCGATTTCAATAAAAATCGAAATGACGGCCCTCATAGTTCAGAAAAAAATTGAAAATGTATATATTAATGGCAATGCAAGTGCTGATTAAACTTTTATGGAAATCTTTTGAAATTAACTATTCGAGCTATTTAAGCCTTTGTGTGGTTACCACTGTGAACTGTGTAAACAGCAAATGCGAGAAGGGCGGAACCGGCCAATTTTCAATATGTAATCCATACGCGTGCAACTCAATTTAATTAGCAAAATATTTGCGCCCCGATAAAAGGTCTATAAAAACGAACGTGGCCAGATTTTTTTTTTTTTATGTTAAAAAATACCCATGTGATGCGACGAAAATTGCAGAGAGAAGTTTAGTAGTAGGCAAGCCAAATTCTTTTTCGAAACTTCACGCTACATACGATCATAACTTTTAAACGGAGAGAGATAGGAGAGTCTTGTTTTTGGCAAATGATACGTCTTTCTTCCAGTTAGGTCCTGTTTAAAGGATAAGAAGTTCAAGTAACAGTAAAGGACTTTTACCTTTAAAACTAAAAAAATTTCGACTTTCATCCGGATTTTTCAGCATAACTGATCGACGCGCAAAAGGATTTTGATTGTAAAGAATTCAAATGAAGGACAACATATTGATCTAAAATGTATCGGAACAGAATTGAAATCCCTCCAAGGACACTGTAGATATTAACAGTTAAATATGATACATTGATGTCGAGAAATTGAATTTAAATGATATTTCGTACGAAAAGTGCCAATTAGTTGGCACTCTGCAAAATACCGAGAGATACCGAGTCCTTTGGCGAGGCATAATAAAAATGATCAGTATCTTTAATTTTCCGCAGAAACGGTACATTTTCGTCCATCATTTCTACCGGAAATAACCAATAAATACAATTCAACAATACTTAAAGGGAACATTTCAGGATGCTTTTCTCTTCTGCATTCATTCTTTGCTTACCAATGAGCTTGGTATAGGATCCTTCTTACATCCTTAGACGTAAACGTTACATAAAGGATTATAAAATTCCCCGAAGCAATAATAAGGATTGTGTGATTGCAAATAATAGAGCTGACTCGTTACTTTCTAGTTAATATTGTATGTACATTACAACATACTCGTATGCCCGGAAATCTAAAATTAGTGGTTTCCATACTAAAAACCGGCGAGAATCGCAACCTAAAAAGAGATACGTTTCCTGCTATACTTGATCATAACTGTACAGATGAAGATGAAAATGCATAGCCGAGTTTTCATTGAACTATATGGTATGTCTTTATTGAAACTTTCATGAAAATTAGGTACCATAATTAACTGAAAACGAAGGCGATGGGTATAGAATCAACGTGAACGAATGATACGGTTAAGAAGGATATTTTTAAGTAAATTGAAGTAAAATTTTTGTTTACATAAACAAATGCATATGTATATATATATATATATATATATATCTATATATATATATATATATATATATATATATATATATATATATATATATATATATATTGTCGCGTGTTATTGGTTCGCGGCCAATAATTTTAACGCTCCGGGAAAGTGAAAACGCAATGTCTTTTAATTTAAGTTAAAAGAGTTTATTTAATTAAAGAAAATGCACAATAATCACTTAACACTTTCACTAATTTTAATTGTCACTATTAAAATTATCTAACACTTGTCCATAAATTTATTATCGCAATTGTCTTCTAAATTACTTCACTATTACGAAACACACTTTTCTACTACTCGAAGAATATCGCTTCCCACACACAATCGCAGTTCTTCTCGCGGTCGAATGAATGATGATCCCCCCATTCATTCAGCTCGCCTTTATATAGGGTCTCTACCTATTCACCCATTTCTCGTTTATTGGCGAATGTTCTACCGAGAGGTACCTGGTAGATTCGAGCAAATTCATGAATGGAGTGACGTCACTTGCAGATGTTGATCATGCTTGTTGGGTTCTCGTGGTTTCGAGTGAATTCGTGTTCTTCATTGTTGTGAAAACAATTGCGACAGTAGCTCACAGAATTATTTGTACATGTAATTATTTGTACATGTAACACTGCCCCCACCTCAGTTCTTTTCGCCCCGAAAAGATGTGTCGCTATTTGTAGTCAATTCTCCCTGGGTGTAATATGGGGCAAGACGGTCCAGATGCACGATTTTCATTTTAGCTCTCG
Organism: Odontomyia ornata; assembly: GCA_963969285.1. NCBI lineage: Eukaryota > Metazoa > Arthropoda > Insecta > Diptera > Stratiomyidae > Odontomyia > Odontomyia ornata. The sequence continues at coordinate 337,472,101 of OZ017738.1, read as the reverse complement.
GCTTACGATGTTCCTGTATTCGGTATACGACGTCGTTGATTCGCTTTGTAACCCGGTATGGTCCCTCCCAATCATGTTGCAAATTTGGAGACCTACCCTTTCGCCGTTGCGGGTTATAAAGCCACACCAAGTCATCTTGCTGGAAGCCAGTAGAATTTGCCTTTAGATCATACCTGGTCTTCATGCGGTCAGTAGCCGATTCGAGGTGTTTTTGCACTGTCCGATGTATCTGGTTCAACCGTTGTCTTAGATCACTTGCGTACTCCGAGATCGTTTGGGGTTTCTCAGGGGGTGTTCCGAACTTTATATCGGCTGGCAAACGAATAGTCTTTCCAAAAATGACTTTGGCTGGGGCTTGACCTGTCGATGCATGTTTGGCAGCTCTGTACGCCATCAAAAATAGTGGGATATGTCGGTCCCAGTCCCTTTGGTTCTCGTCAACCATCTTGGCCAGATGTTTATTGAGCGTGCCGTTCAACCGTTCGACCATTCCATCGGATTGGGGATGCAGCGGTGTTGTCCTCGTTTTCCGTATTTCCAGTAGTTCACACATTTCGCCAAAAACTAGTGACTCAAAGTTTCGGCCTTGATCAGAATGTAATTCGCAAGGTACGCCGTACCTACTGACCCAATTTAACACTAGCTGTTCAGCTACGGTAGTTGCTTCCTGGTTGGGAATGGGGTAGACCTCGGGCCACTTGCTGAAATAATCGGCTACAACCAGCGTATATCGATTTCCCCAATCGGATTCAGGAAAGGGTCCTGCGATGTCAACAGCAATCCTTTCGAATGGCACGCCTACGTTATAGGTTTGCATTTGTCCTTTCAGTCGTCGCTTTGGGCCTTTGACGGAAGCGCAAATTGTGCATCTGCGACACCAGTCCTCTACGTCTTCTCGAGCGTGGAGCCAGTAGAACCTTTCCCGCAATTTCGCTAAGGTCTTGTTAACACCAAGGTGGCCTCCCGAGGATCCTTCATGCATTTCCTTAACCACATCGTGGATTCGGCTTTTGGGAAATATAGTTTGCATCCTATAGGAGCTGCCATCCGCCGTTTCCCATTTTCGCTTGAGTACACCACCCTCCACCTGAAGGGAGTTCCATTGTGCCCAATAGCTTTTCAGGGTTGCGCCATGCATCGAAACGTCCTTCCACTCAGGTCGCCCAGTTGTCTCCTTCCATACGAGCAATGGTCCGATATCTTCATCGGCTAACTGGGCATTTCGAATCTCCTCCGATGACCAACCTTCATCGAATTCGGCCGTGATCACTCGCAGATCAACGGGCGGCTCCTTTTCCTCAATCCGTCGGCAATGCTTGCAGCTCGCTGGACATGGATGACGAGATAGGGCGTCAGCAATTCCATGAACTCTGCCCTTATGAAGCAGTTGGGGCCTCACTAGGTCTGGTCGGATCGTCGATCGGGTTGCACTTGTGTCGTTTGTTAAGGTGCAATGTTCTTGGTCAACTTGATCAGGAAGGCATCTGTCTGCTTCTCCACGATGTTGCCTTGGCACGGTGCTGGGGGTGTCGATACTCCTAGCCAACGTTCGCCCCACGAAGTTGGCCCTTGCAGTTTGATGGGCCTCCATTCTAGGCTCCTGACACGGCCTAGATCTCCACCACCCTGGACAATAGCTCGGTCTTCTTCGCTTCTGGCAGTCTCTTTGCAGGTAAATAAATAAATAAATAAATAAATAAAATATTCATCTGCAGCTCTCGCTCAATCCCCACGCGCTCACACCTGCAATTATCTGCCACTACCTCGCGAACCCGGGCAGTGGTACGGGTCACATTTTTGGCTGCCTCAAAATTTAAACTGTAAGCCAATGCATCCTTGACTGTTTGCTTTTGAGCTAACCGCACGGCTTGTTGCAATTCCTTGTCCTTTAAGGCGCTGATGAATGCTTCTGCTGCTACGTCATCTCGATGTTCTGGGTCGTACGCTGGGTAAGCCAAAAGTGCCAGTCGCTCAATGTCTTGTGCTACCTGCTGCAAGGTTTCCCCAGACTTCTGCATCCGATGCCGTAGCTGTGCCCGGTAAATCTGCTTCAGATGATCATCTCCATAACGCATGTCCAGCGCATTCATTATAGCAGCCGGGTTTGAATGCAGCTCAACGGGGATAGTCTGCAAAAGCTCGGCAGCTGGGCCTCTTAGAGCAAGAATTAACGCAGTTGCTCGTTCCTGCTCATTCCAGTGATTTGTCCTAGCGGCTGCTTCAAACTGGATTTTGTAAATACTCCAGACCGTTTGCCCATCGAATATTGGTGCTTGCACATTTCTGGATATGCTTTGCGCTGCGGTAATAAGCGGGGCTGGTGAAGTGGTTACTACTGCCTTCGCTGCTTCCAATTCTTTTTTCACTTTTTCCATCTCATGGTTTATTCTCTCTTCGACCTGGCTGACCTTTCCCTCGACCTGGCTGACCTTTTCCTCGATCTGGTAAACCTTTTCCTCGACCTGGTCAACCTTTTCCTCGACGCCTTTAATTTGTTTGTTCAGATGACCGAGCTCCGCTTTTATTTCGGTTGACTGTTTTTCCAGCTTCTGTGTGATGTCTGCCTTGATTTCGATCGCTTGTTGGTCCAGCTTCACTGATTGTTCATTTAACTTCGATGATTGTTCATCAAGCTTCGTAGTTAAATTGGATGACTGTTCACTTAGCTTCGCAGTTAAACTGGATGACATCAGCATTAACATTTGCATCAGCGCATTTTCTGGCTCCTTTGATTTTGGTGTTTCTACTTCTCCACCTTCTGCGCCTTTTTCCGCATCTGAGAGCTCACCCGAATCCAGATTCACACCTTCCGACTCGATCGCGTCACGCAAGCGTGCAATCAGTATGGCCTTTGTACCTTGTGTGGCCAGATTCCGCTGTTCCAACTCCTCCTTGAGCTCCGATATAGTCAATTCATTAATTTTTAAGTTTAAGCTTCGTGGCATTTTTAATGTTTCTTTAAATTTTACTATTGTGCACTATAAAAATGTTCAAATTTTCACTTTCAAAATTTTTCTTTCGCACTTCTTGACACCACTGTCGCGTGTTATTGGTTCGCGGCCAATAATTTTAACGCTCCGGGAAAGTGAAAACGCAATGTCTTTTAATTTAAGTTAAAAGAGTTTATTCAATTAAATAAAATGCACAATAATCAGTTAACACTTTCACTAATTTTAATTGTCACTATTAAAATTATCTAACACTTGTCCATAAATTTATTATCGCGATTGTCTTCTAAATTACTTCACTATTACGAAACACACTTTTCTACTACTCGAAGAATATCGCTTCCCACACACAATCGCAGTTCTTCTCGCGGTCGAATGAATGATGATCCCCCCATTCATTCAGCTCGCCTTTATATAGGGTCTCTACGTATTCACCCATTTCTCGCACATTGGCGAATGTTCTACCGAGAGGTACCTGGTAGATTCGAGCAAATTCATGAATGGAGTGACGTCACTTGCAGATGTTGATCATGCTTGTTGGGCTCTCGTGGTTTCGAGTGAATTCGTGTTCTTCATTGTTGTGAAAACAATTGCGACAGTAGCTCGCAGAATTATTTGTACATGTAATTATTTGTACATGTAACAATATGTATAGGTATATATATATATATACATATATATATATATATATATATATATATATATATATATGCAGATATATATATATATACATATATATATATATACATATATATATGTATATATATATATTGTATATACATATATATATATATATATATATATATATATATATATATGTATATATATATATATATATATATTGTATATATATACATATATATATATATATATATATATGTATATATATATATATATATACACATATATATATATATATATATATATATATATATATATATATATATATATATATATATATATATATATACATATATGGCTATGTGTGTATGTGTGTGGTTGGTTGTATGTGTGAGTCTACATAGGATATAACAAAATTTGTGCCTGGGGGTCGCAGCTCTGCTTCGATTTACGCCAAATTTTCAGCAATATTTCTGTTCTGGCCATAGTATAGCTCCAGTTCGTACCAAAACTAGTACAAAGATTTATTCAATTGTGTGATAAGGCTCACAATGAAAAATCCAAACTCGAACAATTTGAAACGAAATGGCGGCCGCTCAGACGTTGAAAAAAGTTGACCGATAAAAAGCACTTGAGGGTCAGATCAGAATATAAAAATAGACGTTGATGAGATCATGGATTAAATGTAAAAGAGTTAAATTCGATTCCTATGATCGCAGCAGATTTTAGCCGTAGTGGTTTTTGCATTGTAGTAAAAAATTATATTTTAATATACGAGAACATGATACAATGTATTCAAGAAACTTAGTTTTGAATGGTTTGAAATGAAAAAATTTGCCACTATAAGGGAGAAATAAAAAACTTTTAGAAAAAAAAAGAAAACCGACTTCGAAATGCCCTAAAAAGGATGAAATAAATTTTATGTAAGCGGTGCCAAATGAATTTCCCCATTTCAACATAAATACTTCCAACATCTGCACCATCAGAAAAAAATCGGGGAAAAAATGATATGGCACCGCGTCCATAAAATTTATTTCATCCTTTTTAGGGCATTTCGAAGTCGGTTTTCTTTCTTTTTCTAAAAGTTTTTTTATACCATGTATTTATATTTATTACTTTCCACGAAATCTTACAGAATAAATTAATTCATATGAATTTTATCCTTGCGTAAGTTTTGCCATTATTGATCTGGTGCAAATTAATTGGCGGAGAAGTAAATTAAGATATATCTAAAATTTTTAGTGAATTTACTTTTTTCCCAACTTCGTACGCTTGAAAGTGTCTGTCAAAGTTTAGTACCTCTATGGGATAGCACAGTATATATATCTTATTATTCTCATAAATAAAGTTTCGAATTTTGTAAACTTCACACTTTGCATGATTTAAACACATAAAGTAATGATTTTCTTTGTAATAGGTTCCTTTAAATATTATTGATGTTGAAATATTTACAGATGAATAATTAATATCATTTTCATGTGTAATTATTTCTGTAAAAAATTCTTCTTTTGTCAAATTTACAGTTGCAAAACCTTCACTAGTAAAAGATGCAGGAAAAACATTTTTGTATTTAAGTAAACAATTTGAAAAATAAAAACCTCTTTTGATTGCCGCTGTATATGAAGGCTTCATCCTTGACGTTATATTACTAAAATATATTTTCATGTTTTTATGCTTTCCCTCAAAACGCATCCCCCAAACATATCTTAGAGGACCACACATTTGAATTGCTCGTGGGTAGTGTATCAAAAAGTGACGTTTTGGCTTCAAAGATCCGTAAAGTTTAATATACGATTCATGGTGCTTTGCTATTGAGACTCTTAACCTTTCTATACTTTCAGTAGTAAAATCAGGCTGAAATACTGAATCTATTATTTCTAGAAGAAAAGTTAGTAGTCCCCAATGTTCTATTTCTACTGGTATCAGATCTCCAATCATAAGAGGCAAAAAATGTGTAAAACAGTGTATCTCGGAAGCAGTCATTTTTAAGTTATAAGATTTAAGCCTATCCATTTTAAGACATTGTGATGAATTTTTAATATCAATGTCTCCAAATTGAAATAGTTGCTTTCTGCTATTGATTATATCTAAAGAGATTATGCCGTCATTTATTAAGCCTAATAAAACATTACAAACGTCATATATGCATACGCCCTCTAAAATATCGTGCATTACATCAAAATAAAAATTTTCAGTAACGTGAAAACTCGCGAGAGAATTAAATATGCAAACATTTTTAATGCCAATCTCTTGATACTTGTTTATACGACAATCTTCATCGTATTTTTTTTTCATTTCGTGAAAGATTTTCATTTTCAGTGATTTCAACTTTCATTTTATCTTTAACTGTTGTACATGCTCTGCTGTACAAATCCTAAAATACTGTTGATACCTAAGTCATCACCTATTTCTAGTCCTAAAACAAAATGTACTTTAAATGTTCCTTTTGATGTCTGAATTGAAATCTCTTCTTCTAAACACTTTAAATCCTCTATCAAATGATAAAATGATGTTTCGTTTCCGCAAGCCTTAAGATCATTCGTTGCTATAAAAGCTGCATTAAATATAAAATCTAATTTTGATAATATATACTGTGGCATAGTAGGAAAGTTATAATAGCATGCACAAATCGAATAGGCGTGACTGCCAAGAGGATTATGTATTTGAAGATCATCGAAATATAATATAAATGGTACTACGTGTTTAGATTGAAATTTTAGTTTTTTCAACTTAAAAATTTGCCCGTTTGCAAAATTTGATAAATGTGTTTGATCTTCTGTTTCGGTATTTTGAAGAGTTATTTCCAAAACATTCGGTAATTCAAAAATTACTTTAAATTGAAAGACAAGAGGCATTATTTGAACGCTAATACATTTTGCATCGAGTGTTGGATTCCCTTGAATAACAGTGCTTGTAATTTCATTTTTAATAACAAGTGATTTGGGTTTCTCATAAATCTTCATTTCAGTTAGTGTTTTAACCATTCGATGCTTAGACTTGATATCTTTAAATGGATCATTACAAAAATTCATAATACAATTTAAATCTTGTTCCACTTCATGAGATATATGTGTATTTGAATTCAAAACTAATATTCGTATTGAAAATGAAATAGCTGATAGTAAATGTATCATAATTTTTTGAATTTCTAGAACTTCCTTACGTGGCATAGAAGTTTTTGAGTATAATTGAAGTGATAAAGCTAATGATTTATGTTTAAGATCAGTTACTATTTCATCAATATTATAACCTTTGCAATCTGAATAAGAATGCACGTTTGTTAAACTCTGGTTTAGTGATGAATTTGGTGACAGTAAACTAGAATGTGATTTTGGCAAGGCTGCTACTTTTTTTGAAGTATTTACATTGTCAACTATTTTTTTCTCATTCTCTTTTTGCGCTAATAAATGCTTTTTTAGAAGCGAAAAATTAGAAAATAATTGCCTGCAATTATTTTGCATGCATTGGAGAACATATTTCTGAGACAATACATGCTCACACTTTAAATGTTCAATGAGAAAATCAATTGTTGGATATGTTTTTGAACATTTAAAACATATGTACATTTTGAAGAAAAAAAAAAAACTACTTCTTTTGCATACAATTCAACAATGAAGTGAGACTTGAGCTATTGATATCGAAAGGAGTATCGATCTCGTAAAAATATTTTTGTATGAAAACCCAAGGACCTTCACAAATTTTAGGATATTTCAAATTTAAAACTTGAAAGATTTTAAAACAAATATCTAGGCTTTCTATAAAGGAATCAAATTTGTATAAAGTCTTATCCAAATAAACATAAAATGAATGGATACTACCAGCAGCACCACCTTCAGTAATAATAAATGGTTGCAGTGTCAACTGGCTTTCATAATATTTGTTGACCAGCTCCTGAACCTTCCTTGAATAGTCGTTAATAGATGAAAGTTCTAGGACAAAACTTTCATTAGCATCGTGTATAGAAGCTTTTTTAAGTTTGCCTCCTTCAGTGTTCATAAAGCGTGCTGATGGTATTAGAACTGAGTTTAATAGCACCGCTAGTATGTAGTCCTCAGAATCTAACAAAAGTTTTTATAATCTTCACAAATATAACCAAAATATTAAAAATTGAACTCACTAATTTGGTTTACTGACTTGGCTTGCAGAAGTAAATCTCTTGATTGAGAATTTTTCAATTCCGCTTCGTAGTATTGTTAATTTTACTTTTGAAGCAATCCCACTTTGAATTGAGAAGATAACCCTTTCCAGGGTAGATGATGTCGAAATCAAGATAAACCTTAAAACACAATGGAAAAAAATGTACTTAAAAAAATGATGAGAAAAATTTCAAATTTACCAACTGCGGGGCCCTGGAGTCCTTAAAATTTGGCCAGTTTTCAAAAAAATCAACATGAGAAAGGCACTTAAAGTCCTTCTGGCGTAAACTAAATGTTTTCTGCCATTTATCGATGATTTCCTCCCAATTACTGGTATCCCTTTTAAGAATCGCTTTCATTGATTGCGCAATTGTTTCGTCAACTTCGGCCAACTTCGAAGCTTCAACTATCACGTGCTCCTTTTGGACGGTAGATACTGTGGTAGAATCCCACAGCTTTCTGGATTTAGTTTTTAAGTTAAAATATTTTCCATAAAGTTTTCCACTTGTATTTTTTTTGGTTGTCGAGGTATATAATAATAGCACTAGAAGAACGCAAAACAGAATTATTTAAAGTCAGCATATTCTTCTTGAGCCTTAACTTACATAACTTTCCCTTTTACTGGGAAAAAGGGCAATTATTTGCTCAACTACCATTGTAAAACTTTCTGGTTTGAGCGTTTCACCTCTGCTAATGATATCCTCCAAAATCAATTGAATGAGCTCGTCCCTCTGCTTGTTTGTAAAGCTGGAGTTCTCCTTGTAGAATTGAATTATGTTTTTACCTCTTGAGCAACTATACAACAGTGCTGAAATAGACTGTAAAATAGAAATTTTTAAAATAGATCCGAAATGTAAACATAAAGTATGTTGTACCGGTATTTGAGAGCCACATATGAATAATGATAAAGACGAACTAGAGAACTCATGATGTTGTTTTTCATTCATCCATTCGACAACTTTCGACTTATTGCTGAGCGTTTTCTCATCTATCCCCCACTGTAAAATTCAAAATAATTTATCGGTAATGCCGCAAACTGAATTCTATCGAATACTTCAGATTTCTTCCGTGCGAAAAGCTTTTCTCTGAATTCGGCTCGATGTCCTATATACTTTATCGCTTCAGCAATATCCTCTCACTTCAAATATTTAAGACATCTAAAAGTTATCCCAGCATCTAAATTTTCAGGTAACGTATTATATAGTTTTCGCTTTTATTCTCCACAAAAACCGGATCAGATTATTCACTTACGCTTCAATTCAGCATATATTACTTCTAAATCGAAGTCTTTCAACCCTTGCAACAGTTGCACATTATCATCAATTAAAGGATAATTCTCCGCTACCACATATGCAATGTCACTCGCAGTATCGAATGTTATCTGACCGGCTTCTAAAAGATTATTTAATGCATCTTGATCCATCATTTTCTATTTATTAATAATTTTATCACTTTTGCCACACAAATCACTTCGAGTTACCCCTAAAATGTGGTCGAACATAAATATCTGTGCATTGACTAATCAGACAACTTTAGTTTCTTTAGAAATATCACGACCGATCAATGTTAAACACTTTACACCGCACGCTAATTTTAAGGGACGCACAACTGCATCTCGTTCTATGCCTAACAGTATATCTATTTGAAAAGTATTCACTTTTGATTTTAAAGTGCAATTGTTAGATTCAAACGTGACCACTTTCATCCTCAAATATAACATTTCTTAATTGAAAGTGCAGATTTGAAGCAAAAGTAATCATTTTTGAATTTGAGCATCTGAGAATTTAAAGTGTCGCTTCTGCTTTCCAAAAAGCATTCGAATAATTAAAGTGTTCAATTTTACTTTTAACGGATTTTATTTTGTTTTTAAATTTTCATATATTTAAAATGTTCACCATAAGAATTGAATGTAAAATACTTAAAGCAAAAGTCAAACTTTGAAAGTAAATGTGGACCTTATTTAATCTAGCCGTATTGTGTTTAATTCAAAGTTTTCCAGGAATAACACTTTCAGATGCAGCCGCTTTTAACTTAAAAACATCCAATTTTAAGTTCAAAGTGCTGCTTTTTTCTCAGTGTACCAGTTAAAAGTTAATTTTTGAAAGAGGCCGTCGGTAGCGGTCAAGACGAACTCGAAAAGCAAAAAAAACAAATTTTTTTTTATTTTTTCTTTCTTCATGATGTATGTGTCAGGGGTGGACCTTGGGAACAGGATAATTGCAGAGAGAAAACAATAAACTAACGCCCACCGTTTGTTAATAATCAATTTATTGTGTTCAAAATACAATGACTCGGTTGATGGTTCGGATGCGACTGACTCTTCTCGATTTGGGCTCTAACTCTCGAGATTTTCCCGTAGCAGCAGGTACGTTTTCTAGAACGATGAGATCTCCTTCGTTGTAGATAAAAGGTTTCTTGTGTTTCGCGTTGAATCTCAATCTCCATTTCTCTATGCTAATTCGCTCTGCAGCCAATTGTCTTCAGCAGTCCCTTCATCTGATGTAAGAGGCATAACTAGCCGATTCGTGATGACGTCTCGAAGGCGATAATTGAATATCAACTCGATCGGACTAAACTGAGTCACAGAGTGACATTGCGAATTCAGAGACCACTGAAGATTGTGCAGTTCTTAGAAATGATAAGATGGACTGATTTGCACGTTCAATTTGGCCATTCGCTCGAGGTGTTCTAACGACAACCTTAATATGTTAACTCATTAGATGCGCAGAATTCAGCGTATTCTCGTGATGTAAAAGCCGTGCCTCGATCGGTAAGTATACGCTTTAGTAGACCGAAGTAGAACGTCAGGTCTATGAATGCGTTGACGACGGGCTTCGATTTCGTAGTTTTGATAGCTCTCAAAATTAAATACTAACTGAACGAATTAGATATTTCAATGATGTGCAAATTAACTCGACGACTGCGTTGAAAAAGTCCCTGGTGATCAACGTGTAACGTCATGAACGGAATAGGTGTCAGCAGGACTCTAAGCATGCTGCAACGTACGACTTGATTCATTTTTGGAGATTATTGAACCAAAAATTTTGCTGAACTCGATTTATGATCTTCTCAAGACCAAAGGGGCCCATGTCACAGTGGTACGTGCGGATGATTTTCCACCTAACTGCAGACGGAACGATGAATATGAGATCTTGGTTGATGTTACGAAAAAACCGACCATTTTTGAGCGTATAATCTGACTTAATCTGTTTGGATTGCGCGGACTCAATATTGCCTCTCAGAACTTCGATTAACTCCTTCAACTTCACGTCTTATCGTTGTAAGAGCACAACCCAGTCTTAGTTTTCTTGCACTTGCATTATGTTCCCCGATGCTATCTCTGGCTCATTCGGTGGATCATTTGGAGTCCTGCTTAGAGCATCTGCGTGACTGATGTGGAAATCGTACTCCTGTAGCTTCAGAAACCATCGAACGATGTGCGGTAGCAATGGCTTAGATGTTCTTGTGGTGCTAATTGTGGCGTAATCGGTAATTATCTCGAAATGCTTACCGAGCAAATAAATAAGGAATCTTTCTAAGAACTCGACGATAGCCAAAACTTCAAGCTCATGACTATGATATCTGCTTTCGGATTCGCTACACTGGCGATATTAGTAGCGGCTATAGTAGGAAACTGGTCTGAAATTGCTACCGTCGTGTCATTGTATGAGGATTCTAGCAAAACACACTGTGCTCGCGTTCGTGTGAGCTTGATGTTCCTTCGTTGGATTGTATGCGCTAAGCACTCGATCGCAGCAAAGTGCTGATTTCAATTTTTCGATTGTGTCACGTTGTTCGGTCGACCGACAAAATTGTGAATTGTCCTTCTGCTTCATCAAAATTGGAAGCGGCCTCAATATTAGAGAATAGTCGCGAATGAATTAGCGGCAAAATTCGATCAAACTCCGAAATTTTCGAACTTCTGTAACCTGGTTTGATTCAGTCCTCATCGACTCGATGACCCAAAAACGTGATTTGTTTAGACAAAACCTACACTTAAGAGGGCCGAAGCGCCATACTGGCATCTGGAAGTATAAACAGGAGTTCACGGAGTAAACCCTTGGTGATGGTTTTGCTGGCAGAATTACTTTATCTACGCAGCTAACTGCTCAATTTCCCATTCGGCATACCAACTTCGTAATGAACTCATGAAAATAACTCGGTGCATTTCAAAGGCCAAAAGGCATCCATTTGAATTTGTATTGGCCTGCATTCGTGACAAATGCAGCGTATTTCCTGCACTCCTCTGCGATTGGTATTTGATAATAGCTGGACATTAAATCGAGAGTCGTGTAGAATAGATTACCAGCGATCGATGATAGCTGCTCCTCAACAGTTAGCATTAGAAACGGACGCTTTTCATTGATAGCATTGAGTTCACAAATATCAACATAGAGACGGTCCCCACCATTTTGTTTGCGAACGAGGACAATTGGTGACGAATATTCTGATGATGATGGACGTAAGATATCGTTTTCGAGCAGTTCGTTTACTCTTTCTTGAACGCGCTCACGCTTTGCGAAGGGTATCCAGTATGGTGTTACCCACCACGTGGGAGTTCCTTCGGCCAAGGACCTCGGACCCGGCTTGCCGTCGAAGACGGTCGTAGGTGGCGCCTCTCGCTTATCCCCTGGTCCTAAAAAGCCGCCAAGCGCGAACGCGGCCGCCGAACACTCCTCACACAACTCGGACGAACACTCTTTAAGCTCTTCCCTAACAGGGGAAGATTAGAATGACCGGGTGACAAGTTGTACACTTGCCGGGCCCAGATTTTCCGGCGTAACTCACACCGAGCAAAAGAAATTAAATAAGAAACACTTTCACTACAGAAATTCCTGAATAACCCGCAAAGAAATTTCCCTTCGAACACACCCGAGCCAGGTGTACAATTAACATGCGCGGCAAACTTACTCTTCCTTCAACAAGCACACAAAAACTTCCACTATTTCACTATACTATATATTTAATTGCAAAATGCAAATGAAGTTCCAAAAATATTCCACTATTCACTAACTACTATATACTAAATTGCGAAATGCAAATAAAGTTCCAAAAATATAATGCATTAAAAAGTTCAAATTTCACTTACTCTACCTAAGCGGGGGCCCCCCGAAGTACTCTGCGTTGCAATTTTCTGCCAGCGCGCTTATTATTGAATGATGTCGCCAATCTCCCTTAGTTGGCTCGCTGTTAAAAATGTTTCTCCGCTGTTGAAATTTTCCTCCGTCGCAATTCCTTTCCTTGATTGATTTTTTCCAAGTTTCAGAGCGCTATCCTCGCTTAGTCCTCGTTGTCGTCTCGAACCCGCCAGAAAAGAGAAAAGCCGTTCTTCCTTATTGGGTTTTTCATCGGCTCGGTTTCAACCGGCGAGTCGTTAACTTTTTCCCTGGGCGATTCGATGTTCACTTCAGATCCCCCAAGTGGGGCTTCATCGGGCAATTGAAATCTAAATTTCCCTTTTTAGTACACTCGTCCATCAGGTGTAGAATGTCAAAGTGACTGACACTCTGTCAATTTCGAGTTTGTTTATATCGTGCCAAATGTTTGAATTTGGAAAAAACACTAAAATTCGTGGTCGCGTCTTTTTCCCTATGTGTTTGAATTCGTCGGTGATGTGTCGTTGAAGCCATAACGCGGTAGTGTAAAAGTGAATGTCGTGACGCGGTAACATAGAGTAGAATGCCATAACGATTGAAGATCTCTGGCGGTTGTACTTTCGGTATGTTTAAAAGACTCTTAGATGTTACTCGTTTGTATAAACGTTCTTTTCCTATTTTCTAGGCTTTTCCGGAAAGTGTACCAGCAAACTAATTAAACCCAAACGTTGGGAAACAAGGAGTGATTGAGTTTCTTCAACTCCTTGCGCCGGCCACAATGGAGTGGTATTTGGCGTTTGATTCCAACGTTCGTATCATCTCTTCCTTACAGTAAGTATTCCCAAACATTGATTACGATTTTTGCAAATATTTTCATTAATATGCAAATTTGAACGAAAAATTGCTATTTCTCCAAGAAGTGCATTTACGGGTCTAACATTAAAAGTTGGAGACTTTGTTCTGATATCGTGCGCAGGGTCAGTAGATTCAGGTTGAGTAGAAAGTTGCGAGATCGCCAGCATCAAGAACTTGTATGAAGTGAAAACTGGTTTTTCAAAGCGATGACGATCCATATCAGGCAATTGTCCAGTATTATTCAAGACCGTACAAAATCACACATCGGCTTTTGATGACGACACAGTATGTATTGACTTTAATGTGGAGCTGATAGAAGATCTTTGTGCATTTGATCCTGTAGTTTGTTGTGGTTCAGTTGACTCAGCCCAATCTCTGATGCCTCGTAAAAAGAGTTCATTGCATACTCCCGTTTGTCGCTATAAAATTGTAAAGGTGGTGCCATTCTTGTCCTATCGCTCAGCGATCGATTCGTTCCTTGGTATTGTCTGCGATCAGTTGTGCGTGATGGTAACCGGACTTTATTTTCTTTTGTTTTTGCCGATTTTTAATTTACATTTTTATTTTAATCTTTCGACATTTCGCTTTTGCCTATTTTTACTTTACATTTTTATTTTAATCTTTTAACAGTTCGTTTTTTTTGCCTACATTTTCCCTTTAACTTTACATTTATATTCTAATCTTTTAATATTTTTATTCTATTATCTTAACATTTCGTTTTTCCCTATTTTTACGTTACATTTTTACTTTAATCTTTTCATATTTCGTTTTTTTGCCTATTTTTCTTTTACTTTACATTTTTATTTTAATCTTTTGACATTTTTATTTTATTATTTTAACATTTCTTTTTTTTAATATTAACCTTGGCTCGGGTGGTATTGCAACAACCGCTGAGAAAAGAAAAAAAACAACAAGGTGCAAATCGTTCCCGTGACAATGGCTGGCGTTGGACAGGTTTTAAGGTCGTTAACTTTATCATCATCGTTACCGAGTTGCATTGACCTGACTGAGCAAGCGATTCAGAGAAGCATGCTCTATGCATTGCGTTGGTTCAAAAGTTGAAGCGTTCAATGATCAGTCGTTTGTCCGATGTGCAGAGTAGATCTGACCCCAATAAAAGTGGCTCCGAGATCAAGTCATCATTCGCTGGAAAAATATTCGCATTTAGATTCTTACCATCCAACTGAGTCTCGGCCTCGAGCACCTGTTTGCACGTTATTGAAGCTCCTCTAAATCCTCGTAGGATGATTGGTGAACACTGCTTCACGCCTTCCATCAACATTGCGATCGCTCGTTGAATGAGTGTTCTTTCGCTGCCGTGGTCGATGAAGGACTTAGTTTTGTTTCCATTGAGAAGAACCTCCTTAACAAACGGATTTATTCTTTCTGTCAAATTCATGCGACGAACGGTACTGACCGCGGTCGCAGTTTAATTTTCCGGACATCGGTTGGTCGTATTTGATGTTCGTTGACACTTCTCGCATCTTTGTTTCCGTTGAGGTTTTGAACAGTTCAGCGAAATATGTTCACCTCAAGACAATCATAACATCGGGGACGGGATCCCGAATCACTCGAAGTTGGCTGCGCCGCGCATTTGATGACATAATATTTCGCTGTATCGGTGGTGGTGCCGAATTTGAACGACGGGTCGAAGTCTGGTAAAATATCCGTCAAATCACGGACCTTGTGAAAATGCGGTCCACTACATGCCCGCACTAAATAAGCCGATCGTTAGCATGCGTCAACTTCAAACGTCGCTGCCGGCCGCGTCTCACCCGATTTCATGGCGTTAGTGAGTGGTAGTGTCGGCTCCTGTACTACGATCGGTTGAGTGTTAATCTGTCTCAGTTGCTGACGACGTCGCCAACTTTCCCCGTTCGGTAATACGGCGATGACAGCTGATATTAACTCGCTCAATTGCTTCATTTCATCACGTAACTCGCGCACATCATCTTCAGCCGAACATTCTTACATTTTCCTATCCGTTTGGATTTCGTCATTAGCTAGAATTCCACGGAGTTTTTATCCTAACTCGACTTTGCTCAACTGTGTAGAGGCAGGAAACAATAAACTAACGCACACTGTTTGTTAATAATCAAGTTATTGTGTTCAAAATACAATGACTCGGTTGATGGTTTGGATGCGACTGACTCTTCTCGATTTCTACCGTGGCCAGTGCTCTTCAATTGGTGTTGCCATGACATATGTATCTATTAATGCCGAGAAGGAATTATGATCCTATGTATAATAGATTAGTTTTTGAAAATGTCAAAAAAAAATTTTTTTTTTTTAATTCTGAATGCAAAAGTTTTGATTTCAAATTTTAGCTATTGTGATTCTACGTCTAGCACTCGTTGCGTGTCAACAAGTTTTATAATTGCTCCTGTTATTAAGTTGAAACTAGTTTTTTAATTGAAAATCATCGCCGTTGAATTATTCGAGCATTTATCGAATATTTGAAATTTCTTTCCTGAAGAAATAACTAAAAGCCAAAATATATACAAGGGAAGTCCCGGTTTATGAACTTTCCCTCTAATCTTGCTGCAAAAGCAACGAGATGGATGAGCCCGATGGATTCAGCAATCAACTAGAACGGATATCAAATGAAAGCTCCTGAAGCATAGAATCAAAAAGTAGGCTCAGGCTATTTTACATGGCCAGGATGACTTTGTTCCCAAAGCAGAAAAACAATTAAATCCACGCAAAAGAGGTTCTGGAAAGATTGAATATCTGATTGTGGTGTGATTTGTTAGAAAAACATAAGAATATTGCAAATCCTTACCCCCAGCCATATTTTAAAGCCTCCCGGAAAACAGTCAAAGTCCGAGGAATGCGTTGCAGACGAAAATGCAATTTTTCACATGTACTTCGATTTCAATATGTAGGGTATCAAATGAAAGCCCCTGCTGAGAAAACTCAAGAAATGTGCATTTAGGTAGTTTTGTGAGGTTTGCAACTACACTTATTCTTCCTGGTTAGGATGCCTTTGCTGCCAACATAAAACACCCATAAAATCAACGCAAGTAGACTCCAAGAACGCCTGAGTATCTAGTTGTAGTAAGAAACATAAAATATTGCAAAAACCTACAAAGATATTTGGGAGTTCCTCGGAGTATAGGCGGGTCACAAGGAATGCTTTGCTTGAAAAAACTCCATTTTTCATACTTTCTCCAATTTCACTAGGTATATCAAACGAAAGCCAGTGATGAGTAGAATTCAATAAAGATGCATTCAGGCAGCTTTGCGATACCTGCGATTGCACTTTTTTGGATGATCGGGATATTGTTGAATCCATAACCATACACCAATAAAATCAACGCAAATGGGAGTTTGAAGTGCCTGAATATCAAATCGTGCTGTAATTGTACCCAGAAAATTGTTGTTATTTTATCAGTCATCGAGATCGAGCAGTTAGTCAAAGCTAACGCCAAAGCTGAGGAGTATGAAAGAGAAAACGAAGAACTCAACTTTTGGATCAAGTTGCTAGAAGAACAAGGTGGAAAATTAACGTTCAACAAAGGAAAAGATACCACCAGGAAAGCAAAAGAAGCAAAGTTAAAAGTGACCGAAGACAAAAAATTTAAGAAACCGCAACAGGAGCCTGATAAAGAAGATGTCCTCAGCGCTGGCGGAGCAAACGTCAGTTCAAGCTAATATGCAGCGCTCGCTGCACTGGATGATTTCATGAACATAGAAGAAGATAAAGGTAGCAAAAATTCTGAATATTGTTTCACTAAATCTGATAATGAATTCATCGAATATTTAAAAGTTAGAAATAGGGAGAACAAACCGTAATTTTTGTCTGCTGGTCCGTCTATCGATGTTAATCAAAAGAAAGCAAAAGTCCCACCAATCAATGTTTTTGGGCAAACTGGCAAAGATATGGTTCGGCTTATGGTAGCTGAAAATAAATTAAATGGTTTTGAGACCAAAGGAGTGAATGCCGACAAACTGGCGATTAGAACTAAGTCACTGGTTGATTTTCGGGCAGCAAAAAGTGCCTTCCGCACTTACACCGTACACCTTCAAATGCAAAAAAACCAGACCATTTTATTGAAGGGTCTGGACTGTGGAGAGGACACAGTCCAATCTCCTTCAGGTGCTTCAAGAAGTTGCACCAGAAATAGAATTTATTACAGTTAAAGACTTTGCAACAAGGAGATTGATTGTCGAGCGTAAAAATATGCCTTTTCACTTACTCCAGATTTGGAGCAAAAGCAATGAATTTTTGTCTACATACATATGTTAACGAAATCCATTGTTGGTAATTTTTGTGAGTTTGAGTCAGTTGGCATTCCCATTGTTTGTATAGATTATGGCTACCGTTTTTGCAAATCTTGTTTTGTTCAGTGGAGTAGTTAGTAGGAGTCATAGGGATGGAGTTGAGCCTCTATACCATAGGTCCATGTGCTGTTAGTTTATATTGTGCGGGGTGGGTATGTGTTACGCGTATGGTATGGTCAGCTGCGGTTGGTTTTCTATATATTTTGTAGTCTGATCGAGTTTATTCACGAGTCACGGTTAGTTACATATAGTGGAGTTGTCTATTTGTCTTCTTTCCTATAGTAAAATTTATATTCGGGTGTATTTCATTCATATAGCTATGTAGTTGATCTTGTTTATATTGAGTTGTTCGATAGTTGATGTTGTTTCTTCATGTTTTTCAAAGTAAATTTATCTATATTAACAGCAAACATTAATCAGAGATTAATGTTTGCTGTTAAGTTGAAAATTTCCACGTTCAAAGATGCCTTGGTTTTTAGAAAGCGAAGAACTGGTCCCACTCATTTTTAGCAGCCTGACCGGAATCGAAAGTTTTACCATTCAAATGGTTTTGAAGGGAGCGAAACAAATTATAGTCTAATAGTGCTAATTTAGGGCTTACGGGTGGATGTGATTATTGAGGTCTTTTAATTTTTGTGGGTTTATCAAAGTAGTGTGGGGCCTGGCGTTATCATGATGGAACATCACACTTTTACGATTGGCCAGTACAGGGTGTTTTTTAGGGTTTTGTAAAATAATTTTACAAAACCCTACTAGTTTCGCGACCAGTCTGTCCGTCTGTCCGTCTGTCCGTCCGTCCGTCCGTCCGTCCGTCCGTCCGTCCGTCCGTGTGTCACAGTAGTTTTTCTCGGAAACTACTTAAGCTAGAAACATCAAATTTTGTGTGTAGGTGTAAAGTGGTGATCTCTCCAAAGTTCAACTACAAAAAAATTTTATAAGGTATTTAAGGGGGGTCTCCCCATATAGGAGAGTTTGGCAAAATTTGCTTCGAGGGATGCACAGGGAGGGGAAATACACGAAAAATTTGTGTCCCCCCCTCGCGATTAGACACCTGTGATCCGAAAAATCTGAAAAAAATCACGAATGTGGGCCTTGGTCAGTACAACAACAACAAATACATGAGAAGTCGCAATTCACTCAACTTTGTTAGTAATAGTACGATTTATCGATTTCATGTTTTCTTGAATAAAATCTTAACGGTACCCTTAAATTCAATGAAATTCAGAACACAGATGTCTATTTATAAGATTAATCTATCCTGAAAATTTCATAAAGATTGAATCATATCTAGCGAAGTTATAGCGGTTTGAATTTTCCAGTATTACTATGGAACAATATGCGCTGCATTTATTACTATGGCAACATATGGCTATGGAACAACATGCGCTTTTTACCGACTCAGACACTACAGTTTTGCTAGAATTTGCATGAAAATTTCAGGAATGATAGGTGTCATGCATACCTTTGAGAATAAGTTCAGCTAGTGGTATCAGTAATCGTAAAACAAAATGGTGGCTATTTTAAATGCGAAGGTTGAATAATTTTGAGTTATTTTTTCCCAACTTCAACGTTTAAGGTGCATGCTTTGAACACTTGATTCAATTTAATTAACGACTGAAGATGAATACCTACAATTAATGCTCATAAGTGAAACAAGTCAAGGAGGTGGGAGAGAGCTCCTAGCAAAAGGGTTTTGTAACCATTCTAGGATTCGAAAAAATTGGCCATTAATCGATGATAACAGTACAGGAGAGTGGCCCCTAAAAAAAATTCATCAAACGTAGTCGGTATGAGTATGAGATGAAAGTTTTCATGGGAGCTTTTCAAAACAGTTGTTAAACTGTCAGTTTTTGCTTCAGTGGGGGCACAGGGGGAAATACATGAAAAATGTGTTTCCTCCGTCGCGGATGGACATCTGAAATAATTATCAAGGGAGATGTTTATGAGTATAACAATACTAAAAACCTCAGAAGTTGAAATTCGTTCAACTTTATTAATAATAGTATGATCTTCGTATGTCATATTTTCTCCAATAAAATCGGTATTGACATGTTTCTTGATTTGATTCGATCTGGTGACTGCATTTTGTAAATTGAATACAAAACCCTTCTGACATGAGCGTAGGTCTGTTTACCCAACTTGTTTTTAGGGTTTTGTAAAATAATTTTACAAAACCCTACTAGTTTCGCGACCAGTCTGTCCGTCTGTCCGTCTGTCCGTCCGTCCGTCCGTCCGTCCGTCCGTCCGTCCGTCCGTCCGTCCGTCCGTCCGTGTGTCACAGTAGTTTTTCTCGGAAACTACTTAAGCTAGAAACATCAAATTTTGTGTGTAGGTGTAAAGTGGTGATCTCTTCAAAGTCCAATTACAAAAAAATTTGATAAGGTATTTAAGGGGGGTCTCCCCATATAGGAGAGTGACCCCCCGAAATAAAAATTTCATTGAAGGTAGCCGGTATGGGTATCAAATGAAAGGTCTTGATGAGAACTTTTCAAAACAGGTCTTAGTTTGGCGAAATTTGCTTCGAGGGGCGCACAGGGAGGGGAAATACACGAAAAATTTGTGTCCCCCCCCCTCGCGATTGGACACCTGTGATCCGAAAAATCTGAAAACAATCAGGTATGTAGGCCTTGGTGAGTACAACAACAACAAATACGTGAGAAGTCGCAATTCACTCAACTTTGTTAGTAATAGTATGATTTATCGATTTTATGTTTTCTTGAATAAAATCTTAACGGTACCCTTAAATTCAATGAAATTCAGAACACAGATGTCTATTTATAAGATTAATCTATCCTGAAAATTTCATAAAGATTGAATCATATCTAGCGAAGTTATAGCGGTTTGAATTTTCCAGTATTACTATGGAACAATATGCGCTGCATTTATTACTATGGCAACATATGGCTATGGAACAACATGCGCTTTTTACCGACTCAGACACTACAGTTTTGCTAGAATTTGCATGAAAATTTCAGGAATGATAGGTGTCATGCATACCTTTGAGAATAAGTTCAGCTAGTGGTATCAGTAATCGTAAAACAAAATGGTGGCTATTTTAAATGCGAAGGTTGAATAATTTTGAGTTATTTTTTCCCAACTTCAACGTTTAAGGTGCATGCTTTGAACACTTGATTCAATTTAATTAACGACTGAAGATGAATACCTACAATTAATGCTCATAAGTGAAACAAGTCAAGGAGGTGGGAGAGAGCTCCTAGCAAAAGGGTTTTGTAACCATTCTAGGATTCGAAAAAATTGGCCATTAATCGATGATAACAGTACAGGAGAGTGGCCCCTAAAAAAAATTCATCAAACGTAGTCGGTATGAGTATGAGATGAAAGTTTTCATGGGAGCTTTTCAAAACAGTTGTTAAACTGTCAGTTTTTGCTTCAGTGGGGGCACAGGGGGAAATACATGAAAAATGTGTTTCCTCCGTCGCGGATGGACATCTGAAATAATTATCAAGGGAGATGTTTATGAGTATAACAATACTAAAAACCTCAGAAGTTGAAATTCGTTCAACTTTATTAATAATAGTATGATCTTCGTATGTCATATTTTCTCCAATAAAATCGGTATTGACATGTTTCTTGATTTGATTCGATCTGGTGACTGCATTTTGTAAATTGAATACAAAACCCTTCTGACATGAGCGTAGGTCTGTTTACCCAACTTGTTTTTTATTTCTTCGTTCAATTTCAATAGTTGAAGACAGTAGACATTCGTATCAATAGTTTGATATATTTAAAGCAGCTCAAAGTAGACTATATCCTTGTCATCTTACCGCACAGAAAGAGTAATCTTCTTTTGGTGAATATTGGCTTTGGATATTGATTGGGGGAGCTCATTTTGTTTGGTCGATGATCGTTTTTAGACTACATTATCGTAAATAATCAATTTACATCACCCGTTTTGATTTTTATAGAAATGGGTCGTTTTGATTACGATTCAGCGAAGAGTTGCATACGTTCATACGCTTGGTGAGGCGGGTTTCCTATAATTCCCGAGTAACCCAATCATCCAATTTGTTTACGTATCCAAGCTGTTTTAAGTGCAAGTAAACGGTTAAATTCGATAAGTCGAGCTTCTTTGGTATATCTCAAGTTGTAATACGAGTTTCGATCAACGCCTTTACTTTGTCGTCATTAGTAGTGGTTGGGCGACTAGTATGTGGTGCATCCTGCCAGTTTGAAAGCGAGGAATCCAACTCTAACACCGAGGTTCAGTAAGGTAGCCGCCATCATAAACTTCACACAATTTCTTTCGAACTTGCACCACATTTTACCCTTTCGGAAGTAAAACAATAAAATATGCCGATAATGCTGTCTTTGATTGTCCATTTGCAAGTTTATTTTAAACCAAATTATTGTTACTAATTGGAAAAATTGTTAAACTAAAGTTTAGTAGTAATAACCTAATAATCCCGGTAGCAACATGAATCGTGACTTTCAAGGCGGCGGCGGAGGCGGACCAAACCAACGTGTTGGTGGTGGAAGAACCGGTTTTGAACATGATTCCCAAAACAATAAACACAAATTTATGGTACAAAGTCTTATTGTTGCTGAGGGTGTCACAAACTTCGATAAATTGTGGAGGGAAGTCCAACCAACCAGAAGAGTTAAGGGATTCAAAATTTAAATGCATATTCGAAACTCCAGTTGAAACTTCAACGGGTGAAATATCAGTAATTTCGCTAGAAGTGGTGATGATAAGCTGGTCAAAGATAGCGATGATTATCATCGCGCAATAGAAGTAGTTACAAAGCAGATTTCAGCGTCAACGGAAGTAAAGAGCAGGGGTATTATTATGTTCTTTGAGATGTCGGAGATAGGTTGAAGACGTCCAATTCTTATGGATAACAACGTGGTGTAGCTAAGATTTGCGTTTGAATGAAAAAATAATGCTTTTTACGTGCTAAATACAAATTAAGCTTATGGGGAATTCGTTCGCCTAAACCTCTTCGGAGCATCCACTCTCAACAATACATTCTGTGAGCCAAAAAACAGAGCACTCGGGCCACCTAATATACTTCACTATGAAACGCACCGCCAAACCTTACGAACAATAACTTCAGCAATAACCTTTGCAGAAGCTCCTTTGTTACTCTAGTGAATAGTAACCACATTGCTGAAGCGCCGCACATATCCGTTACACGGAAAGGACATCCTCGACGACAACGACGGTGTCAGTATCCACTGGGATGATTCTTAAACTGTTTCACTATAGTCACAACGAACAGAGCGACCATTTACTTCAAAATTATATCCCCAACCCTCATCACCAACATCTTCATCACCTCTCACCCTACGAAACGCAGCATTCCATTCGCGAAACTTCAAATGTGATGTCATCGGCTGCGGTGGCAATGGAGACGATCACGACAATAGCGTTATCATCAAAGAAAGCGTCCAACCTAAAGTCGGCGATAATTGCTTAGACGACAAAGTTCTGGAAGTATCTTGAGCGAGAGAAGTGGAAAAAGTTGACACGTGTAGGAAATCTGACTACAACGACACAACACTAACAACACCATCAGCCAGAGCAACAATAACAACAACAACAATAGTAATAACAATAACAACAATGGAGCACGTAAAAAAAGCGCAGGTGATAGTAGCAATCAAAAGTCAAGTACGGAATTGTATAAAGAGGCTGCTGCACTGTTACGATTTCGAGAGTCGCTAATTTGAATGTAATGATTCCGATAGCTACTCGGAGCTATCATTTTTAGGCGACTGTTACAATGCCTATGATATCCAGCCCCAAAAGACGCAGCACCCGAAAGACTTCAATGGATCAAACAATGCCGCTGAATGTCGAGGCTTACAATCAGCTTATTCTATTATATGTATGTTAGTGTAAATTCAAATCACTCGGCTTCACCATGAGATCTGGATACAAATAAAACAAGAAAAAAGGCCCACAAAGTTTCTTGTCCAAGGGCTAAAATATGAAAGTACTACTTATCTGATAATCCTCAGTGAAGTCCAGCCACTCAAAATCCTGGTAAACGGCAGCACTCACATCGCACCAAACATAAACAAACAACATTACGTCTATACTTGTAGCATGACAAATGTCCGTCACAATAACAATTCTGAATAAATATCTAGACAAAGAAAAAGCTATCTTTTGTGATCGGAACGTGTAGTTGCGAAGGCAAAAATGCGTTTGATAAACAAGGGGTGCGGAAGTCTAAAAAAATTAGAAGAAAAAAAGGAGGGATAAAAGGAAAGAAAAAAAGAAGTAAGCAAATTGTTTTCGACGTCTCTCATCACCGGGAGAAGGATAACTACGATCAATTGGCATTTGCACGAGTGCGATCCAGGAAGAGTGCGTTGAATCAGCGTAGGATCTTTTTCGAAGTGCTGTCGACGACGAGAATTCTACCAGGAGGCCTCCTTATTGGCTAGGTGACAGAGATTAGTCGAAAAAATTGTTGAGACTTGCTTAACTTTACTTTATAGATTGTATGGAAAATTTGCTTTTTTACGATTTCCACAAGGTCCAATTAAATCCCTATCACATTTCATGGTATTATTTCTTAGTAAATTCACTTCGAAAATATATATTTTTCCAATAAGTGTAACGGGTTGGCTCGGGGAAAAATCGCGCAGGGTTTACGTCAGTCTAGTTGATTAATCAGTGGTGTTTTAGTGGCAAAGCGTTGGTTGGAGGGGATAGGGTCTACCCCGAGTAGTGATATTTTGTGCGTGTTCTTAGTGGAAGGTGTGTTCGTGGAACGAGATTCAGCAAACCGCCTTACTCACTGGGTGGTCAAGTGTGGGGCCTAGGCCAAAACAGTGAGTTGGCGACCAAGCCCATCTGCGGCGAGTAAAGTCGGGACCGCAGGGCGCCGTCGCCGGTGCACCCCAGTGGTTAGGGGTGACTATACTTTATTTATAACGTACTAAATGCCTACATATCCCTAATATGAATATTTTTGGTAAATTTATTTCTAATAGATATTTTTTCCGACATTTTATTGCATATAAAAAAGAACCGAGTGTTTAAATAAATATCGATAATACTTTGAGACGCATAAGCCGAAGGCCCCAGGCTCAAATTTCATTGGAGAGCAACGTGATTTAGTTCAGGGGATTTTTCGGACAGACTACCAGTGTTCACTCAGTGGTCATAAGTGCTGATTTAATCAGATCATATCATAGCTGAGCAGACACACGAGAGCATGGTACTGACCAAACCAACTTCCGAAAAAATCAATACGGTCATGAAAATGAGATTCTCTAACTATCTCTAAGCGAAGGCCGGAGAGGGACTGTACTGCTAAAAAGAATAAGAAAGAAGAAGAATACTTTGAACTAAACTTAAAAGATGATTTCGCTCTAACATATGAGATGGGAAATCTTCAAAAAGGGCTTTGTGCATTCACTTTTCTTTCACTTTTATTGAAATACGGCTGTGCAAATCCTTACTCACATATAGTTGATCTCTATTTTGGAGGATTGTCTGCAGTTTTATCTCTTTTTCGGAAATCTGGCAAACATCAACCAAAGATTTCGAAGGTGACATAAGAAAACCTTTTGTTTTATAGGCCATCAAAGAGCGCTTGTCCAATTCACCCTGGGTTGCGGACAAGCATATTTGGCACTTAATTTTTTTTGCAGGTTGTACACTACAAATCCTGCAATATATTCAACAACATGTGAAGCATGCACTGATAAGCTGTCAATGTTGAAAATATGGCCGTTTTGAAGAAGGATCTGTTCGTCGTTGGAATGTTCCGGCTGTTCTGTAAAATCAGACATAGCATTTCTTTCGCAAGGATTATTGATTTGGTCAACAGGATTTAGGTGAAAATGAGCATTGAGTATCGATATATTCTGCAGGGGTATACAATTACCTATTCTACTCTCTCTTATTTGACAACGAACCAACAGTTTTTTATAACAATGACGAAATTGTTTAACGTACGAATTGTTATTATACCCCAATCCGGATTTGATTGATGAAAAATATAACTCAATATGATCCTGATTCAACTTATACATTGGTATGAAAGATAATTTTTTGTTTTCAATTAATATTCTGTATAAAGTTGTCAAGCTTTTTAGTGCTGCAGTCATGCCAATAAACCCAGTTTTTATAGAAGATGAAATAAAAGAGTCACCATCTTTCAACCGAAGACTAGAAAAAAATCCAGTTGCTTTACGGGAAAATTCTAATAAGAATGTGAAATTATATTTGCTCAACGCTTAT
This sequence comes from Odontomyia ornata, assembly GCA_963969285.1. NCBI lineage: Eukaryota > Metazoa > Arthropoda > Insecta > Diptera > Stratiomyidae > Odontomyia > Odontomyia ornata. The sequence goes on along the minus strand of OZ017738.1, from coordinate 337,445,940 downwards.
TTGCAACCAAAATCGTTGACTCTTCGAGAATTAAGCGTATCAAAGGCATCATTACAGTACCTAATAAAATTTGCAGTTGCCTTGCTGCCTTGAAAATATGGAAGATGAAGTTCTTCTCCACAGAAATCCAGATGCAACTGCAACTGACTTGCTTAAGGTTTGAACCGCAAGACGAGCTTTCATTTTCTTGTGATGGAAGAAAATATGCGCTTTTCTGAGCTTATTACCTAAATGCAGTTGTTCTTTATCTTGCAGATTTAAAAGGCTTTCTAAATAGTCCCACCTTATTTATTCTCTTTCTGCGTTTCTCAATAACCTCATTTCACCAAAATCATTCCTTATAAGCTTAAGCATGCGGCCGGGGTCAGGGAGAACGACATGTGCTCCAAAATCAACGAAAGTTTTAAAAACTGGCTCATTTCTTGTGTTCATAAGATCACAACCCAAAAGCTTGAAAGTGGAAAAATTGACAGGAGAACCATCAAAAGTGAACACAATAATTTGAGCATCAGTTTTTTTAAATTCTTTTTTCTTTTTTCTTTAAAAGCCGTCGGGCCTTGCTTAGTTGTGTGAGCAGACGCAGTTCGACTACTTTGAGTCATCTTCAGTGTCTAAAGGATGCGTTGAAGGGAGCGACTTTATATAGTCGTAGGATGGGTAATTAGCGAATAGGTAATTAGCGGATGGGTAATTAGCGGATGGGTAATTAGCGGATGGGTAATTAGTGGATGGGTAATGAGGTCAGGAAGTAACTTACTCAATTATGCCACGTAGGGGGATATTATGTTTTTGTTTTTTTGCTTGTTGGCTGTCCGTTTGTTCTGTTTCATCTCGTTTCCGTTTTCGTCTAAGAGTGTGGTCTAGGACTGAGAAAATTGCGTCGGAATTGGTAACAAGTTGTTCGTTGATAATGTCACCGTCTGTCTTTCTATGTTTATAAATTTCAAGCCTTTCTAGGATGTCAAGTCTTGGTCCTTTGTTTTGTTTGTGTAGCAATTTCATAGAGTTTGTCATAGCATCAGGCTCATGTGCGTGGTTTTGAAGGTGCGTCGCATAATTGGAGTCTGCCTTGTTGTATAAGAAAGATCGTAGGTGCTCTTTGTATCTTGTCGTTAGTTTTCGTGTTGTCCTTCCTATATATACCATGTCGCAGTCCTTGCATGTCAGTTTGTATATGCCGCTGCCTTCGTATATCGATGTGTCATTCAGTTTTGGCTTCAGTTTGTTTCCAATGTTGTTGTTCGTTTTGAATGCAGTTTGCAATTTGTATTTCCTAAGGAAGTTTGATAGTTTGTATGTCTCTTTGCCTACGTATGTTAACGATACCCACTGTTGGTCGTTCTTATGAGTTTCCGTCGGTTGGCGTTCCTGTTTTTGTTTGTACTGTGTGACTAGTTTGTCAATGTCACATTGTTTGTATCCGCTATTATTAGCTATTCTGTAAATGTTGTTTAGTTCGTTGGAGTAGTTAGTAGGAGTCATGGGGATGGAGTGAAGCCTCTGCACCATTGATCTGTACGCTGCTAGCTTATGTTGTGCGGGGTGGTTAGATGTTTCATGTATGGTATGATCAGTTGTTGTTGGTTTTCTGTATATTTTGTAGTCCAATCGTGTTTGTTCACGTGTCACAGTTAGGTCCATATAGTTGAGTTGTCCGTTTGTTTCTTTTTCCATAGTGAACTTTATATTCGGGTGAATTTCATTCATATAGGCAAGTAGTTCGTCTTGATTATTTTCTTGTGAGTCAATAACAATGAAACAGTCATCCACATATCGTCTGTAAAATATTACATTGAATCTTTTGACAACTTTGGGTATAAAGACTTCTTCCAAAGATTGTAAGAATATTTCTGACATTATTGAGGATATTGGATGTCCCATACCCAGACCGTCTTTGGCAATGTATGTGTTGCTATTGAACTTAAAATAGTTCTGTTTGATTGTGATCTTTATGAGATTGAGTATTTGATCTGTGAATCGACGGCTGTTGTTGAATGAAAGTTTTTCTTTTAGTATGGCCAGTGTTTCATCGACAGGGATAGACGTATAGAGGTTGGTGATGTCTAATGGTAAAAGTTGACGATTTTCAGTCAATTTTAAAGAAGTGGTAGAATTTGCTAGCTCGCGGCTGTTCTTTAATGCGTATTTGTCGTCAAGGTGCACGACATCAGCCATTATCGTTGCCAAGTACCGTGCTAATTGGTATGCAGGAGCTGGGCGGTAGTTGACGACAGGACGGATAGGAATATTGGGTTTGTGGAGCTTAGGTTGTGCTTTAAGGGGTGGTGTGCATGGATTTGGGTTTATGTAGCGTTGCTTAGTATTAGGAGGAATAATTAGTGGGGATTGTATAATGGCGGTACGTAAGTCCGCTTGGAACCTATTGGTGGGGTCTTTGTTTACCAGTTTGTAGCCGTTGGCGTTAATGAAGTCTATTGTTTTTTGTACATAGTCCGTTGTTTTTAGGATCACCGTTGTATGTCCTTTGTCAGCCTTCGTCACTGTTAGTAGGTTATCCGTTAGCTTTGTCTGAATGTGTCTTAATATCTTATGGTCTTCGTGGAAATCCGTTTTGTTTATGCTAGTGCGTATTTTTTGTAGTATGTCTACTGCAGTATGTCTTGCATGTGTCTGTTGTTCCTGCGGCAGTTTGTTAATGGCTAGTTCAGTGTCGATTACTAGTTGTTCTAGGTCTTTGTTGCGGTTTGTATTATGTAAGTTGTGTTTCAGTCCGAACTAAACAACATTTACAGAATAGCTAATAATAACGGATACAAACAATGCGACATTGACAAACTAGTCACACAGTACAAACAAAAACAGGAACGCCAACCGACGGAAACTCATAAGAACGACCAACAGTGGGTATCGTTAACATACGTAGGCAAAGAGACATACAAACTATCAAACTTCCTTAGGAAATACAAATTGCAAACTGCAGTCAAAACGAACAACAACATTGGAAACAAACTGAAGCCAAAACTGAATGACACATCGATATACGAAGGCAGCGGCATATACAAACTGACATGCAAGGACTGCGACATGGTATATATAGGAAGGACAACACGAAAACTAACGACAAGATACAAAGAGCACCTACGATCTTTCTTATACAACAAGGCAGACTCCAATTATGCGACGCACCTTCAAAACCACGCACATGAGCCTGATGCTATGACAAACTCTATGAAATTGCTACACAAACAAAACAAAGGACCAAGACTTGACATCCTAGAAAGGCTTGAAATTTATAAACATAGAAAGACAGACGGTGACATTATCAACGAACAACTTGTTACCAATTCCGACGCAATTTTCTCAGTCCTAGACCACACTCTTAGACGAAAACGGAAACGAGATGAAACAGAACAACCGGACAGCCAACAAGCAAAAAAGCAAAAACATAATATCCCCCTACGTGGCATAATTGAGTAAGTTACTTCCTGACCTCATTACCCATCCACTAATTACCCATCCGCTAATTACCCATCCGCTAATTACCCATCCGCTAATAACCCATCCGCTAATTACCTATTCGCTAATTACCCATCCTACGACTATATAAAGTCGCTCCCTTCAACACATCCTTTAGACACTGAAGATGACTCAAAGTAGTCGAAACGCGTCTGCTCACACAACTAAGCAAGGCCCGCCGGCTTTTAAAGAAAAAAGAGGATTGGCCTGCGGATATCAAATAAACAAAGTTATTGACTACAATACTGCCAGCCAGGCAAAACTGTTGCGTTCATTCCAATACCTTACCTTAAAACTTCATCAAACAATAGCAAACATATGGTTCAACAAACAGTGCTTGAAAAACAACATTACACCAGCATTTGCAAGAATCGCGATAAAACAAAACACAATCGCTGCACGTAACACACAACGTAGCGCACAGATGCTCCGCATTAAAAACGAAATAAGAACACTGTACATAAAAAAGGACGAAATCAACCGACAACTACTACACTCACACTTACAATTAACTAACACTATACAAACTGAAAACTTTCTACAGTTTTATAATGACGTGAGGCAAAACATTGATATTCAGCTCAAAACTAAATATGAGACCATGACGAAAAAACTTGACAAATTGATGAAAAAACAAAACAAAATGACCACACCAGCGAACAGAACTTTCTATCCACGGACTGTAAACCTATCAGATATGCCTTTTACGACACAAGAAATGGAGCTATTAAATAAGGGACTGAAACACAACTTACATAATACAAACCGCAACAAAGACCTAGAACAACTAGTAATCGACACTGAACTAGCCATTAACAAACTGCCGCAGGAACAACAGACACATGCAAGACATACTGCAGTAGACATACTACAAAAAATACGCACTAGCATAAACAAAACGGATTTCCACGAAGACCATAAGATATTAAGACACATTCAGACAAAGCTAACGGATAACCTACTAACAGTGACGAAGGCTGACAAAGGACATACAACGGTGATCCTAAAAACAACGGACTATGTACAAAAAACAATAGACTTCATTAACGCCAACGGCTACAAACTGGTAAACAAAGACCCCACCAATAGGTTCCAAGTGGACTTACGTACCGCCATTATACAATCCCCACTAATTATTCCTCCTAATACTAAGCAACGCTACATAAACCCAAATCCATGCACACCACCCCTTAAAGCACAACCTAAGCTCCACAAACCCAATATTCCTATCCGTCCTGTCGTCAACTACCGCCCAGCTCCTGCACACCAATTAGCACGGTACTTGGCAACGATAATGGCTGATGTCGTGCACCTTGACGACAAATACGCATTAAAGAACAGCCGCGAGCTAGCAAATTCTACCACTTCTTTAAAATTGACTGAAAATTGTCAACTTTTACCATTAGACATCACCAACCTCTATACGTCTATCCCTGTCGATGAAACACTGGCCATACTAAAAGAAAAACTTTCATTCAACAACAGCCGACGATTCACAGATCAAATACTCAATCTCATAAAGATCACAATCAAACAGAACTATTTTAAGTTCAATAGCAACACATACATTGCCAAAGACGGTCTGGGTATGGGACATCCAATATCCTCAATAATGTCAGAAATATTCTTACAATCTTTGGAAGAAGTCTTTATACCCAAAGTTGTCAAAAGATTCAATGTAATATTTTACAGACGATATGTGGATGACTGTTTCATTCTTATTGACTCACAAGAAAATAATCAAGACGAACTACTTGCCTATATGAATGAAATTCACCCGAATATAAAGTTCACTATGGAAAAAGAAACAAACGGACAACTCAACTATATGGACCTAACTGTGACACGTGAACAAACACGATTGGACTACAAAATATACAGAAAACCAACAACAACTGATCATACCATACATGAAACATCTAACCACCCCGCACAACATAAGCTAGCAGCGTACAGATCAATGGTGCAGAGGCTTCACTCCATCCCCATGACTCCTACTAACTACTCCAACGAACTAAACAACATTTACAGAATAGCTAATAATAGCGGATACAAACAATGTGACATTGACAAACTAGTCACACAGTACAAACAAAAACAGGAACGCCAACCGACGGAAACTCATAAGAACGACCAACAGTGGGTATCGTTAACATACGTAGGCAAAGAGACATACAAACTATCAAACTTCCTTAGGAAATACAAATTGCAAACTGCATTCAAAACGAACAACAACATTGGAAACAAACTGAAGCCAAAACTGAATGACACATCGATATACGAAGGCAGCGGCATATACAAACTGACATGCAAGGACTGCGACATGGTATATATAGGAAGGACAACACGAAAACTAACGACAAGATACAAAGAGCACCTACGATCTTTCTTATACAACAAGGCAGACTCCAATTATGCGACGCACCTTCAAAACCACGCACATGAGCCTGATGCTATGACAAACTCTATGAAATTGCTACACAAACAAAACAAAGGACCAAGACTTGACATCCTAGAAAGGCTTGAAATTTATAAACATAGAAAGACAGACGGTGACATTATCAACGAACAACTTGTTACCAATTCCGTCGCAATTTTCTCAGTCCTAGACCACACTCTTAGACGAAAACGGAAACGAGATGAAACAGAACAAACGGACAGCCAACAAGCAAAAAAACAAAAACATAATATCCCCCTACGTGGCATAATTGAGTAAGTTACTTCCTGACCTCATTACCCATCCACTAATTACCCATCCGCTAACTACCCATCCGCTAATTACCCATCCGCTAATTACCTATTCGCTAATTACCCATCCTACGACTATATAAAGTCGCTCCCTTCAACACATCCTTTAGACACTGAAGATGACTCAAAGTAGTCGAAACGCGTCTGCTCACACAACTAAGCAAGGCCCGACGGCTTTTAAAGAAAAAAGAGGATTGGCCTGCGGATATCAAATAAACAAAGTTATTGACTACTTTTTTAAATTCATTCAGGCAGTGGCAAATCAAATTTTTTTTCTGCTCTGTACCAAGTGACTTAATAGGGAAGTAACCAGGAAGAATTTTCCATGCTTGATTTATGCAAACAGCCATAAAAACTAAAATTTTTGTCGCTTGAACATTTGACGTTGAGTGATCACCAACATCAACATAGCCCCGTGCCCTAGGGCCCACTCAATTTGCTGTCGAATGAAAATTTCATCAAAAACAACATTCAAATATAAATTCTTCCCATTTTCATTGGCTTTCATAACTGCCAAACGAATGGCATTAAAAGATTCTGTAGTAAAACCATGATCGCAACTAACTGTTCGATACTAGTTGGATATTGTTCTTTGATGAGGAAGAACATTACAAAAATTATCCCAGATAAAGCTGTATGCTTTTGGCGATAGAAAATTAAAATTAAGTGCAAAAGAACGCAAGGCCTGTCTGTATACCCGTGAAATAGATGCTCCTTGCGTCTTTAGAAGCACTCGTTCAATGAACTCTCGCTATGAATTATTCAGATTATTCAGCTTGTCAAAATGCTCCTGCAAAAGAATATTCTTATCAAACGCCTGGCCAAGCAATTTCTTTAAATTAATTTTTTTTTAAATCTACGTATTTTTTGATTGTGTTTTTAATTTTAAATTATTCTTTTTTAAATTTTTTCGTAGTGTTCTAACCTTACCAAATAATCTGTTTTTTAGGGCTTGCCTCTGATGACTCACTAGGAGTTGACAACATAGCCTGTTTAACAGTAATTTTTGGGATCTAAAATAAAAATTAAAATAATGTTGAATATATATAATTTACATAAGCTAAAATTTACGACCTTGAGCGAAGCAGATGTACAGGGCTTCGAAAATATACTGACCACTGGATTCGATCGAGATCCTTTAGCGATTTCTTCACTCTGCAAAGAATTTATCGAATGAAATTAGATGATTCAGAATAATTAATCAACCTAAAAACTTTAAAAATTAATTCTTTACCATATTTTTATCCTAAAATGAATCAAATCGAGTCCCTGATGATGTTTTGGACTGTGGTCTTGCAATTATAAAGCCGAGCTGAAATTTTGCAAAGAAAAACATTATAAAAGCAAGAAAATTTTTACCGTGCTATAATTTTCATACTTATTTCTTTCTGTAGAATACGTAGAAGGACCGGCTTCACTTATTTATTAGAAAGACATAATTCCTTCTCCGGTCACTTGAAAATTATCCTACAATTCAAATAACTTATAATTAAGGAAGTCAAAGCTTTCATAATCTTCTCGTTATCTTACCATATTTTCATCCTGTGAAGAGTAAATACGAGCAGTAGATGAGGACTCTGAATATGGCATCTCGAGAGCAAGATGCTCCTAAAATTTATTTTAACGAATTGTTATGCAGTTGCAAAAAAAAAAATATACACACTGACAAAAAAAAAACCCGGAAATTGCAAATGAAACGCAAAATATCAAAAATCATCAAAATCACACTGAGCCAAATCTACTCGTAGTGAATACGAACTATAGAAGCTAGATTGCTCAAACTTTGTGAAAAGGTCAGAAGTGATGATCTATCAAAAGTTAAGGTCTTATCAAAAATTTGAAATTTTTTTAAGGGGGTCCCCCCTAGTAACGAATTAGCCATTAAAATTTTTTGTAAATCAAAGGTAGTTGAGTGGGGTATCAAATGAAATGTTTTGATTAGAACTTTTAGAATCTGAAATAAACAAGTTGGGTATACAGACTTACGCTCATGTCAGAAGGGTTTTGTGACCAATTTCTCAGAAATACAGTCACCAGCAATGAATTACGTCAAGAAATATGTCAAAGAGATGTGCACGTTTAGAAGAATTGCAAACCTACAAAAATCACTCAAATCATGGATTCCCGAAAATATTGATGTTATTGACCTTATTGGAAAATTTTAAGAAGATCAAGTCAAAACTGCAGTGTCTGATTCGATGGAAAGTCTGCAAAATACCAATTCATGTGTTATTGTTGTTGTAATTGGAGAAATTTCAAATGGTTTTAACTTCAGTGTTTATAATTCGATTTTCATCAAACCTACATGGTTCACCTTTTGCAGGACTACTCAAATATCAAATTTTGTTCAGTTTAAGGGTACATATACGATTTTGTTGGGGAAAATATGAAATTTTAATATCATACTATTATTAACAAAGTTGAGCGAATTTTGACTTCGAAGGTATTTGTTGCTTTTGTACTCATAAACACCTCCACCAATAATTTTTGTCAGATTTTTCGGATCACAGGTGTCCAATCGCGAGGGGGTGGGCACACATTTATCATGTATTTCGCCAAACTAAGACCTGTTTTGAAAAGCTCTTATCAAGACCTTTCATTTGATACCGATATCGGCTACCTTTGATGAAATTTTTTTTCGGGGGTCTCCTATATGGGGAGATCACCCTTAAATACCTTATACAATTTTTTTATAGTTGAACTTTGAAGAGAGCACCATTTTAACCTATATACAAAATTTGATATTTCTTGTTTAAGTAGTTTCCGAGAAAAAGTACTGTGACACACAGACGGACGGACGGACAGACGGACGGACGGGCAGACAGACGGATAGACAGGACGCGATTTTAGTAGGGTTTTGTAAAATAATTTTACAAAACCCTAAAAAATCATTTGATGAATTAGGGGGTCCAGTGGAAGGCAAAATGAACCAAAATTTTGTGTCCACCCTCGCGATTGGACACCTTCGAGCCGAGAAATCTGAAAATGATCACGAATGTGTGCCTTTATGAGTGCAAGGGCAACAAATACCTCAGGAATTTAAATTCACTCTACTTTTTTAATAATAGTATGATTTGTAGATTTTAAATTTTCGCCCGAAAAATCAAAACGGTACCTTTAAACTTAATGAAAATTTGCAATAATATAGACTATAATAAGATATTTACGTTCACGAAATTTAATCGAGATCGAATCATAATTATGTGAGTTATAGCCATTTCGATTGTATAGAATTACAACAAAAATAACACGTGTTTATGGTTGATACATATTTCAAATTGACCTGGGTACTTTTCTTAGGGCTTTGTAAAAATTTTTTAAAAAGACACTAGTTTCGTGACCTGTCTGTCCGTGCGTCACAGCAAGTTTTCTCAGATACTATAGAAGCTGGAACGCTCAAACTTTGTGGAAAGATCGGAAGTTGTAATCTCTCAAAAGTGCAGGTATTATCAAATGTTTGAAAATTTTTTTTAAGGGGGGGGTCCCCCTTATGCTGAAGCGACACTTAAAATTTTTTTTAATGTAGTCGAGTGGGGTATCAAATGAAAGGCCTTGATTGGAGCTTTTAGAATCTGAAACAAAAAAGGCATTTATTTATATCAGGGGGTCCAGGGGGAGCCAAAATATATGAAAAATTTGTATCCCCCCCCCCCCCCCCTTCGCGATTGGTCACCTTTGAGCCAAAAAAAAAAACAGAATAAAATCAGGAAGGTACATCTGAACGGGCTGATATATGGACTAACACTTTGTCCGCTGTAGCACCTTGACTTTTGTGTATTGTTATGGCTTCAGCTCGGACAACGGGGAATTGAGTATGGTGAATTCGTAGATTTAAATATTTCCATCTTTTTATTATAAAGGAAATGTAATCAATTGGAGACCATTGATTTTTAAGTCGAGACTGATAAACACCTTTCAGTTAAGCACTATTTGATCTTCGAACCTTTGCGACATTTGGATCGAAAAATAGCAGCTACAACCGAAGAGGTCTACGCTCCCCAGATTGCTTGTTTCTCCCAAAATCAATGGCTTTCAGCACTCCTACTACTCCATTCACTAGTCCATCGGCCAAATCAATATTCATAGTCACCATACATCGGGCGCCTATTTTGAGATGAAGTTTCTGGGGCAAGCCAAATGTTTTTGAAAGTGGTTGAGATTCCTCTTTTGCCTGAGAGTTTGGTTCCCCAAAAACATCGCCAAGAGCATTTTCCATGGCTCCCTCAGAAACCATATTCGATAATATCCGCTCATTACGCTCATCAACTTGCCATATTGTTCAATGCACCGGCAAATGCTACATCATCTTTCTGTCGCATTATTTTATCCAGCTTAAATAGTGTGAAAAGTTCCCAAAAGTGCACTAAAGAATCTAGGCTGTAATTGGGCTCAAAAACTAATTTATTACCTACTGGCGTAAGCTGCCTGAGATCACCAACAACAATGATCAAAACCCCACCAAATAAATTCTTGTTTCGAAATAGTTGCTGAAATCGACGATGCATTTGATGCAAAGTAAGTGATCCAACCATGGATATTTCATCGATAATTAAAAGCTTGAGTCTATATGACTTTGAATATAAGGTATTTGCTACACTTGCAGATAGTTCTGGCAAAGAAGAACCAGCTTGAGAAATAGGTCTGCAGATAGGAATGCAGAATGAAGAGTTTGTCCTCCTATGCCATACGCAGCTTTACCCGTAGGAGCACACAGCAATGTTTTTATTTCGTCAGGATTAGAGGCAGCTTCCCTGTTGAAGCAAAGGGTTAGACTCTGGTTAATAGCTTTGGTGAGAACACTTTTCCCAACACCTGCCCTACTGCTTATGAAAGTATACATGGGTGGCGTGAGTGGGGACAGTGTTTCAAAATAATATGATATATGTAGCCGAAAATCTCGCTGGTCATTATTTACGGAGCGTGTTAGTTCCATAAAAGCCTCATTGCTTAAAGACGGAGGTTGAAGAACAAACTCAACCGAGTTCTTTTCCCTTATATTACTAGGCCTAGCTCCAGGTATTAAATCTTCCATCACGTCACCCAATTGTGGCTCATATTCAAATTCTTTCAAGGGTTCATGAGCATTTTCTATTTCCTCTACAAGTATATTATCCACATTCTCTTCAGCCTCTTCAACAAAGTTAAGAAGGCGTTCAAAATCTTCCGCCGTCCCTATGCGATTGAATAGTTGGCTATTGTTAGCAATTTCCCCAACATTTTCCTTAAACTTTCTTTTCAAGTCTAAAGTAGGGTCTAACAGCTCTATTTCTACATGTTTCCATGGAAAATAAAGCATTAGTGAGCGACGATAGAAGTCAATATGTTCTTCTGTAAAAGAAAACTTGCTGAAGCGGATAACTTTATGTTTTTGACGACAGCGAATAAACCCTAAGCCAATTAATTGTTTCACCCATTTGGCGGGATTTTCTTGACTTGTATTTGCTAAATCATCATCCATAATATCACTCTTGTCTGGTTTTGATGTTGACTTTCCCTGTTTTGAATGTGTGCTGAAGCAGCAAGGTAAGCGAGACACATGTTTTCGAGATATTGGCTTTTCGGACGGTTTACATAACGGTCCAGCAAAAATTTCAGTACTATTAGGATCCATTTTTCTGACCTCTTCAACACTTTTCAACATATGAACCCGTTTTTCTGGAATATTTGGGTTGATAATAACTTCACTTTCACTTGCCTTGGACAAAGGCATGCCAAGCAATGAATAAATGGCTTCTTGCGCAGAAATTTCTGAGGAATTTAGGAAAACGTCTGAAATGCTGCGAAGTGACTCACGAATGTTTTTGTTTCCTTGCTTTGCCTCTTCAACTGCAGCTCTCAATAATTTGGGCTTACCACGATCAGCTTTAGTAATGTAATTCACTACGTAAATATAGCAAGCGAAAGGATCAAGTATAAACTGTATATCCATGTCAGCTCTATGAAGAGATAAATTTTTATTTGAGTATGGACTAACCATCACTTTCTTCGGATCACGAATCAATAAAATTTTTAGCTTCTTCGATAAACTACGAATAGCCATTAAATAATCGTCCCAAGAAACTTGCAAGTACTTTAAAAAATCTTCAAAACTTTCAATCTCAACAGGAATATGTTCGAGTTTTTCTCGGATTGTGTTCCCCAGCCGCTTCCAATTCTTGAAGTCAGGCTCGTTTTGATCTAATTCTGTAAGAATTTGAGATTGATAACCAGGGTAGAATGGTATATCGAACCTGCAAGGGCGCCCAGGTCTAGGATGACATGCATGTGTATGCTTATGTGTTTGCAAATCAATAAGTGTAGTAATCGAGCAGGTACGGTTGTGAACTCCGTTCAATATACGACATGTACACTGAAAAATACGCCAGCGCTAGTCCCGCATCGGATTCGCCCAGCGTTGCAGTGCCCTAGAATGAAACAGAATTAATGACTACTGAATGCGCTGTCAGTAAAAAGCCCCAAGTGATACAAAACGAAATTGAGAGAACTTCAAGAACAGTGGAGATCGATGGCACAAGAGCCCAAAATCTCATCAAACCAAGGAAGTATGTTTCCTTGGCATCACGAAAACATATCTAATACAACTTCTCCATATCACATGTTCCAACCGCAACATAATCCTCAATCTATGTACCATACACAATGCCAAGATTGCCGTCCAAACAATCAGCAGCAACAAGCTCCATATCAAATTGTTTCGTTTGGAATTGCACCATATCGTAACGAAATGTACACAAGGAATCAAGGCGAGAATGTTGCACAAAATGGAGAGTCCAATCAAATGCAGCTGTACATTGATCAGGAATTGCCACAACCAGTAATTAACTGGTCTCCGTCAGCCAACTATTTGGGCGAATATTACGAAAAAAACATATTGGGACGATCTAATTAAGCATTGTGAAGTGATACAAATTATCTGTAATTTTAAATAGATTTGATACACTGCATGTTATGTTAAAAGTACAATCAGAATACCAAATTGTATTTTCTATAGTTTTTATACATATTTCAAATAACAGCATGTTTAAGCTTAAAAAATAAAATTCATAGCCAGCTAGTGCATTTGTACGAAAGAGCCCAACCCCTCTGCTCAAATCGAATGCAAACAACTTGGCTAGTCGCAATCGTATCCAATCAGCCAATTCTCAATTGAGTTTGGCTTTGAACGAGCAATCGCCAAGCAAGAACACCCTTCAAATCAACCTGGGAACGAATGATACACACCAAAATCAGCCACTACTGATAGGAATAAGCAATCTAATGCCTCACATTCGTCGTCCAATGGTGCGACGAATGCGATTCCTGTATCCACGTCCATAGCGCATGCACATCCGAATGTAGCGGTAGGATCATCCTCGGGAATAGCACCAGCCCCTTCGATAACAGACTCCTCGTGATCGTCATCTTTCAGCACTTCGAGGGGTAACAGCAATACTGTCATAGTGAACGGTACGAGCGATAGCGGTGGCGGTAGCGGGAGTGGGATTTGCTGGTGTTGCTGGTGCTGTTGCCGGGAGATTTTCGCTAGTAGAGGAGTCTGCTCGAAACCGCCACACAGCGCGGACGCCGCGTAGATGGGATCTTCATTCTTTTGTGCGTTACTAGACGGCAGAGCTGCTAATGTTTGCCCGATAATAAGGAAAACGAAATGAAATTTAAACGTGGATTGTGTGAAAGCAAATTTTAGAAACACTTAAAAGTTTAAGTTAGCATCGAAAGTTCTCAGTGTTGATGTCTTGAAAGAATCCCCCGTTTCCGGTCCTGCAGAATTTCCCTGAAAGTGCGAACGTCAATTGCGATTTTCCGCTACACTTTATCTATCGCCCAGGGGCAGTGCAAAAAGACATTGGTGATGCGGTACCTTAGTCCTTGCTTAATGTTCATTTTGTGATCGGGAAGTGAAGAATTTGCTGTGGTTACAGTTTCAACTTCACAACTGTAAATCAAGTATCGTGAAGAGATAAGATAGTACAAACCATGGTTATAGAAATTAATTTAAATTTGTTAACAAAAACTTCAGAACGAAAGGTGAATCGAACTAGCGCGAAGACGAATGACTCACATCGGAGATGTGCATTTTAGTTTTAATTAAAAGAAGATAACAGCGTCAACAGAATGCAGTGCACGCCATTCAGATATTCTCTCGGTGATTCTTCAAAGGTTTTAGCAGAAAGTATCTGTAAGATCTGCAGCAGTAAAACCTGATCACAAATTTCAGTACTGCAGAATTCGCAATTGTGACGTAAATAACAGTGGATTTGGTGCATTAATATAGTTCGCTCCGTCCATCTCACGATAAGTTTTCTCTCGTTCCCATTCAATTTCCCATTCAATTTCCCATCGACGAAAATCACTTTTCCGTGTGGGCAGCAAAGTGCGAGATATCTAGTTTGGAAACGCGAATATATTCGCCTATGTATCTTTCGTATCATCCTCTAGTCCTCGACAATCGGAAAAAGCATTGAGGCAAATTCATGCAAATTTCGAAAGCAAATCAAGTATCGGAAACCAAATCGGTGCAAAGCGGAGTTCGGAACAGCAAACAGATACTTTTCATTCAACCTTAATTTTAGTTCATGGTGAACACTGTAACTAATTTGTTGTCTTAATCATACGTAAAACGTGTCGGAGAAAATTTGTTGACTGCAGCAAAAGATAAATAGAGACCGGAAAAATCGCGAAGTGATCAATTTAATTTAATTAAGCTTAAATTTTAAACAGTAAAAATAATAATCCAAGTTGCAGGCCTTACCCGCCCCGAACACGAGCGCTCGTAGGAGGAGGTTTGGGGTAAGTACCCTTTCTTTTTTCAAAATTTTGCAAGTTTTTATTGAATTATATATATACAAATATAATTATGAATAGATAAAAATTCAAACGATTTAAAAAAAATGAAATTTTCTGATAACATAAGACATAGTTGAAAGAATCAAATGTGTGTGAGTGTATTTATAAAGAATAAAAACAAAGTGAACGAACTTGATGACAAAGTAGATGAGACGATTGAATTAACCTTTATGGAAACACGAAAACACATATTAAACCAAAGTACCTGGACGCCTGGGATTCGCTCGTTAACGTCTGTTGTCTCGGAAAGGCCTTGCTTAATCGGTACTCGTTTGCTTTTGTTTTGATTAAATACAGTTGCAAATTACTAGATGAATGCTTTGATATTTCGTTTTATTTTCTGTACTTGAAATAATGTTATTTTCCAAAAATAAAATGTATTAATACCCCGTAACTTTCGGTCTTTCCTTTCCTTTAGTTCTGACCAGGTATAGGACCCGGTACAGTGGCAGGCTTTCCTCTTAAAACATGAGAGGCGCCGGGTACTCACTAATCTTTTTCTTTGTTTCAGGTACTTCGCGGGTTGAGTGGCCCAAGCAGAGTGCCTCTTTATGACATAGGGTTATGTAACCGACTTGCATAATTCTATGGCATAAATTGGTCACCGGGGTACTTCTCTTCTGATGGGAAGGCTCATGCAAGTTAAGTTGTATGAGTTTTCCACTCAGAAGAAGAATACCTGGCCACTGCAACAATTATGGATTTTAATCCGGTTGGGTGGGTGCGCAGGGGCTCCATCACCACCTGGTTGCCCCTCTCTCATTTGTGGGCCATGAGCCTCTCCGGATAGGGACGAGGTTATCCTGCTTCCGCTTCTTTTTACTTGTTTCTCTTGTTCCATGAACAAGTCAGTTCCCCTGGTATAGTTGCCTACACTTTTTGCGACTTCGGTCGCCTTGCTTTTATTCGACCCCAGAAATTCGTGAATGCGAAATTCTTTGTAGTGGGTCCTTGTGCTGGGGGAATGAACCCGCCCCACGACACCGCAATGCTAGCCTGCCAGCGCATTCACGCGTCCCCAGACAAGGGCATTCTCGGCAGATAATGACACTTTCTTCTGCCGAGGCAGCAGTCCATCGCTGCAGTCCTTTACGGACATTTGAATTACCTACCTCACTACATAAGGTCCTGAGTTAATTGTGTTTTGCTGCAAGATATTGTTTCATCCACAAATTGTTTGAGAGTCAAAAGATGGTGCATTCTTGAGCCAAATCATCATATGGCGATGTTGAAATTCTACTCTGTTGTAAAAATGCTGACTTTATTATGTTCTTTTTTAGGGTTTTGTAAAATAATTTTACAAAACCCTACTAGTTTCGCGACCAGTCTGTCCGTCTGTCCGTCTGTCCGTCCGTCCGTCCGTCCGTCCGTCCGTCCGTCCGTCCGTCCGTCCGTCCGTGTGTCACAGTAGTTTTTCTCGGAAACTACTTAAGCTAGAAACATCAAATTTTGTGTGTAGGTGTAAAGTGGTGATCTCTTCAAAGTCCAATTACAAAAAAATTTGATAAGGTATTTAAGGGGGGTCTCCCCATATAGGAGAGTGACCCCCCGAAATAAAAATTTCATTGAAGGTAGCCGATATGGGTATCAAATGAAAGGTCTTGATGAGAACTTTTCAAAACAGGTCTTAGTTTGGCGAAATTTGCTTCGAGGGGCGCACAGGGAGGGGAAATACACGAAAAATTTGTGTCCCCCCCCCTCGCGATTGGACACCTGTGATCCGAAAAATCTGAAAACAATCAGGTATGTAGGCCTTGGTGAGTACAACAACAACAAATACGTGAGAAGTCGCAATTCACTCAACTTTGTTAGTAATAGTATGATTTATCGATTTTATGTTTTCTTGAATAAAATCTTAACGGTACCCTTAAATTCAATGAAATTCAGAACACAGATGTCTATTTATAAGATTAATCTATCCTGAAAATTTCATAAAGATTGAATCATATCTAGCGAAGTTATAGCGGTTTGAATTTTCCAGTATTACTATGGAACAATATGCGCTGCATTTATTACTATGGCAACATATGGCTATGGAACAACATGCGCTTTTTACCGACTCAGACACTACAGTTTTGCTAGAATTTGCATGAAAATTTCAGGAATGATAGGTGTCATGCATACCTTTGAGAATAAGTTCAGCTAGTGGTATCAGTAATCGTAAAACAAAATGGTGGCTATTTTAAATGCGAAGGTTGAATAATTTTGAGTTATTTTTTCCCAACTTCAACGTTTAAGGTGCATGCTTTGAACACTTGATTCAATTTAATTAACGACTGAAGATGAATACCTACAATTAATGCTCATAAGTGAAACAAGTCAAGGAGGTGGGAGAGAGCTCCTAGCAAAAGGGTTTTGTAACCATTCTAGGATTCGAAAAAATTGGCCATTAATCGATGATAACAGTACAGGAGAGTGGCCCCTAAAAAAAATTCATCAAACGTAGTCGGTATGAGTATGAGATGAAAGTTTTCATGGGAGCTTTTCAAAACAGTTGTTAAACTGTCAGTTTTTGCTTCAGTGGGGGCACAGGGGGAAATACATGAAAAATGTGTTTCCTCCGTCGCGGATGGACATCTGAAATAATTATCAAGGGAGATGTTTATGAGTATAACAATACTAAAAACCTCAGAAGTTGAAATTCGTTCAACTTTATTAATAATAGTATGATCTTCGTATGTCATATTTTCTCCAATAAAATCGGTATTGACATGTTTCTTGATTTGATTCGATCTGGTGACTGCATTTTGTAAATTGAATACAAAACCCTTCTGACATGAGCGTAGGTCTGTTTACCCAACTTGTTTCACTTTTTCAGTGCGATGGCGAGTTTCGAAAAGCCGACAAAACTTTGTAGTCATCCTCGTGTTGGATGAGATTGTTAACAAATTCAACATCCAAAATATTTCTAGCTGTCACCACTTTCCCTTGGGTTGATTTCCTTTGCAAGCACATTGATATTCTATTTTTGATATTTAATGCGTGTTGCTTTTTAAGAGCTGTAAACAAATAATCAGCCCTGACAGCTCTCCTATCTTGCCGCAAAATCTCCGACTTACTAATATCAGAATGTGAAAGGTTTGTATTCAAGATATGTTTTTTACCACAATGAACTTTGATAAATGCCAATTCTTCCATATATTTGTCATATAGAAGAGACAGTGGTCCCTTGCTTTCACCTGGAGTCATAATCAACCAAAGTCTTCCTCAGGATCCAAAAGTGTATCTCCCGCACCCGGGTTAATATTTTCCTCATTTTGATCATCCAATGCATTACAAGTACAATCTTCAATAGCTGAAATCACAGTAGGGGCCTCTATTTCTTCAGAAATGACATTTCTGCTCCAATTTTCATTCAATAAGATTCCCAGCTCTTGGAAAAGCTGCCAAGTAATTAAGTAACGTGCTGTTTGCCGCACCACTTTAGGTCGAATTCTTCCTTTGCGTCCATGCTTATATCACATTTTTCGCTTAAGCTCAACGGTTATTATATGATTGTTTGAAGTTGACCTTGGTAACACAGACACCATATCACGCGATTGAACAGGTACATCAACAACATTTCCCATTAAAGCATTTTGGGAGCCAAGTCCAACACCTTTACGTATCATCTTCAAAAAAATGTGTCCAGGTGATACAAGTCGCTCTTCAAGAGGAGAAAAATCTTTTAACTCATCGGGTATTGGCAAAAATATTAGGCCATTACATTGAGCTAGTCTGGAAACTTGTTTCTTAAAAATGCTAAGACTTCAAGTTCTGCAAAAGTCCCCGATGTGGTCATTAGTGGGCTTAAATAAAAATTCCCCATGTACTCTCTCAAGGGATTTTTAAGTGATTTTCTTCAAAGATTGCCTTGGCTACAGCTGTGCACAACAAAAACAAAGGTTTACATACCCATCCTTAACATTTTCGAAGTATTTTTGAGAAATCAAGTCCCAATCACTCCATATCGATAGATTTTGTAATACATTTCTACTGTTTAATGGGGAATCACGGTGAACTTCTGTGCTACGACGTTTTTCAATTTGTCGTATTGATTTTTAGGGTTTTGTACTAAAATACAAAACCCTATTGCAATCACGACCTGTGTCCGTCTGTCCGTCCGTCTGTCCGTCCGTCCGTCCGTCCGTCCGTCCGTCTGTATGTCACAGCACTTTTTCTCCGAAACTATAAGGGCTACAGCCATGAAACTTTGTAGAAAGGTCAAAAGTGGTGACCTCTTGAAAGTTCAAGGGTTGAAAAATTTTTCAAAGGCGTTTAAGGGGGGGTCTCCCCATATAAGGGGGTGACCCCTCAAAAAAAATTTTCACCATTGGAAGTCGAGTAGGGTGTCATTGGAAAGGTCTCAATAAGGTCTTTTCAAAACTAGTCTTAAAATTGTCTTGTAAGTACCGAGGGGGGCAGAGGCAGGGGAAATGTACGAACTTTTCTCGTACCCCCCCTCGCGATTGGACACCTTCCATCCGAAAAATCTGAAAAAAATCATGAATGTAGGCCTTAATGAGTACAACAACAACAAATACATGAGAAGTCGTAATTCACTCAACTTTGTTAGTAATAGTATGATTTATCGATTTTATGTTTTCTTGAATAAAATCTAAACGGTACCCTTAAACTCAATAAAATTTAGCAAAGAGATGACTATTTATAAGATTGATCTTTTCGGAAAGTTTCATAAAGATCGAATAGTATTTACCGAAGTTATAGCGATTTGAATTTTCGTGTATTACTATGGGGCAATATGCCCTGTATTACTATGGAAACATATGGCTATGGAGCCATATGCGCTTTTTACCGACTTAGACACTACAGCTTTGCTAGAATTTGCATGAAAATTTCAGGAGTGAGAGGTATCATGAAGATGAGTACATACAATTGAAACAAGTCGAAGAGGCAGGAGAGAGCTCCTAGCAAAAGGGCTTTGTAACCATTCTAGGATTCGAAAAAATAGGCCATGAATCGATGATTACAGTACAGAGGAGTGGCCCCTGAAAAAAAATTTCATGAAAGGTAGCCGATATGAGTATCAACTGAAAGTTCTCTATGAGAGCTTTTCAAAAATGTTCTTAAACTGACAGTTTTTGCTTCAGTGGGAGCACAGGGGGGGAAATACATGAAAAATGTGTTTCCTCCCTCGCGAATGGACACCAGTGATCTAAAAAATCTGAAAAAAATATCAAAGGAGATATTTATGGGTATAACTATAACAAATATCTCATACTATTATTAACTTTGTTAATAATAGTATGATCCTCGAATTTCACATTTTCTCCAATTAAATCGTCTTTGACATGTTTCTTGATTTTATTCGTTGCTGGTTACTGCATTTCGTAAGTTGAGTACAAAACCCTTCTGACATGAGCATAGGTCTGTCTACCCAACTTGTTTCAGTCTATGTAACCGACGAGCGGAAGAATTTTTCGCTTTTTCCAAAGCTTTGTACAATTCATTTTTTCGCTTCTCTTTTCGAGCTTTTTGATCACGCTTACGCTCAGCGATTTGATAAATTTGGAAAATTCGAGCCGCACTTTTAAGTGATGAATTACGAACCTGTTCGAAAGTTTTATAAAGATTTTATCTGACGAGCAAAGCGTTTTGCGGAAGTAGTCCATTTTTGTTCAAAGTTTTGAAATATATGGTTAACACGGGCTAAGCGATGAGCTGAAGTACCGTTCATTTGCTCCTGACGTGCAGTGGTGTTACGAATTGTTTTCCTTGTTTTAAATGATTGATTCAGCTGGGCCAATCGGCGAGAGGATGTGTCTGTTGGTAGCTCCAAAATTTTATAAGGAACCACCTCACGGACTATTTCCCGAGCAGTAGTGTTGTGTTGTTGCTCATTACTTCGATTCGAAGGATTCATGCGAATCAATCGCCGAGATGATGTGTCTTTGGCTTGCTCCAAAACTCTATATAAAACCTTCTTGCGGACAATTTGCCGAATAGAAGTGTACGGTTGTTGCTCGTTACTTTGAATCAAAGGATTCATGTCAATCAATCGCCGAGAAAATGTATCTTTGGCTCGCTCCAAAGCCCTATATGAAACCTTCTTACGGGCAATTTACCGAGAAGAAGTGTTACGCTGTTGCTCATTAAATCGAATCAAAGGATTCATATGACTCAGTCGGCGAGATTATGTGTCTTTGGCTTAGTCCAAAGTCCTGTATAAAGCGTTCGTACAGGCACGACGACGGACTGAAGTTATTTAAATTTTTGTCAACACTTGCCGTCTGTTTCTCTCTACTCTAATTCTCTCCTTATTTTGCTCTTTTTCCCTCTGTAAACCCAATTTCTACGATTGTGATCGTCTTCTGCGCTCTAAATTTTTATGTGACCAACTGTGGGATACAAGGCAGCAAGATTATCATTTACAGACTTTTCTGTTTTTTGTTCAATACTGACTTTTTGAGAGTATTTCAGTCGTCTCTCGCTTTCCTTCTGAGTTTGTCGTTGGGTTACCTCTAGGCCGACGATATATCATGGGAAATGATAAAAGCTTGTTGCATTGAAAGACTCATAACAAATGAGGACGCATTTGTTCATGCAAGAAACTTTTGAAGGCAGGATTTTTCTTCAAAGCTAAACTTGAAGCAAAGGCAATCGCAAAAACTTCGCAATCATATGAATTTGGTTGCTTTTGAACATCTACAAATTGGGTACGAAATTGGAAAGGAAAAAGACGAGAAATGAAAATTTTTTGCATTTCCGTTAAGTCTTTGAATAGTAAGATGTCATAGATGCGCAAAACTTTTTCATTCTAGTAAATGCGTGTCTAATGACCAACTTCACCTAAATTTCCCCGGTATATTTTTTGAAGATGGCTATCACTTTCTGACACGGGTTCAATTAACTCTGGTGCTTGAATAAAATCCAGAGGTCGGGGGGTTAAAAGACGTTTGTTGTGCTAAAATGGCATTAAATGCTCGAATGGCATCATCTTCCAAGCATTCAGGCCGCAAAATCGATGCAGTACTGATATTATTAATAGCAAAACTTGTATCCATCTCAAGGATAAGTATTTTTAAGTAAAAAGAATTGTTGTAGCGAAATATTTGTAAAATTATTGTATAAGACGTTGAAAATTAAGTGTCGGCTAAATTTTAAGGAATTTTGAATACAAACAGACAATTAATTTGTTAAAAATAGTTAGTTTCAATATTTTATATATTTGTTACCAAAACTCATCCTCTTCAAAAGTTTGAAGAGCAAAAACCAGCATTCAAAACACCAAAACAAATCGCAAAGTGGCTGTCCTATGTCCTCGATAGCCACACGAATTCCATCTTTGAGGTCTTGAATCAACGCTGGGCTGTTGACTTAGACCTTCATTTTCACATGGTTCCAAAGGAAGAAGTCGCAAGGTGTTAGATCACAAGATCTATTCAAAATAACTCCTCCACAGGATCTATTCAAAATAACCCTATATAATTAAGTAAGTCAAAGCTTTCACAATCTTCAGGTTATCTTACCATATTTGCATCCTGTGAAGAATAAATACAAACACTAGATGAGGACTCTGGATATGGCATCTCGATAGCAAGATGCTCCTAAAATTTATATTAATGAACCGTTATGCAGTTTTTTTCGTCGCACAACGCTCATGCAATTTGCACTTCACACTTCATCGATTCCTACGTGTGCCTCCAGGAAATGCTTAAACATCGGTATAAGGGGCACACCAAATGCTGTGAAGTACTCCTTTCCTGCTAATCTAGTCCGATCTGTGAAATGTTCACAGAGATAAAAATAAAATACTATAATACGACGCAGTAAAAAAAAACTCTGAATTTATAGGAACTAGCTGTCTTTAAGTATCTCGATGTTAGGGTCTAAAATGCCTTTAGATTCTGCATTTTCAATCCTTCGGATTTATCATTAATCTGAATTTATTAGATATCCCTTAGGTCTTTTCTTAAAAACCAATAATGAGTTTACGTTTTTCACTGTTTGTGGAAGATTGTTGTATATACGCAGAGCATCATTCGTTGCATTGTTCTTTAGTCGGTCAGTTCTAGTGTAAGGTATTACAAAATTGTTGACATTACTTGAATTATATTTGTGATACTTTTGTAAAAGGGCTTTGTTCCAATCCACTGGAAATTAGACATTTGACGATAAACTTCGCTTTCTCCATACAAATGATTGGACTGAAGTTGAGTGCATTGGTCAGTCGGTACACTAGTCTTGTTGAACATTTAGAATATTTTTATCGGCTTTAGTTAGTATCCTGGATATAATATTAAGGTTTTGTTTTGACGATTGACTCCAAATGACCACCGAATAATGTAGCTTTGTCAGTACAAATGCATTTAATACAAGTTTCTTTATATGCATTGGAAAACCTCCATATCTTCTCAACACTCCTATCATTGGTGCTAGTTGTCTCCTCAAATTATTTATGTGTGGCCAACATGTCAAACGATGATCTATGGTGAAACCGAGATACTTAATTTCAAACACTCTTTGCAATTTTTCGCCGTATTCAGTACTAGCTTGTTTTCGATAAGGCATAAACGATGTTTATTTAGATCCTCGTTGACGATATTTTCCATGGCATCTTTTTTATGTCCTGAATAAAGAAGTACAGTATCATCAGGATATAATGTGTGGTGAGCTTTCAGTTTACATATATTCAAATTATTGGTGTATACCAAAATCAAGGTTGGTCTTAGTATGGATCTTTGAGGAACACCCGATTTCAGCGGTGCTCGATTGCTCAAGACATTATTAACTGATGGTCTTTGGAATCTTCCTTCTAAATAACGTTTAAAAAGCTGCTTCGGTTTTCCTTGTATACCACACGATTCAAGTTTTTGAAAGTAACAGGTCATGATCAACCGTATCAAAAGCCTTCTTCAGGTGCACAAAAATTGCAATAACATAATCTCCTTTATCAAGACTTTCATTGATGTAACGTGAGACAGAAAGTAACGCATCGAAAGTACTCTCGTTCGTTTCAAAGTCAAAATACTTCAGTTTTATGATGGAATCGTCCATTAAGAAAGATTTTAAACGATTATAAGTTTTTCGAATATTTGACTAAAGGCTGTCAGAAGTGCAACAGGGCGGTAATTATTCGGATCCAGATGATCTCCTCCTTTGAATATTGGAATTATTTTTGCCAGTTTCTCTTCACCCGGAAATGTTTCATTTCTAATATGCTCGTTTATAAAATTTCCCTGTGGTTCAGCTATCTCCTCTTTGACTAGAATCATTTCATGTATGGCGATGTTGTCAATACCTTTGCATTTTTTTTTTTTCATTTTGTATTTAATACTTCTCTTTTAGTCGTTTGATGTAATGTGAAAGATGGACTTAGGTGGGCTATTTATGATATTGAAAAGCTAGTTGACTTTTCACCAAGCTCCTTGATAATTTTTTCACCAATTGTTGAAAAAAAGCGATTTCGCGAGTTTGCTGTTGAACATAGGTGTGCTGCATTGTTAGGGTCAATGCCAAAAAATTCAGCATTTGATGTCATGATCCAAAGTGATGAATTATTTTTTACTTACTTTATTATTTTCCACATTTCGTGTAAGTTGTCCGCCGCGGTTTCCTATCTTCGGGAGTAATATGAACATTAAACTTTTTTTATGAGACGTTTTGATTCTTTTCGGGCTTGGATATACAAATGTTTAAGTGCTTGATCTTCACCGTTCTTTTTGTATTTTTTATAAGCCTTCCTTTTATTAATACTAGCCTCAATAACTTTCCTTGTTATCCATGTATCTTGTCGACATCTGATGTTTTTCTCAATGGTAGAATCATGTTTGGAGTCTGTAATAATATTTTTGGATTCCACAAGGTTTCAAGGTTTTCAGTTTGTTAGCAACTGTTGAAATTTCGATTTAAAAAGATCCTTGTCTAAATATCTGAATATTTTTTGAGTAGGTTTTTGCTTATTGAGATTTTGACCATGGACGACAATTTTTAGAACACGATGATCTAACTCCGGCCAGTCTGCAAGTGTGAGTATAATGCTTTCAGCAATTTTTTTTATCATTTGTTGCTATTTGATCTAGGCAGGTACTTGAAGGCGGGCGAGTAATTTTGTCTTTATTGAGAATGACCACTCCCTTTGTTTCCAGGTTTCCTTGTACACTCTTCATTCTGGAAATGCAATCAGGTCTGTGTTTGTCTCAGCAACTGTGATTAGATTTTTTTCAGTAGAGTATATTGCATCTATTACTGTGAAGAAGTCCTGCGTATTAAGATGATTGGGATTATAGTAAGTACCGATTTTTAGTTTTTTACCTGCGCAGATCATTTCAATTATTATTATATTGTATAAGTCAGATGTTACTCCCTTTGTCACGAAATTAATTGTTTTTTTTATATAAATTGCTGTACCTCCTCCTCTTCTGGGCCTGCAGGAGAAAATGGAGCTATATCCCGGAATATTGTAATCCTTTGCTTCTTCAGGATAGATTCATACTTCGTTTAGTATAATCAGATCCGTTTCAGGGTTTTGCTGCCAATAAATTTGAATATCACTCAGCTTGTGTCGTAAGCTTCTTATATCGGGATAAAAAATAATTAATTAGTCGATTGATTGAATTTTGCGATTTAGAATCATCATGAAAATTGTAGTCAGTCCTCTTCCAAGCCATTACAATCCTTCTTTGATACTCTAGGCACCCCCATGAATCTGCTCTGTGTGAGTGATCAGTGTTCTTATTATTACCCATACGATTGCAACACTTCTCAAGTGTGCATTCCTTGAGCTCATGCTTTCCTCTACATTTCACACAGATTGGTTCTCCTTCGCATTTTGACGTCTTATGGTTATATGGGGATTGTTAATAAGCTATGCGCGATCCCCATGAAAAAGAATAGAATATTACTTTACTAAAACACAAATATCACTTTATTAGTAAAACTAAAGAACAGAGTTATAAGTATAGAAATGAATGTAGTGAAGGACTACATGTTGGCGCGCGCGATGTCGACTCGTCAGAAGTTGCGAACGAAGTGGCCGTCTCGTTGACATGAGTTGAGAAATTCATGGCATCCACTAACTGCTTGATGCGCTCCTTGCGGTGAGCATGTAGACGCCACAGTACTCCCTCTCAAGTGACATTTTGATGAGAATGTCACGATCGAAAAATGGCGTTGAAAAATGTCGTAAATGAGCCTGGAGCAATGGCGGGTTGCGTAGCACATGTTCAGAAGATGCACTTCCAATGTCGTGAATGCTGCTGTGGGGCTGCAGTGCGAGGTTGGGCATATGACGTAGTGCGAGGTCGGGCATGCGGCCTGGTGTGAGGTCGGGCATGCGACACTGTGCAAGGTCGGGCATGCGGTCTGGTGCGAGGTCGGGCTTGTAACACTGTGCGGGGTCGGGCATACGACACTGTGCGGGTTTGGGCATGCGACACTGTGCAAGGTCGGGCATGCGGTCTGGTGCGAGGTCGGGCATGCGACACTGTGCGGGTTCGGGCATGCGACACTGTGCAAGGTCGGGCATGCGACACTGTGCGGGGTCGGGCATGCGACACTGTGCGGGTTTGGGCATGCGACACTGTGCGAGGTCGGGCATGCGAAACTGTGCGGCGTGTTGGCGGCACAATCGAACATGCGTTCAAGGCAGTGTGACGTACACATTCGAACGCGGCGTCTGTTCGGGCATGCGTATGACGGGTGCGTGATCGGGCATGTCGGGATTGCATGCGGCGTGCTTGCGCTGACTCGTGAAGCTACGACCTGCGGCGATAGTAAAAAGATGGCGAGCACATGACTCGTGTAACAAAAACGTGAACTTGAACAAAAACGGGGTCACCACTATGAGGAAAAGGGGGGCAATCGCATAGATATATAGCTTGCGGCTCCTTGTATAACGTCGTTCGGCATTCTGATCACGTCGGGGTCACCAATTATGTAGCGGATGTCGGTGGCGGTCGATGTTTATTTTATAAATGAAATACTATATTTATAACAACAAACAATAATTTTATTTTAACAAAACTTTAGAATATTGCGCGCGTGAACAAGTGCTCGCCGTATCGTGACTTGAAGCGTTCTGTTTCTTCTCTGCATTTCCATCCTTTATATATCCGCGGCGATGATAGCGTTGTGAGAGATTTGGGATGCTCGCGGTTTTCCCCGGACTAATTGCGTTTCGTCATAACTTTGCATGTGCGAAGGATTTCCTAATTATCCCTTTTCGGAGAAGACAGGGTTTGAGGATGATGCAAGGACGTTATATGCGGCGACGTGTGTTTATTGCCGTCTGGATTGCGGTTTTTCCCGGACTAATTGCACACGGCGTTTCGTCATAACTTTGCATGTGCGAAGGATTTCCTAATTATCCCTTTTCGGAGAAGACAGGGTTTGAGGATGATTCAAGGACGTTATATGCGGCGACGTGTGTTTATTGCCGTCTGGGTTTATGTTGTTTTTTTAGGGTTTTGTAAAATAATTTTACAAAACCCTACTAGTTTCGCGACCAGTCTGTCCGTCTGTCCGTCTGTCCGTCCGTCCGTCCGTCCGTCCGTCCGTCCGTCCGTCCGTCCGTCCGTGTGTCACAGTAGTTTTTCTCGGAAACTACTTAAGCTAGAAACATCAAATTTTGTGTGTAGGTGTAAAGTGGTGATCTCTTCAAAGTCCAATTACAAAAAAATTTGATAAGGTATTTAAGGGGGGTCTCCCCATATAGGAGAGTGACCCCCCGAAATAAAAATTTCATTGAAGGTAGCCGATATGGGTATCAAATGAAAGGTCTTGATGAGAACTTTTCAAAACAGGTCTTAGTTTGGCGAAATTTGCTTCGAGGGGCGCACAGGGAGGGGAAATACACGAAAAATTTGTGTCCCCCCCCTCGCGATTGGACACCTGTGATCCGAAAAATCTGAAAACAATCAGGTATGTAGGCCTTGGTGAGTACAACAACAACAAATACGTGAGAAGTCGCAATTCACTCAACTTTGTTAGTAATAGTATGATTTATCGATTTTATGTTTTCTTGAATAAAATCTTAACGGTACCCTTAAATTCAATGAAATTCAGAACACAGATGTCTATTTATAAGATTAATCTATCCTGAAAATTTCATAAAGATTGAATCATATCTAGCGAAGTTATAGCGGTTTGAATTTTCCAGTATTACTATGGAACAATATGCGCTGCATTTATTACTATGGCAACATATGGCTATGGAACAACATGCGCTTTTTACCGACTCAGACACTACAGTTTTGCTAGAATTTGCATGAAAATTTCAGGAATGATAGGTGTCATGCATACCTTTGAGAATAAGTTCAGCTAGTGGTATCAGTAATCGTAAAACAAAATGGTGGCTATTTTAAATGCGAAGGTTGAATAATTTTGAGTTATTTTTTCCCAACTTCAACGTTTAAGGTGCATGCTTTGAACACTTGATTCAATTTAATTAACGACTGAAGATGAATACCTACAATTAATGCTCATAAGTGAAACAAGTCAAGGAGGTGGGAGAGAGCTCCTAGCAAAAGGGTTTTGTAACCATTCTAGGATTCGAAAAAATTGGCCATTAATCGATGATAACAGTACAGGAGAGTGGCCCCTAAAAAAAATTCATCAAACGTAGTCGGTATGAGTATGAGATGAAAGTTTTCATGGGAGCTTTTCAAAACAGTTGTTAAACTGTCAGTTTTTGCTTCAGTGGGGGCACAGGGGGAAATACATGAAAAATGTGTTTCCTCCGTCGCGGATGGACATCTGAAATAATTATCAAGGGAGATGTTTATGAGTATAACAATACTAAAAACCTCAGAAGTTGAAATTCGTTCAACTTTATTCATAATAGTATGATCTTCGTATGTCATATTTTCTCCAATAAAATCGGTATTGACATGTTTCTTGATTTGATTCGATCTGGTGACTGCATTTTGTAAATTGAATACAAAACCCTTCTGACATGAGCGTAGGTCTGTTTACCCAACTTGTTTTTTTTATTGCCGGAAACTTTGTGTATCGTTGCCGCCACAGTTATATTTTTTGCACTTAAAGCATCTCGTAATGTTAAAGTCTTCCTTCACAAAATATAACACATCATCAATGTTGACGTATTTGTTAGCTAATTTTTTATACATGCTTCCATTTACCTCAATAGTGTGTAACCATTTTCCTTTTTTTATCTGTCTGGCATGCACGAGTTTGATTTGTTCTTTATTCCCAACATCAGGGTTTAGCGCTTGTATTATGTTTGTAGTTCCTCATTTGTAAATTGGTTATATTGTCCATTTATAACCAGTCTGGGTAGACGCATTTTTGTCGGACGCGTTGGCATCGGTCGTTGTTTTAATTACCGCTCCACCATTGCGAATAGGCCGTGGGAGTTTAAGAGGAATCTTACAATTTGACGGTCTTATCCTCGACTTAAAACTGGTGACTATCTGATGATGTATGCTTTTTTGGCTTGATGATGATCCCTTTCTGGGACATGACATCTGAGCGGAGCACAGTTTGAGGCGTCGTATAGTTTTTTATCACCTGTGCATAAGTTGATTTTGCGTAGCTGCCGTCTTATCAATTAAAGAACTGGCATTCGTCTTTAATTCTTTAATATTACTTTCGCATTCTTTCGTTAGCAGAAAAAGTTGTTCCTCCTTGGATTTTTGATGTAACAGCTTACACGTGGGGCACATCCATCTAACATAATCTGATATCTCCTTGATGGTCTTGAATCTCTCTTCTGACATTTTTATACATTTCAAGTGAAACCACTTGAGACACATCCCAACACAGCCTATCGCTGAGTGCGCATCTTCTGCAGGTTTCCTACATTCATCACATTTCTCCTTCGAAGTTTTTGTGGTCATTACAGTATTCATTATCTGCGATAGTATTTAAATTTATTTTTTTAAATAAACAAAAATATGTTATCAAAAAATTTACAATAATTAACAATAAAATGTAAAATTGACAAACTTTTACGCTACTACACGAGAATTCCTCTCCTCGTACTGCACGAGAATCTCTCTTCTCGTAGAATAATATAAATGATAGAAAACCAAAAACAACCGTTAATTTATTGATCGAGGAAAACATGTAAAAAAAAGCCTGTAATTAGCTCTAATTAATTATCCTTAAGTTTTTTTCAGCGTCCAGTGCAGCTCCCTTCACACTTTACTTCACAAATCGCAATTTAATTGAAGCAAAAACCACTCCGAACAATTTCACTTCACGAACGATTTTTCTTCGTGCAGTTTGATTATATGTCACAATGACAAGGTTACGAACAAAACCAATATATTTTCAAACCTTTTCCTCTATTTTAACGAACAAGTGAGGAACAGCGTGGTGGCGTAATCGCTTCGCCATGTTTTTTTATGTTTATGTTTTTATGTTATGTTTATGTTTTTTTCGCGGAACAAAATCCCATCCTCTAATCTAGATAAGCCACATTTTCTGCAACTCTTTGTCAGCAAGAAATCTAAAACCATATATTTTATTTATTTCTTGCAAAAATTATTTAATTTGTACATACATTTCAAAATTATTAAAAAGACATCTTTTCCATAGCAAAAACAGGCTAGCTTTTGTATGCAAACTTAATGAATCAAACCCACTCATACATTCAACAATGATGGGAATAAATTCAAGATAAAATCGAGGTAGTAGAGGTCCTTCTATCAGTAAATAACCTTTCCAACTTTTCATTAACATGACATTTGCATTAAACTTCATCTAAAGTAAACACAGCAATTATACAAGAACAGTATTAAAATCTTTGTTCTCCTTCAGATAGTTTAAAACAAAATTTCATAAAATGCTTCGCCATGTGTACTCATTCTCCTCACGCCATCACTCTTATTAGATACAAACCGGTGATGGTGGCCACCATGCTTAGAGGTGAGAGAAATTTTTTTTCATTTTCTTACTTATCCTCATAAGCAAAGCTTATTTGTTTGGCAAATACAGAATTCGAATACCTATCCGCGCTCTAAAGTTATGCATGAACTTACATAATCAACCGAATAGTTTATATAAATAAGTCAAACTGATCATCATCTATTCCATGTAAGTTAATTGAAAGGCATGAAATGCAAACTAAGGACTTAGAAAAAAATATTAATAAAACCGACTTCAAAATGTCCTGCAGAGGGTTGGGTAAATTTTTTTGAATCAGTGCCACACCAAAATTCCTGTTATTGCAACAAAATTCAAAACATGTTCAACAATATAAATAAATTAGCCAAAAATTATTTTGCACTAGCTCCATGAAAAACTTTTCACACTTAGGGGAGTCGAAGTCAGTTTCTGGTTATTAAGTTTCAATTCACTTTTCATTGCACTTATCATATTGAAAATTTATGAGAGTAGTGGAAACTTGCATTAATGCCACCTGGTTTTAACATGTTCAGCATGTAAGTTTTTAAATGTAACATCCATTGTTATCTACCACATTAATAATCACTCCACAAAAAACTACTAGCGAAAATACTCAGGATTCTATAACATTAATATTAAAAATTCAAAACATAATATTTTGAAACGAGTAAATTTGCCCCAAAAAATCAATTTACGACCGTCACTATACTCCATCAGGTGTTGATTCGAACTTCTGTTCAGTTTAACGTGACGCGTCTCGCAGAGTTTTGCGTTTTCAATTAAACATATTTTTTTGTGCGGCAAAGTTACAACGAAATAACAAGTCAAATATTACTCACCCAAAGAACGATACGTCTCCGGCTCGCTTTCGGTAGCTGGTTCTGCAGTATTCTACTCAGCACTTCATTATTAGTTTTGAGGCACAACGAATCACGCGATCACTGTCAGTTATTTTAGGTTGTTTATTTGGTTTTATTTATACACTTTTGCACTACACTCAATGCTAGTCATTTAAAAAGATGAGTTTTGTTTTGAAATTTCACTTTTGGTTCGACGTCACGTACCCCACAGGTTGTGAACATTTAACTGATCACATGTTTCGATCATGTAATATTTTACGGGAGTGTGACGAGGTCGAGGTGTAGGAGAAGTGGGGTTTCGGTGACCGAATAAGAGAGCGGCTGTTATGGATGGAGTAGAGAGGCATCAACATTACCTTACCCCGAACACTACCACATCGTTCGTGTGACTAATTAAACTAAGCAAGCCTAAGCCGCACTCGATTAGGGTTTTGATTGACACTCCTTATTGTACTCGCAGCAGTAGGTTAAGTACGAATACTTGGAGTTTGAGTTTTAAAATTGAGAAAAATAAATGAATTCAACCCTTACTGGGAGATAGATACGTTACGGCAAAAGTATATGCCACTCCAGGTCCGGAAGGAATGCCTAGAACCACTGGCCAACAACATTTAAACCCTGAACGAGAAGGTTCAACACCGTTAAGAGACCGGAAGTGCCCTAACGAGACGGGTTGTGGAAATGCACTGACCAACTTCAATATTGGGTATCATGACTAAGGATTACCTGCAGCCAAAGTCAAGTCAAGTCAATATTCGAACTTTCAAGTCGCACAATATCGAACAACTCTGTCAGAGGAGAACACGAAAAGCAACAAAGCTTCTACGTGCCTACTAAAGAACAAAAACAGATTAGACACCTCCTTTAACAAGCGTGTAGCATAATGGTAAACATTAGGTGAATTATCTATGGAATCCTTTGTAGCTACATGAATGAGTAGCAAATTTTTTTAAATAATTTCTTCTGGAAAATTATTAGAGAATATAAATGTTAGAAGCAGGGCGTTTCGACGTGTGTGTGGTGAACCGAATCAAACTCAAGACATTAGACTCGGCCAATGTCTCGAGCATTACTAACGGTTCACACATTGATTCTCGTAGGTATACTGCTTCATGCGCAAAAGCTTGAGAAGTTAGTGTTTGCATGAGTATGCCATATACTTCGTGCTCGTCCACTTAGCTTGCCATTGACCAACCCACAAATCTGGGGTAAATGGAAATAATACACATATAAAATCACTTCTCGAAAAGCTCAAGCATTGTTGGTAGTCACTGATAGATGGCCACGTGAAAATTTCCCAAAACAATCCACTGACCTAATTTACTATTAATATTAATCGTTATTTTAGTTGTCTTAGCAAAGAGGAAAACGCACCCAATATAAAATGTGAATGAATGAGAACAAAGGTAAACTTGATGTAAGCATTATTTTTCTATAAATATCCATGGCCATCAACAAACCAAACACTCTTGATACTACGCTTGTCCTACTCAAGTCCTTCGCCCGTGTAGAATCTTCTCATGGCATTTAGCCCGAGACTGACGATTTTCAGGAAAGTTCCAACCTGGATCCAGGTAGCCGAACAGAAAGCAGCCCTACGTGCATCAGCCCGCTATTTTGCCAGACGTACATCAGCCAAACAGTGTTACTTGCCCGGCTCAAGGCTCTTGCCCAAGTAATAGTTTCCCTAAGGCGTTTCGCCCAGGGACGAGCAAATTAACGTGATTCCGATTCAGTGATCGTGCGCACAACACAATTCGCGCCAAATCGCCATCGGCAACCAATTGACCAGCTCGCACCACCAGCAGCCACCACAACCAACGCGCATCGCCAGCAAACTCACTGGCACCACGCAATATCAGCATCGCGTGGACATAATAATTTGGGCCAAATCGCCATCGGCAACCAATTGACCAGTACGCACCGCCACAACATCAGCATCGTGCGGACATAACAATTTGGGCCAAAACGCCATCGGCAACCAATTGACCACTCGATTAGGGTTTCGATTGACACTCCTAATTGTACTCGCAGCGGTAAGTTATGTACGAATACTTGTAGTTTTGAGTTTTAAAAAATGAGAAAAATAAATAAACGCAACCCATACTGGGAGATATGTAGGTTGCAGCGAAAGTATATGCCACTCCAGGTCCGGAAAGAACGCCTAGAACCACTGGCCAACAACATTCACATCCTCAACGAGAAGGTTCAACACCGTTAAGAGACCGGAAGTGCCCTAACGAGACGGCTTGTGAAAATGCACTGCCCGACTTTAATATTGGGTAACATGACGAAGGATTGCCTGCAGCCAAAGGTTAAGGAGGCAAGTCAACATCCGAACTTTCAAGTCGCACAATATCGAACAACTCTGTCAGAGGAGAACACAAAAAGCGACAAAGCTTCTACGTCCCTACTGCAAAAAAAAAGAGGTTGGACACCTCCTTCAACAACCGTGTAGCATAATGGTAAACATTAGGTAAAATTATGGGAAGTTGATGCAAGACTTACCACGGTTGGCTCCCGCGCGAGAGGTTATTCACGGTTCACGGAATTCCTAGGAAATGTGTGAGGAAGTGATGCGAAAGATATTGAATTGACACCGGTCAAAAGTGTACTACGAGAAAATGGATCATAGTAGTCTTTGCGTATGGACGTCTTTTAACTCGCTCCTGTCAAAAGTTTTCAAAAATTAAATTAATTTTTTAAAAACGTTAGTCCGAAGTTAATTTTTATCGGAAAATATCTTATATTGTCGAAGTAATCGACTCAGGAAATCTCTATCGAATATTTTTACTTCGATTGGTAACGAAAAACAAATTAACAAAGAAAATTTCGCCGCTGGTATGGAGGAGCCCGACGGCTTCCCACCGTTGGGGCAACCTGGGGAAACGACGAATACGAAACTGGCGACAATCACCAAAAGAAAACATAACGAAGAAAACTCCGTAGATGGAGGGTGCAAGCTGCAAATAATAGCGGACAATCAACAAATGGCCAAATTGCAGGAAGAAAATGATGAACTAAGGCAAGAGATACAGTCTCTCAAGGATTTTTTCAAGAAAGGGATGAAGCCTCAAAAGACCAGGCCCAAAATCAATGGCAACAGGTAACAAAGCCGAAGAAAAGTGCAAAGCAACTAAATCCAGAAGAAGTTCTAAGTGCTGGTGGCACCAACGAGAGCCAAAATTATTTTGCAGCGCTGGAGGGATTAACCGAAGATATGGAAATCGAAGAAAATATCGGAGGTAATTTTAATCAAGATAATGACGTTAATTTTATTCAATATTTAAAGAACAAAAATAAGGAGAAAAAACCAGCCCGCAGTTCTGCTGGTTCCTCTGAAAAAGCTTCCAACAAGACAGAAAAAGTTCCGCCAATCAACGTGTTCGGACAAACCGGGAAAGATATGGTTCGGCTATTGGCAGCCGAAAATAAACTGGCCAATTTCGAAATCAAAAGAGTTAACTATAAGGATGAAATCACTGGTTGATTTCCACACTTCACCTATACCCCAAAAAGTGAAAAAAATCAGACCCTCTTGTTGAAGGGTTTGGACAGCGGAGAGGATACGGTCGGTCTTCTTTAGGTGCTCAAGGAGGCTGCACCAGATATTGATTTTGTTTCAGTCAAAGCCTTTGCGACAAGAAGGTTGACCATAGAAAGGAAGAATTTACCACTTTATCTGGTACAAATTGCAAATAAGAGCAGTCCAAGTGCCCTTCAACAAATCAGGTACTTGAATTTCAGAGTGGTGAGGTGGGAACGCCTCCAGAAAAGAGAAGTCAACCAGTGTTACCGGTGTCAAAGATTTGGACATTCGGCTGCCAATTGTGCCATGCACTATCGTTGCGTTAAATGCAAAGACGTTCATGCTCCCGGTGAGTGCAAATTGGCTCAGATGGAGCCTAAAGAAAAATTATACTGCGTTAACTGCGGTGTTTTGGTCACCCAGCATCATATCGAGGATGCTCCCGATATCAAGATGCAAAAGTTAAATTTGCTCCAAAGCAAACACAAGTACACCATAATATCATACCTTCCAACTTCGTCAAGCCCGGAGTTTCATTTGCACTCACTGCTAGAGGACCAGCAGAAAATGCTGGAAATAATGTAAGTGGCAATAATGAGCTGCTTCTCAACATTTAACCAGCAACTTAATTCTTTATCGGAGAGAATCGACAAACAAGATTCAAAAATTAACTTTGCTTTTCAGCGTTCAGGTCTTTCAAATGCCTAATAATAACTTGTCATCCAGTCATATTCCCATGGCTAGACTCCGCCTCATATCGATCAACGTCAACTCTATCGTTGCTATACATCGACGTGATTATCTCCTTGAATTTGTTGTTAAGCAAAAGCCTGACATCATACTTCTCACCGAAACCCACCTCAGTTCATGGCATTCCATGGAATTCAAAGATTTTGCATTCGTAGAAACGATAGGGTAATAGGTGATGGGGGAGGTGGCACCGGTATATTGGTTAGAAGACCCTATTGTTTCCAAAATATTGAAAAAGTCGAATTCAAAAACTTTGAATTTCTTGAAGTGTCCGTGATCAAAATTTCACTGCCAGGTGGGGATAACCTCTTCGTTATCTCTGCCTATGCAATTGGTCAAAATGTTCTCAAGTTCAAGGAGGAACTCAATTCCTTGTTTGAAATACTCGAATTGAACAGGCTGCATAGTTATTAAATTTTTGCCGGTGACCTGAATGCCAAGCATACATCATGGCTAAACGCCACCAATAATTCAAGAGGTGTATTCCTGAAATCATGGATAACAGAGAACCAAATTGAATACAGATGCAACCTATATGGGTCGGAGTTCCCAACATACCCTAGGCCAAATTCATATCTGGACCTCTGCATTGCTGACGCAAGACTTGACTTGAAACTGCAGGTGCTTCCTTACGATAGCAACCATAACGCAATCGTAATGGAAATCAATCATCAAAGGGATGATTTCTTCCTCATTCCAGTTCAACATGAAAACCATCGGTTGAATTTCAAAAAAACAGACTGGGGAAAGTTTCAAAAGAAGTTTAATCGGGAGTACCAGAAGCAATGTCCCTCTTCTGATGATGGCAACGCTTGCTCAATGGTTCCTAATAACAGAAATCTAACTGACGATGAAATAGATCTCTATTTGTCGAAGTTAGAGAAGCTGACGTTGGAAACGATTGAGAAAGTTGTTCCCAAGATTAAACATTGAAACAATATGGAAGGATATGAAACACCGACCATCGCAAGGTTGAAAAGATTGAAAAGCCTTCTTCTCACACGCGTCAACAATATTTATCGACGATTTTTGGACTACAACCATCCCTCGTTGGCTTTGTTGAAATTACACCTGAAGAATGTCCGGAACTTAATCCGTTCATACTTCAGGAGTCAGGTCGGCAATCAATGGACGGAAAAACTGAGGGGTATTAGCCCTCAGGACCCTGATGGCGTTTTCGCGAAAGTGAATAGCTTATTGCGCAGGAAGTCTAGAGTGAAGGTATCGAATCTTGAATTCGCTAGTGATGAGATAAATATTCTCGATAGAGCTGGTATCGAAATTGATAGTATGACTCCGGATAGAAATGGAAACAGGATTATATGTGATGGATTGCAGAAACTTGCCCTGATTGGAACACATTTAGAATTGGTTCATCTGCCAAACCCAGAGAGAAGGAATGAAATATTTGCGGAGGTCGTTAAAGCAAAAGTTTCCGACTTCAAATCAAGCCTGAACGGCCAATTAATTCTTCATTTCGATGAAACATTAAAATCTGACCTCATACCGAGCTTGAATCTTATTGATTATTTTATCAGCTATGAAGACTTGTGTTTCATATTTCGCAGAATAAACAACAAAAAATTGGTACTGACGGTATTCCAAATATAGTTCTCCGACATTTGCCTGAGGTTGCTATTAGGAATTATTGCATATTGTTCAACAACATGTTGAACAATTCATATTTCCCAAATGAGTGGAAAAAGGCTAAGGTATTTCCGACCTTGAAGAAAGGAAAAGAATCTTCATGCCCTAAAAGCTATCGCCCAATCAGCTTGCTGCCTAACGTCAGCAAGGTGTTTGAAGTGATGCTCAACAGAGCATTAAACGCCCACATTGAGAAATATGAGTTGATGTTGATTTGCCAATTTGGTTTTCGTGCCAGGCATTCGACCATACATGCAATAACGAAAGTAACCTCAGACATCTGTTGGAAACTAAACAACAAAGAATGTGTTCGAGCATGTCTCATTGATATGGAGAAAGCCTTCGATACGGTGTGGTTAGATGGACTAGTTTTCAAACTTCTTCAGGACAGGTTCCGCAGATACCTTGTCGCCATGATGTGTAATATGTCATACGGGAAATCATTTTTCGTAACTGATGGAAATCTGACAACAATGCGCGAATTCAAGGTCTTGAATGGTCTACAGCAGGGAACAGTTACTGCGCCCCTGCTTTTCTCAATATTCATTCGCAAGCTATTGAACAGCTTTGATTTTAATGTCTCGCCAACGTGATCATTGGTAGCGTTTGCTGATGATCTGATCATCTATACGGCAGACCGAAAAGCTACAATAGTTCAGAGCAATCTTCAAAAAATGTTTAATGATGTGCAGCTCTACACCGACAATTGGCGAATGAAAACCAATGCGCAGAAGTGCGAAACAATTTTGTTTCGGACAACGCTGCAGGGGGCCAGTCAAGACCTGAAACGTAATTGGAAGGATTTCCACATTATGGCTGGTGAGGGTAGTTCAGAACGGGTTCCACATAAATCCTGTGTTCGATACCTCGGTGTTCATCTCGATCAGTATCTGTACTATACTGAACATGTCAAAATCATGCTCAGTAAAGCACTAAAAGTAGTCATGGCCCTTCGTTGACTCTTTCATTCCAGATACATTGATCAAAAAGTCAAAGTTATTTGTTACAAGACCCTGGTTAGGCCAGTTTTGACATACGGATGCCAGATCTGGTAAAACCAGAGTGCTAGTACAATGGAAAGATTAAGAGTTTTCGAAAGGAAATGTCTTCGTGCATGTACTGGTTTGTACAGAAAGCCTGAGACGGACTGGAAGCACTATATATCGAATAGAAAAATTTATCAAACCGCTCAAGTGACAAGAGTCGATATCTTCATATTGAAACTTCTTCGGAATCATATCGCAAGATCTGTAACTGTGAGTGAAAACCCTTGGATTTCACAGCCGTTCCACCCTACAGACGGGTATATTGTGACTTGCCTCACTACTGGCTTCGTTCCTCCAGAAGCATTCGTGTATTTGGACATGAATCGATATGTTTTTGATTCTGACGGCGTCCCAATCATATATCACATATACCGACGGGCCACCGATAAGAAGATAAAATATCCTCCGAATCTGAGTTCACGAGACCAACAATTCTAATGGAGATACTCATTTGTTAGATTCGTTGAGGCTGGTCGAGCTGAGATGGAACAATCTAGGTATTGGTGGCTGAATGACAATGTCTTAATTATTCGTGTTTATTTTCTGTTTTTGTGCTTTTTCTCGTTACTTAGTGTTTTAGATTCATCTCATGATTGCTACATCTAGTATTGTTATTTATTTGTATTATAAATTAGGTAAAGGTTTCAATATAAGGTAACGTGTTTTTTTTTTTTTTTATTGAACTTATTTAGAATTAGGGTGTAACATATTAGGTATAGGATATAAGTTCATTGTTGTGTTAGTAGTATAAGTAATTTTTGAATAATGCTGCTTGGTTTTTTCTCCTTTTTCCAACTGAATCAAAAAATATCTAATAATCTTAATTAATTTAAATTTGCAAGTGTATTTTTTTCATTAAATGTGTTTAACTGATAACGTATAAATTTAGAGAGCCATTCGGGCCATTAAGTTTTTTTTATAATTTTATTGTTTAGAATTTGCTTTATGTTCTTTTAAAAATTTATACCGATTGGTTTTAAATAAAGCGCTTTTGACTTTGACTTTGAAGTGTACTACGAATCAATAATAAAAAAAACATCAGAGATAAAAATATGAAAACAAACATCATAATTAAGAATGAAAACAATCATCAGAATCAATTGCGCATGCAATCGTAAGATTCTTCGCGCTCTGATATCGCCTTCCGCCATGTATTTCCACCAATTAAATTCGGCATTGAAGTCATTTCATGGAAAATTACGCGGGGTACCTAAACTAATCGAATTGTTGCGGTCTTTGATAACACTTACCGAGAAAATTCACTTGAAACCTTCTGAGGAGGAAACACGTTTTGCGGTAATGCCGACCCGAGAATGACCCACGACACTTTAGTAACGACGAACGATTTCACTTGATTAATGCGAATGATAAATAACATTCCACTTCTGTTTACAATACACTTCTTCACTTTTGTTTACAAGTTAATCAATTCCACTTCTATTTACAATCTGATCTGACAGTACAAACTGTCAGAGAAGATGTTTAGCCAATTCAGCCGTGATTGAAGTGATTGCCACCAGAGTGATTGAAGGTGGAGTGGAAATCACGCAGAGTCGGAGTGAAACCACTCCTTGGGAATAAGAAGAACCACTCCGAAGAGGTGGCTGACCGGATACAAAGAACTCGTCCGTAGAGCGGTACATTGGCCGTTAGGAGGAAATTATAAAAGAGCGCGATGAATGACACGCCTCCTCTTTTTCTTCTTGGGTTTAGCAGAGTATATTTAAACGTGAAGCGACGAGGTGAACCGGGTCCGCGAACCCCGCCGGAGTACCCTAATTTCTTTTGGGTGCAACACGGTATTAATCTGTAGGTGTCGTAGCGGCGTGAAAGGCGAGAGGAGTGTCATTGCCATGAGAGAGTCAGGTATGCATGTTTTAAAAGTACGTCACTAACATATTTGTTTCTATAGGATCATTACGGGTCCATCACTTTATATGTCTTTGATAGATACGCACTGAAAATATTCGGTGCGAGGGGTACGACGCTGGTTGCACTTGTAGACAAGTAGTGGTAACAATGTAGCTGAACGTAGTTAAAATAATACCGCCGATATGATAACAACAAAAAAATATTGCATGTAAACAACAATGATGATGGAAATAAGTTTTGAGTGGCGCGAATAGTCAAAAGAACGTTATAGATTCAACACTGAAATTGACCACTAATGATGCTCAGTTTTCGACCGAGGATAGTCTAAACCCTAATATTTAAAAGAGTCACTACCACATGAAGTATGCAGTTAATCGAGCAACCCAATATACATATATATATATATATATATATATATATATATATATATATATATATATATATATATATATATATATATATATATATATATATATATATAGATATATATATATATATAGATATATATATATATATATATATATATATATATATATATATATATATATATATATATATATATATATATATATATATATATATATGTATAAACATTGTGACAAAAAAGTACCAGGAAAAAGCAAATAAAACGCAAAGTGTTTAATTATTCATCAATATTTCATAAGCACTTTTTGGGATGGCCTTCAGCTCCTTCAGCGAGTATCCGGAAATTGCAAATAACACACAACATATTCGATTATTCATCAAAATCACACGGAGCCCAATTTTTTTTAATGCGGTGGTTGATCGCTGGTATTTATTCCGTTTTCGCCTTTAAATTCGGCCACAATAAAAACAAGTTGAAGTAGCAGGAGGATGCTCCTGCCAGAAGGGTATTGTAAAACAATTAGTAAATCAAACAATATATTCTGCATATCAAAACTTGACGGATATATAGATTCCATAAATTGAGTTCGAAAAATTATTATGGTTATTATGATTTTAAACTCGCCATCATTTTGTTTCAAGTGGTTTGGCCTCGTCGCTTGGTTAGTCATGATAACACATGGATATTACAAGCCATTTCTAAAATTTTTATCAAAATTCCTACATATTTGTAGTGTCTAGGTCCGTTGAAAGCGAGGATCTCCCTAGTATCACGTCTTAATTTTGTTGTAATTGTTTAATATTCAATCGGCTGTAACTTAGCTGTTTATTGTTCAATTATTGTGAAATTTTCAAACCATATACAATTACTTTCAGAAAATTTAAATTATAGATTTTGGGAAATTTAGTGGTCCCATCTTGATTTTATGGAAAAAAAAGCAAAATTCTTAAAATGTACTATTATTAATAAAGTTGATCGAATTTCGACTTCTAAGGTATTTGTTGCCCTTGTGAAGGGATTGCCAGTTCAGGTACTGATTTGGAAAGCTCTTATAAAGAACTTTCATTCGATATTCATATTGGCTACCTTTGATGACATTTTTTTTTCAGCGGCCACTCTCCTGTACTGTAATCATCGATTCATGGCCTATTTTTTCGAATCCTAGAATGGTTACAAAGCCTATTTGCTAGGAGCTCTCTCCTGCCTCCTCGACTTGTTTCACGTATGAGTATTAATTGTAGGTTCTCATCTTCAGTCATTCATGCAATTGAATCAACTGTTAAGAGCACACGCCTTCAACGTTGAAGTTGGGGCAAAATAACTCAAAATTGTTCAATCTTCGCATTTAAAACAGCCACTATATTGCTTTACGATTACTAATACCACTAGCTGAGCCAATTCTCAAAGAAATTCATGATACCTATCATTCCTGAAACTTTCATGCAAATCCTAACAAAGCTGTAGTATCTGAGTCGGTAAAAAGCGCATATTCTTCCATAGCCATATGTTTCCATAGTAATACAGTGCATATTTTTCATAGTAATACAGGAAAATTCAAATCGCTATAATTTCATTAAATACCCTACGATCTTTATGAAACTTTCAAGGCAGATTAATCTTATAAATAGTCATCTGTATAGTGAATTTCATTAAATTTAAGGGCACCGAAGGATTTTATTCAATAAATCATAAAATCGATAAATCATACTATTACTAACAAAGTTGAGTGAATTTCGACTTCGCATGTATTTGTTGTTGTTGTACTCATAAAGGCCTACATTCATGATTTTTTCAGATTTTTCGTACATTTCCCCTTCCCCTGCAGCCTCAAAGCAAAATTTGTCATTTTAAGACCTGTTTTGAAAAGTGCCCATTAAGACCTTTTATTTGATACCCATATTGCCTACATGCGATGAAAACTTTTTTTCAGGGGCAACTCCTCTATATGGGGAGACCCCCCTGAAAGACCTTATGAATTTCTTTTCGTGTTGAAACTTTGAAGAGGGCGTCACTTCGCACCTACCTACAAAATCTTATCTTTCTAGCTTATGTAGTTTGCGAGAAAAAGTGGTGTGACACACGGACGGACGGACGGACGGACGGACAGACGGACAGACAGGACGCGAAACTAGTAGGGTATTGTAAAATGATTTTACAATACCCTAAAAATGTCATCAAAGGTAGCCAATATGAATATCGAATGAAAGTTCTTTATAAGAGCTTTTCAAATCAGTACTTGAACTGACAATCCCTTCACAAGGGCAACAAATACCTTAGAAGTCGAAATTCGATCAACTTTGTTAATAATAGTACATTTTAAAAATTTTGCTTTTTTTTCCATAAAATCAAGATGGGACCACTAAATTTCCCAAAATCTATAATTTAAATTTTCTGAAAGTAATTGTATATGGTTTGAAAATTTCACAATAATTGAACAATAAACAGCTAAGTTACAGCCGATTGAATATTAAACAATTACAACAAAATTAAGACGTGATACTAGGGAGATCCTCGCTTGCAACGGACCTAGACACTACAAATATGTAGGAATTTTGATAAAAATTTTAGAAATGGCTTGTAATATCCATGTGTTATCATGACTAATCAAGCGACGAGGTCAAACCACTTGAAACAAAATGGTGGCGAGTTTAAATCATGATAAAAAATCGTGTCATTACTGGAATCGGTCGTGTGTATTTTTCGCTGCTCTTATTTTTCAAATTTATATTCTGATATTGGTGTATAGGCTATCGAAAGTCATACCGCTAGAATCTTTGCGTGCCGCGGCTCGTAACAGTGATTATGTTGGTGTGATTCTATGGGTGTCACATCTGTGCTAATTAATTTTCATGTTCATTTAATATCTTGAAGACAAATTTGTTTACATTGAATCTGACAGTGATCATTCAGTGCCACCTATTATATAATTGCCTTTCACTTTTACACTTATACTTAAAAGTGCTTTCATCGAAAGGATGTGTGCCTTAGCTGAAAAGCTTATTATAGTGTATTCGATTTTAATGATTTCTTTTTAATACATTTCATTTTACGTGTTGATCTGTGCTCCAAAGTCGAAACTCTTCTATTATGGTTAATAAAATTTGTTGTGCAAAGGGTGCTATTGAAGTTAAAGCCACAGTGAATAAGCGCGAGTGCATAAGATGTGCTTCGTTTTGTGAGCGAGTTTTACACCTACAGTGCGCCGATTTAACTGATATTCTCTTTAATGCTTTGAACAGTTCGCCTAATCTGTTATGGCAGTGCAATTCTTGTGTTGTGCTATCTGACTTGATCACTTTTAAAAAGTTTGAGCTACTCTCCACTCAACTTAAGGAGTTGCATATTAAATTCACGAAATTTGACTCTAAACTTTCCGATGTTGCTACTTGGATCAAGAAGTCAACGAGCTATGCATCTACGCTGCTAGAGGAACGCAAGAGAGGAGTGAAGAGTGTGCCTACTAATGATGTTGATAGTCCATCAAACTTATTGCCACATCTGCCATTCCTGAGAACGATATAGAGCAGATTGTAGATACTATCGGCGAAAGATCTACTGCAGAAAATTGGACAACATTTGGCAAAAAACCAAAAATCCGATCCATAAATAAGAGTAAGAACATTTTCGGTACTGCGGCAGATTGCGATACTCTTAATGTGGTGCATACAATGAAATACTTGCATGTA
Organism: Odontomyia ornata; assembly: GCA_963969285.1. NCBI lineage: Eukaryota > Metazoa > Arthropoda > Insecta > Diptera > Stratiomyidae > Odontomyia > Odontomyia ornata. Next base: position 337,401,304 of record OZ017738.1, on the reverse strand, counting down.
TCTAAATTTAGTATCCAAATGAACCGGATGCTATTCGTAATTACGTAGCCAACAAACTTAACGTAAATGCAAATATGCTTCCTTGCTACAAACTCATTAAAAAAGATGCGATCATTTCGAATCTTCGGTTCATCAACTTCAAGCCAGGTGTGCCATCTTCTTTATATAGCAAGGTTTTTGATAAGGAAATTTGGCCCATTTCTGTAAAATTGAGTCCGTTTATCATATATGATAAGCCAGGAAACCAAGAGAAATCTCCAACGACTCTTCCTCCACAACATATGGAAGAGACTTTATTGCACTCTCCCCAACCTGGGCGGGATCTTCCTCAGACATCACTTCAACCAGAAACAATAAAGCGTTCTCTTCGCCCAAAAAACAAATAATTATCTCTTCAAATTTTTCGACATCTGCTATGAACAATATTGAAGTCAAGGCTTTATCTTCACTGAGGACCTACTCCATCTACTATCAAAATGCTGGTGGTATCCGAACAAAAACATCGCAGCTATTACTCGCTTCGCATCTGCGTGAATATGATATTGTTGTTCTGACCGAAATATGGCTTCACGATAGTATTTCGACTGCAGAAATTTTTAGTAGTTATTACCATGTCTATCGTTGCGATCGTTGACCACTTGCTACTGGACTCGTGAGAGGTGGAGGTGTTATAATTGTCATGCGAGCTGATCTCAATAGTTCAATCGTTCAGCTACATATAAATAATGCGACCGTTGAACAACTTTGCGTTCACCTAAATTTCAATGAAAAGCATGCCGGAATTGTTTGTGTTTCTTATATTCCTCCAAACAGTCATATAAGTGTATACAAGAATCATTTGGATAACTTAGAGTTTATAGTTAATTCATTAGATTTAAATATTCATTGTATTGTTATTGGGGACTTTAATTTAGGTAATGTATTATGGGCTCATCATGATGGAATTTTATTGCCTCTAAATATTAAATCAGATATTGAATCCATGGTAATGGGCTACTTCTTATCTAATGATTTTCAGCAGATCAAAAGTACTATAAATTACTAAAATAGAATCTTGGATTTAATATATATTACAAATGATTTAAAATGTTCTTGCGAGCGCAACTTATCACCAATATTCAATAACAATATGCATCACACAGCACTTACAGTAAAATTCGAGTTTAATAAATTTGATAAAACTAGCGATGATGATATTTTTGATCAACTTGATTTTTCAAAAGCAAAGTTTGAAAAGATTATTGAAATGTTTAAAACCGTTGACTGGTCGGTTTTAGATTCATTTGATGACCCAAATTATGCTTACAAATTTATTTGCGATAAGTTCTCTCATGCCATTTCTAATTTTGTCCCTAAAAAACATAAAGTATTAAGGAGTAAACCTTCTTGGTTTACTTCACACTAAGCCAACTTAAAAAATGTAAAAAACAAAGCATTCAAAAAATTTAGAAGATCAAACTCTGAGTAAGATAGATTAAACTTTTTTCAAAAACGAAACGAATTCGATTATTTATACAATTTTCTGTACAATCAGTACTTATTTAAAATTGAGAGTAATTTGAAGGCAAATCCTTCATCTTTTTGGCATTATATCAATTCAAATCGCAAAACAAATGGGTTTCCGTCGAGCATGAAGATTAATGGCGACAAGTCTAATAATTCACTTGAGTCATGTAATCTTTTTGCTAGGGTTTTTCAGACTGTCTATGAAAACTATGATTGGTTGTCTTCCACTAATTCAATAGCTAGTTTTGACTATCCTAACGTCGGTATCTTAGACAATGTTGATGTTTCTACTGAGGATGTACTTTGCGCTATATCAAATTTAAAACCTAGTTTTAAGTGTGAACGTGGTGACTTCCCCCCAATATTCTTTAAACGTTGTGCTGACGTTATAGTTAAGTCCATTGCTTTTCTGTTCAATCTTTGCTTTAAATCAGGTATTTTCTTAGAGTCTTGGAAAACATGTTATGTTATTTCGATTTTCAAATCTGGTGACCGTAATATCATAACTAATCATAGAGCCATTCTCAAACAATGTACTTTTCCGAAATTATTTGATCATATAATTAAGAACAAATTATTTTTCACGTTAAAAATGCAATATGTGACTGCCAACATGGATTCTTGCCGGGAAAGTCAACTTATACTAATTTGGCATTAATCTCAGGCGACATTGTTGAAGCAGTAGAATGCTATATGCAATTAGACGTTGTCTTTACTGATTTCTCCAAGGCCTTTGATAAAGTTGATCACAATATTCTACTTTTAAAATTAAGTAAATTGGGCTTGTCTGATGTTTGGCTTAGATTTATAAAAAGCTTTTTTAAGAACAGAAAACTTGTCGTGAAAATAGATAAAACAACTTCTGAGATTTTGATAGATGCCCCCTCTGGCATTCCTCAAGGCACACATTGTGGGCAACTCCTTTTTTTGATTTTCATTAATGATTTACCAAAATGTTTTAAATTCTCCAAATGTTTAATGTTTGCTGATGATGTGAAACTCTTCCTTAAAATTGCACAATCATCTGATTGCCACAAACTTCAGAGTGACCTAACGCGTTTCCTTGATTGGTGTACTCTTAATAATCTTACTCTAAATTTCAACAAGTGCTCTGTTGTAACATTTTCTAAAAGCATAAAGGCTATTTCCTATAATTACATGCTCGGCGATAACGCATTAATACGCAAGCAAGAAATGAAAGACTTAGGTGTATTATTCCACTCTAATTTTAGTTTTAACTTTCACATTGATTATATTGGGAGCGCAAATTAAAAATGCGGGAGTTTTTCAAAATTTTTATTTAAAAAAAAATTGTAACAGACTGATCAATTGAAGTATTGTCCATCGCTAGCCACTACTTTTTCACATCTTTCTGGCAACATACGGATACCGCGACGAAAAAACGACTCGTCTTTTGACTCAATCCACGAACCGACCCAATTTTTGGCTTCCTCATAAGAACGAAAATGCTGATCAGCCAGGTCATGCGTCATCGATCGGAACAAGTGGTAATCAGAAGGAGCAATGTCTGGGCTATACGGCGGGTTGGGTAGGACTTCCCATTTGAGTGTTTCCAAATAAGTTTTTACAGGTCTTGCGACATGTGGCCGAGCGTTATCGTGCTGCAAAATCACTTTGTCGTGCCTCTCCAAATATTGTGGCCGTTTATCACGCAATGCTCGGCTCAAACGCATCAATTGAGTTCGATACGAAGCTCCTGTGATCGTTTCCCTCGGTTGCAGCAGCTCATAGTATACGACACCCAGCTGGTCCCACCAAATACACAGCATAAGCTTCTTTCCATGGATATTCGGCTATGCCGTCGATGTTGAGGCATGACCGGGGTAACAATATGATTTGTTTCGCTTGGGATTGTCGTAGTGGATCCACTTCTCATCACCAGTAACGATGCGATGCAAAAAACCTTTCCTTTGTTGCCTTTGAAGCAGCTGTTTGCAAGTGAAAAACCGCCTTTCGACGTCTCTCGGCTTTAACTCGTACGGTATCCAATGTCCTTGCTTTTGAATCATTCCCAATAGTTTCAATCGATGGGAAATGGCTTGGCGTGTAACTCCAAATGATTTGGCAAGTTCTTCTTGCGTTTGACATGAGTCCTCATCGAGTAATGCCTCCAATTCAGTATCTTCAAACTTCTTCGGCTGTCCTGAACGTTCTTTGTCTTCCACATCAAAATCACCACTTCTGAAACGCACAAACCACCTCTCGCACGTTGAAATCGAAAGAGCACACTCCGGATAAGCTTCGGAGAGTAATCGATGCGATTCAGCTGCACTTTTCTCCAAATTAAAGAAGTAGATCAAAACTTCCCGCAAATGCTGCTTTGTGGGCACAAAACTTGACATATTGAGAGCCAAAAAAACGCAAATGACACATACTGAAAATGAAAGCTATGGAATGAGGTTATGACATGAATATAGTTTCAGTATTGTCTGATGGGTATATCCCGAACTACGCCATCTGTTGTCAATCCCACATTACTAATTTGCGCTCCCAATATTATTTCGAAATCTTATGCTATGATCGAGTTCATAAAGAGAAACACGCAAAACTTTAAGGACCCAATGACAATCAAATCACTTTATGTAGCATTGGTTCGCAGCGTCATTGAATATTGTTCCATCATTTGGAACCCTTTTTGTGTTGAATATTCTAATCGGATTGAACCAGTTCAACGGAATTTAACTAGATACGCTCTCAAAAAGATGTATTGGCCCAATGATCTCCCAGCTTATAATGCTCGACGTAAGCTTCTTGGTTTGCAATCTTTAACTGACAGACGAACCTCTTATTCTCTATTGTTCGTTTATAATATTCTTTCAGGTAAAATAAATTGTAGTGAATTACGAGATCGTTTCGTTTTTAATGAGCCTCCTAGATCACTGTGGACTAATAGACTGTTCGACATTAAAATTCATAAAACTAATTATGCGCCTAATGAGCCTATCAAAAGATGCATTCATCTTTGTAATAACTTTGCAAAAGATCTTGATTTTAATTTAAACGAATACCGTTTTAAACTAAATCTGTTTCCTTTGTTTGATTAATTAATGTATCAGTTATGATATTTTTGTATAGTATGTAAGATATTGTAATCCGTAGACCGAATAATAATAATAATAAAAAAAATAGTAATAATAATAATAACCATAATAATTTTTCGAACTCAATTTATGGAATCTATACATCAGTCAAGTTTTGATATGCAGCATATATTGTTTGATTTACTAATTGTTTTACAATACCCTTCTGGCAGGAGCATCCTCCTGCTACTTCAACTTGTTTATTCTACAACATACACGGATGCATTTCGCTCGGTATTGCCGACCATCTTCAGCGCTATGCGCAAAACTACAAATGAAACTACTGAATAAAATTGAAGCACTTTAATAATTAACGGCTTATTGGTTCTATACAGTTTAGTCCGATTAAATGAAAATGAAAAATTCTGTTATCAGACTATCGTCAATATAGAATTACTGTCCTGTTACTCGTATGTGTGAACCCCATATAATATATAATAATCGATGCACAATAAAAGTAACCGTTAACACATTATTTAGCCAATTCAAATAAACTTGAATTTATTGCGCTATCATCAATATTAATTAGATTATCCGTTACGTGCATGAATAACGATTCACACGCGTCGAGTTTTCGCGGATTAGTTACTGTTTTTAACAATTTAAAATTATTTATAAGCGATCCCGTGTAGTGTCTTCCTGTGTTATTTAAATCCAATGCATGTGCAGCAATCCCTTTGTTAATGTCTTTGTTTTTGATGTATCGTTCATGTTCCTTCAGGCGAACTTCAACAGCCCGTTTGGTTTGTCCAATATATTTTTTATCACATTCTGTGCAATTGACTTGGTAGATCCCACTTTTTTGTTTTGGTGAAGAAGGATCTTTCGTAGAACCAAGTAATGAACAAAGCTTGCGGGTGTTATAATGTACAATCTTCAGATTCGCTTTGCTGAATTCCTTTTATAAAAGGTTGGAAATCATAGGGACATATGCCAAGGTTACACGCAATTCGTTATTGTTTGCTGTACGGTTTTGGTTGAAAAGGGTTGAAGCTCTATCTCTTTTCATTAAACTGGTTGACGGGTCACGCTCATATTTGACATAGTAATTAAGGACAGTCCTATCAACTTAAAAAAATACATTTTTTTGAAATATCATTTAACACGAGACTTTAAATAACAATTTCCGGGTACTTCATTGTCACAAACATATCTATTTTGTATATATACGAGTATATTGTTACAAAATAAAAGATAGAACAAAAAATAGCCCGGAGCCACTCCTGGAAGGGCAGGATTCCTTGCACTCCAACATATTGATTGAAATATTGTCAAGGAACCCCACTCCACGCCCTGAACTACTGGTAAGAAAGATTGATTGATCGAGTAAATTGAATATTAGTATAAACCATGTAATCATTAGTAATAAGTAAGGCTAGGGATAAAGCCAAAAGGAAGCTGCTATATATATATTCTTTGCCACCGAATTTCAACTCCGCTCCCATGACGAGGATTGGCAGAAACTTTCGGAGCTAGGAAAGCACAACCTCCCAAGTAACGATTCCGGGGTGCACAACGATATCCTGCGCCAATTCATCGACAAACTAATTATCCATCGCATCCATAATCAGCGTAACCACTACAATCTCAATGGCCTATACGGCAAGGTCATTCAAATGGTCGTCGGTGGTCGTGGTGGAGGCGGCCCAATAAATACGCATTATTGTGGTAATGACGGACATAAAAGATGCAGTATTTATCAAATACCAATGATCATAACAACAAATCAGGCAACGATAAAATATCAAGGAAGAAGATGAATGTGGTAATGTTGAATGAATTAAGAAATCTGTTCAACGTAATAACAGCAACTACACCGTGAACAATACTATAAGAAACAAAGGATGATGAAACAGACTTTCAGCGACGGAAAGTTCAACAAAACTGTCTTTAATTTAAGTAACGTAGAAACCAGTAATGGTATTTTGTATTCCTGAATATGGAAAAATATGAAAAAATTATGACGAATCTTCAACTTACCAGCTCGTCACCAAATACAACGGGCCTTCCATATTCCCCCTGTGGTGCAAAACAACCTAATATCGCAAGTAATTACAACTTTGAATCCAAATCGCGCACAATAAGTGCACACTTCACAATTTATCAAAATAACGAATGACAATACAACCAAAACAAGCCGATATTGCTGTCATTGATAATTCAGATGATCTGCGCGAAAGGAAGATGGCCACCAAAAAACTGGGTTAGAATCCAAGGAAAACACTGGTACGTTGACCAGCCGTGATGGTTGTTGTGGCCTTCAGCTTAGGGTCTTTATCTCAAGTAAAAGAGGCATTGCGACAAAGTTCATAAAAGAGCCAACGACGGTTGAAGTGGTCTCTTTTAAGGGTTCTTTCAACAACAAGGAGGACGTTCTTTTTGCGATTTGGCATCATCAATAGTCACCAGTTTTAATTTTCCGATCACTTTTTCCCGATTAAAATGGACAAATTGCGAGGGAGTAACGATTGAGGAGTCGAGTTGAATAGCGAACAGCGTTGGAGTACCGTCGCAAATGCCAAAATTGAACAGTAGCGGTAGTGTAGATATCTGACGGCGTCCGAATTTTATAAGCTGCAGCTTGACCATCAGCGGGGCCCCCAACGTTAAAAAATGTAACAGAAACTGTAAGTTTGTAAAATCTTATACTATTTTGAAAGAAAATATTAAATTTGCTATAATAATTTTTCACTTTCATTTTGGAATTTGGCATGCAATTAGTATTTCAGCTAGTGGTGTAATCGCGCGTGGAGTGGCTAGTGTAGGTGATAGGTGTAAGTTACGCCTGGTGCGGCAAGAATCCTGCGCGACTGGCTTTACGATGTATGTAGTTGGTGATTGCGTGGGGAGTTTCAAGATTGATTTAGTGGAAGTGTCTTAAGGCGGTTCGACGAACCAATAAGTGGTTAGGGAACATTTGTCAGTCGGGATCCATTCTTTAATTTTCGGATTCATCATTGGATCGGCTGGATGTAGGACAAGGTGTAGGCTTAGTGTGTGACACAAGTCGGTCTCTTAACAGTGAACTAAACACTCCGAGGAGCCTCAAGCTCGCCAATTGGCTCCCGGGGGCACCTCAAAGGCTAGCGAGTGGCGCCTTCCTACCCCGTCTCCACAGGTCAGCCGGAACCCCAAGGCTTTCAGCCGGAATCGTTTGGAGTAACGTAATAATATATATATATATATATATATATATATATATATATATATATATATATATATATATATATATATACATATATACATATATATATATATATATATATATATATATATATATATATATATATATATATATATATATATATATATATATATCTATATATATTTTTACATGAACAAATAATGACATGTACAAATATTCTGCGAGCTAATGTCGCAATTGTTTTCATAATCATTAAGAACGTCAACAAATGAATTTACTCAAACCCACGAGAACCCAACAAGCATGATCAACATCTGCAAGTGACGTCATTCCATTCATTAATTTGCTCGAATCTACCAGGTACCTCTCGGTAGAACATTCGCCAATGTACGAGAAATGGGTGAATAGGTAGAGACCCTATATAAAGGTGAGCTGAATGAATGGGGGGATGATCATTCATTTGACCGCGATAAGAACTGCGATTGTGTGTGGGAAGCGATATTATTCGAGTAGTAGGAAAGTGATTTTCGTGATAGTGAAGTGATTTAGAAGACAATTGCGATAAGAAATTTATGGACAAGTGTTAGAATTTTAATAGTGAAAATTAAAATTAGGTGAAATAGTTAAATAAATGATTGTGCATTTTTAATTAAATAAACTCTTTTAACTTAAATCAAGAGACATTGCGTTTTCACTTTCCCGGAACATTAAAATTATTGGCCGCGAAACAAAAAACACGCGACAGTGGTGTCGAGAAGTGAGATTAAAATTTTGAAAGTGAAAATTTGAACATTTTTATAGTGCACAATAGTAAAATTTAAAGAAACATTGAAAATGCCACGAAGCCTAAACTTAAAAATTAATGAATTGACCATGTCGGAGCTTAAGGAAGAGTTGGAACAGCGAAACCTGGCTACGCAAGGTACAAAGGCCACACTGATTGCTCGCTTGCGTGACGCAATTGAATCGGAAGGCGCGTATCTGGATTCGGGTGAGCCCTCAGATGCAGAAAAAGGCGCAGAAGGTGGTGAAGCAGAAACACCAAAACCAAAGGAACCAGAAAATGAGCTGATGCAAATGTTGATGCTGATGCAGCAAGAGCAGCGACAACAGTCATCCAATTTAACGACGAAGCTAGATGAACAACCAGCGAAGTTAAATGAACAATCAGTGAAGCTGGACCAACAAGCGATCGTAATCAAGGAAGTGCAAAAACAGTCAACCAAAATAAAAGTGGAGCTCGGTAGCCTGAACAATCAAATTAAATGCGTCGAGGAAAAGGTTTACCAGGTTGAGGAGAAAATTAACTATGAGATCAGCCAGGTCGAAGATAGAATGAACCATGAGATGGAAAAAGTGAAAAAAGAATTGGAAGCAGCAAAGGCAGTAGTAACCACCTCACCAGCCCCGCTTGTAACCGCAGCGCAAAGCACATCCAGAAATGTGCCAGCACCAATTTCGATGGACAAACGGTCTGGAGTATTTACAAGACTCAGTTTGAAGCTGCCGCAAGGGCGAATCACTGGAATGAGCAGGAACGAGCAACTGCATTGATTCTTGCTCTAAGAGGCCCAGCTGTCGAGCTTTTGCAGACGATCCCCGATGAATTGCACTCAAACCCGGCTGCTATAATGAATGCGCTGGACATGCGTTATGGAGACGATCATCTAAAGCAGATTTATTGGTCACAGCTAAGGCATCGGGTGCAGAAGTCTGGTGGAACCTTACAGCAGCTAGCCCAAGACATTGAGCGACTAGCACTTTGGGCTTACCCTGCCTACGACCCAGAACATCGAGATGATGCAGCAACAGAAGCATTCATCAGCGCACTAAAGGACCCGGAACTGCAACAAGCTGTGCGTTTAGCTCAAAACCAAACGGTTAAGGACGCATTGGCTTACAGTCTGAACTTTGAGGCAGCGAAAAATGCGACTCGTACCACTGCCCGGGTCCGTGAGGTAGTGGCAGACGAGTGCAGGTGTGAGCGCGTGGAAATTGAGCGAGACCCGCATGTAAATGGTGCGCCTAGATGCTGGAATTGCGGAGAGAAGGGGCACCTGCAAAGAGACTGCAAGAAGCGGAGAAAACCGAGCTATTGTCCAGGGCGTGCAGCTAGGAGGAGATCCAGACCGAGTCAGGAGCCCAGAATGGAAGCCCTTCAAACAGAGGGGTCGGGAAACATGTAAGAGCCAACTTCGTGGGGCAGAGGTTGGCTAGGAGGATCGACGTCCCCGGCACCACCATCATCGTGTCAAGACTACATCGTGGAGAAGCGGACTTATGCCTTCCGGGTCAAGTTGACGGAGAACACTGCACCATAGCAATCGACACTGGTGCAACCCGATCGATTATCCGACCAGACTTAGTTAGACAGCAACAACTTCGCAAGGGCAGAATTTTCTCACTACGGACAGCTACGGGAGAAACTGCACCTGTTCATGGTGAGGTCAACCTCCAGATACAGTTGGGAGACCTTGTGTTCCGACATAATTTTCTGGTCGCGAACATTATGGATGACTGCATTCTCGGAATGGATTTTCTGCGACCACATGGTATCACGTTGCATTTGGGCAAACGTGTATTGAAATGGCAGAATGTTGAAGTACTGATGGAGGATCCCAGCGTCCGAATTCCCAAGATGAATGCAGTGGTATGTACTGACACTGATGTACCGAATTCTTCCGAGAGCATTGTATGGGCCAAGCTTGATGGTGATTCTGGAGACCACCGATCTTATCTGATAGAGCCAACGAAGACGTCCGCATTGCGCAGTTTGATTGTAGGACGAAGCCTTGTAAGATCTTTAAGGAATGGATATGTGCCGGTTAGAGTCCTTAACACCGCAGACTCAACCACGAGCATTAAAGCGGGAGAAGTCATCGGCAGCTGCCAGCCTGTTTCCACCATCACCTCTTTGGAAGCTACTCACGACCATCATTGCAAAAGGAGGCAAGACACAGACAAAGCCCGCGAATCAACGTCTGCAATATTGAAGCAGGTCAAATTTCCAGTGCAGCTATCCAAGCGAGCCTTTGATCTGGGCACCAAGTACAGTGACATCTTCTCAACAAACCCGGATGACCAAGGCCGAACGAGTCTGGTAACTCACGTCATAGATACACAAGGAGCCAAGCCGATTCGACAAGCACCCAGACGCCTCCCTATAGCCAAACAAGGAGAAGTGAGCGCGCTGATCTCGGACATGGAAAAACAAGGCGTTATTGAACCTTCTGTAAGTCCATGGGCCGCGCCTGCAGTTCTAGTAAAGAAAAAGGATGGTAGCACTCGTTTTTGTGTCGACTATAGGCAGCTTAACGACGTCACTAAGAAAGATAGTTACCCGCTCCCACGCATCGATGACATCATGGACACTTTAGCCGACGCAAAATGGTTTTCTTCACTCGATCTCAAGAGTGGCTACTGGCAGGTAGAAATCGACAAGAAGGACCGAGAGAAGACCGCATTTTCAGTTGGGACCGGATTGTGGCACTTTATGGTGATGCCATTTGGGCTTTGCCATGCTCCAGCCACTTTCGAACGCTTGATGGAATACGTGCTACGTGGTCTAACCTGGAAAGCCTGCTTGGTGTACCTAGATGACATCATCGTCATCGGGAGAACGTTCGAAGAGCATGTGCGGAACTTAGAAGAGGTTTTCTCCAGACTGCGACTGGCAAATATGAAACTTAGTCCCGACAAGTGTACCCTTTTCGCAGCTGAAGCAAAATACCTGGGACACGTCGTATCGGCAGAAGGGGTCAAAGCAGACCCTGAGAAGATTGAAGCCGTGAAAAGCTGGCCAACACCAAACAACAAGCGCCAACTACGAAGTTTTCTGGGTCTGGCAACCTACTATCGAAGATTCGTCAAAGACTTTGCCAAAATAGCTAAGTGTCTCCATCAGCTAACCGAGAAAAATCGTCCGTATGTCTGGAACGAACAATGCCAGACAGCCTTTGAGACCCTGAAGGAAAAGCTGTGTGAATCACCCGTGCTGGCGTATCCGAAACCCGGAAAAATGTTTGTAGTTGACACTGATGCAAGCAACGGCGGTATTGGAGCTGTACTCTCCCAGCAAATCAATGGCGAAGAAAGAGTCCTCTCGTATTACAGTCGAGTTCCTTCAAAAAGTGAGAGGAACTACTGTGTGACCAGGAAGGAGCTATTGGCTATAATAGAGGCCACCAAGCAGTTCCACAAATACCTATATGGCCAGAAATTTGTTCTTCGAACGGACCATGCATCGCTGAGATGGCTACTTAACTTCAAAAACCCCGAGGGACAAGTTGCGAGATGGATCGAAAGATTGCAGTCATACGACTACGAAATTGTTCATCGAAAGGGCGGAGTTCATGGAAATGCTGACGCCCTATCTCGTCGCCCATGTCCAGCTAACTGCAAGCATTGCCGACGGATTGAGGAAAAGGAACCGCCCGTTGATCTGCGACTGATAACGGCCGAATTCGATGAAGGTTGGTCATTGGAGGAGATTCGAAATGCCCAGCTAGCCGATGAAGACATCGGACCATTGCTCGTATGGAAGGAGACGACTGGGCGACCTGAGTGGAAAGACGTTTCAACGCATGGCGCAACCCTGAAAAGCTATTGGGCACAATGGAACTCCCTTCAGGTAGAGGGTGACATACTCAAGCGGAAATAGGAAACGGCGGATGGCAGCTCCTATAGGATGCAAACTTTACTACCCAAAAGCCGAATCCACGATGTGGTTAAGGAAGTGCATGAAGGATCCTCGGGAGGCCACCTTGGTGTTAACAAAACCTTAGCGAAATTGCGGGAAAGGTTCTACTGGCTCCACGCTCGAGAAGACGTAGAGGACTGGTGCCGCAGATGCACAATTTGCGCTTCCGTCAAAGGCCCAAAGCGACGACTGAGAGGACAAATGCAAAACTATAACGTGGGGGTACCATTTGAAAGGATTGCTGTTCACATCGCAGGACCCTTTCCTGAATCTGAATGGGGAAATCGATACACACTGGTTGTAGCCGATTATTTCAGCAAGTGGCCCGAGGTCTACCCCATTCCCAACCAGGAAGCAACTACTGTAGCTGAACAGCTAGTGTTGAATTGGGTCAGTAGGTACGGCGTACCTGGCGAACTACATTCGGATCAAGGCCGAAACTTTGAGTCACTAGTTTTTGGCGAAATGTGCGAGCTGCTCGGAATACAGAAAACGAGGACAAGACCGCTGCATCCCCAATCCGATGGAATGGTCGAACGTTTCAACGGCACGCTCAATAAACACCTGGCCAAAATGGTTGACGAGAACCAAAGGGACTGGGACCGACATATCCCACTATTTTTAATAATGTATAGAGCCGCTGAACATGCATCGACGGGCCAAGCCCCAGCCAAAATCATTTTTGGAAAGACTATTCGTTTGCCAGCCGATATAAAGTTCGGAACACCCCCTGAGAAACCCCAAACGGTCTCGGAATACGCAAGTGATCTAAGACAACGGTTGAACCAGATACATCGGACAGTGCGAAAACACCTCGAATCGGCAACCGACCGCATGAAGACCAGGTATGATCTAAAGGCTGATTCTACTGGCTTCCAGCAAGATGACTTGGTGTGGCTTTATAACCCGCAACGGCGAAAGGGTAGGTCTCCAAAGTTGCAACATAATTGGGAGGGACCATACCGGGTTACAAAGCGAATCAACGACGTCGTATACCGAATACAGGAACATCGTAAGCTGAGAGCTAAAATGAAAATCGTGCATCTGGACCGTCTTGCCCCATATTACACCCAGGGAGAATTGACTACAAATAGCGACACATCTTTTCGGGGCGAAAAGAACTGAGGTGGGGCAGTTTTACATGTACAAATAATTACATGTACAAATAATTCTGCGAGCTACTGTCGCAATTGTTTTCATAATCATTAAGAACGTCAAAAAATGAATTTGCTCGAACCCACGAGAACCCAACAAGCATGATCAACATCTGCAAGTGACGTCACTCCATTCATTAATTTGCTCGAATCTACCAGGTACCTCTCGGTAGAACATTCGCCAATGTACGAGAAATGGGTGAATAGGTAGAGACCCTATATAAAGGCGAGCTGAATGAATGGGGGGATCATTCATTCGACCGCGACAAGAACTGCGATTGTGTGTGGGAAGCGATATTATTCGAGTAGTAGGAAAGTGATTTTCGTGATAGTGAAGTGATTTAAAAGACAATTGCGATAAGAAATTTATGGACGAGTGTTAGAATTTTAATAGTGAAAATTAAAATTAGGTGAAATAGTTAAATAAATGATTGTGCATTTTTAATTAAATAAACTCTTTTAACTTAAATTAAGAGACATTGCGTTTTCACTTTCCCGGAACATTAAAATTATTGGCCGCGAACCAAAAAACACGCGACAATATATATATATATATATATATATATATATATATATATATATATATATATATATATATATATATATATATATATATATATATATATATATATGTTCCTAGTGGAATAGCACTAATAATAATCAAATCCGTAATTTTTCTACGTATACGGCCCATAACAAGCACCTTGAAAATTTCGTTATCATCATCTGTCACATAAGTAAAATCATAGGTTAGAAAAGATCCTACTCAGACCATGCATACAATGATGCTGAATCGTGTTGATTTGTATTTCTAATGATCCTTGAATGACGTCATGCTCACTGTCCTTTAGATCTTAGTACTTTATGGTCCAGGATCATAAACTTTATTCTCTTACCTATTTAACACATTTGCAGCACACATGTTGATCATCCTTCGTCATTTGGTACTTTATGTTTATTGGGTATACAGTGGACCCTCGGTTAGCAAATACCCGGCATACTGAACATTTCACATAAAAAAAAACAAAAGTTTTTGGGGCAAAATAATTCACTCTAGGAATGAAGTTTCGTATAAAAACCAACGAGAAGGGGAAATACCGAATATATATATTTTAACGGTTTACATATACATATGGAAAAAATGGTTTTGCTTAACGAACATTTAGCATAACGAACAAGATTCTCCAACGAATTGTGTCGAATTTTACGATTAGTTCGGAAGATACTCTCCTCAGTTTAAGATCAATAAATTTGTTGTTCCGTAAACATTTATAGTATGTGTAGTATGTGATGTATAGCAATATACTGTTATCAACGTAAATTGATTGTGTATTTCGTTTGTCTGTTCGCAGTTTTCTTCTTCCTACCTATTACTTTGCCGAAGATGCCTCCAAAAAGTGTATTTTGGGGTCATTTTGAGAAAGTGGAGAAAAAAAAAATGCTTACTGTCGACATTGTGGAGTAAAAATAAAAAAATGTGTGAGTACGACCAATTTAAAGCACAAGCATCTCAAAATTGATCTGAAGAAACCAGTAAACATCGAAATGGAGACCGTTGAATGTGAGAAACAAAAATAATCTGGCAGTTATTTTTCATCGGTTTCAGTGAGTCAACCTCTGATTAACACGGCTCTAAACAAAGTGCTTTCTCACAAAGAACGAGCGTATTTAAATCACAAGATAACTCAAAGAATCGTATACATAATTTGTAAGGACATGCCACTTTTGTTAATAGTTGACCATGCAGGGTCCTGGAAGGTTCTTGAGACTACTGCCATCCGCAGTGCTATTATTGATATACGAGTATATCATCTTATATCCCACTCGTTCAAAGCTAAATTGAAATCTGTTGGGAAGTATTGTTTCACCACTGACATTAGTACTGACTTACAAACTTGAAGCTTTCTATGTTAGACAGTACATTACCTTGATACTGACAAAGGTTGTACTGCCATAACTACAGTCGAAATATTCCATCTCATCAAATGGCACACTGCTGCGTACATTGTGCAGGAAATGACAATGTTTTTTTATGAATTGGAACTTGGAATTGAAAAAACCCTTGCCATCATCTCTGACAATGCAGCAAACGTTAGATAGGCAGTGGAGATAATGTTTGGTAAAAGCAACCACATCTGTTATTTCTCTCATACTTCGTCTTGCCACAAGAACCATCGATGAAGTGTCAGAATTGAGTGACATTTCGAAAAAAGTCAAAGCCATTGTGGGATTTTTCCATCATTCAATTTCTGCAACATCCCGCAAATTATAAAGAGAGTTCATTAAAATTGCGCTAAACTTTCAATGTCCGCATCTGAAATCTTTTACCTGGTTCGCTTCTTTTCCCTCATTATAAGTGATCTCATTCCCGAGGAGAATGAAGGATGGCCGTATTTTGTCACTTTATTAAATTTGATTGATATTTTAATGAAAGTTCAAATTCATTTAGAAGAAATAGATACTCTTAAATCTCTCATTTAAAATCATCATGAACAATATACTAATCATACTCTCAAACCAAAGCACCACTTGTTACACTATCCTGAAATAATTCATACGGTAGCAACACTAAGGAAAATCTGGTGCATGCGTTTTGAAGTAAAGCATAGAAAAACAAAACTATACGCACATGTCATTACATCTCGGAAGAACATATGTAAAACTGTGTCAATTAAAAGTCAGCTTAAATTTTCCTATAAAATTTAAGCGCAAGGACGAATAAAAGATTTAGAAATAGACCATCTAGCCTTTTATCGATACAGGATATCGATTGTAATGAGCATATGAAAAAACAGTTAACTGCAAGCTTCCAAATAAATGAAGTTTTAATCATGAATTCGATTAAAAGCAATGGAATTAAGTTCATGTCAAATACGGCCTTTAATCAAAGTACTTCAAATGAAGAAATTTTCTACAAAATTAAATACATTTTGTTTATTAAGGAAACAGTTAACTTCATTGCACATCTTTAAAAATGTCACTTTCTTAAAAGTAGACTTTTTTATCAAGTTGAGAAGGAATTTTATGATAATTATAAGCTGTACATAATCGATGAAGTTAAATCATTACCTATAACTATACATTCCTTACCAAATGGTGTTAAAGGTGCTCGAGTTGTGTTCCATTTTGTTTAGTGAACATGGAATTAATGTTCAATTTATTGCAATAAAAAATTTACTTATTCTTATGATGTACTATTTTTGGCCTGCTATTTTCAACAAAAGTTCGTTGATTTTCGGGCTATTTGGCCAAATGAAAAAAATATACACTTTTTCCCAAAAGACTTGTATTTGACGTTTCGACCACTTGCGCGTCGTCTTCAGAACTAACACATTGCAGAGCCATTACAATTTATATTAATACAGATAACTCTAGCCTTACGTACCTAAATTACATAATTTTCCACTTGAGTGTTTCTTAATAACCCGCAATAAGCTTCCTTAATCCCTTCGGTGTCCGTTTTTCTGTTCGATTGTCATTATTTTTAGAGCCTCCAGGATCATCCTCATTTTGTAGTTGTCCTCCTCCCCTATCACTTTTGTGTGCTGAAAGTTGGGGGTGTGTCCTGTTTGTGCACAATGCGTCGTTAGTGCCGTTCGGTTGCTGTTGCCACTCCTCAGATCTGATTTGTGCGCCGATATTCTACTCTTGAGTCATTGCTTCGTTGTACCGATGTATGTCATATTGCATTCGCCGCAGGGGATACTGTATATAATGTTTGATTTGCAACCCTGGGGTATTTTGTCCTTTTTTGTGGATCCTGATTTTGTATCAAATCCTGAAAGCTCCACATTTCTTGATAATTCCGTTGACTTTCTCCGATTTACCCGGGGTATATTCCATACTTACGAAGACCGGTTGGTATTCCGTGTATTCTACTCGTGCCTCTTCGTTGTTATTCCTGTCGTACTTTTCGATGAGCCCTTTAATCACATTTCTCGGAAAACCATTTTTTGTGAGCATATCCAGTATGGCTTGTTCATTTTTTTCACTGAAGCGGTCGTTGCATATGCTGTTCGATGCCGTGTTTACAATTTATTGCTTTGGATGGGCTCATTTGAAATGCAGAATTTTCCCGGGCGATGTTTTTTTTCGGTACCAATCTAATAGGAGCTTGCCTTTTTCCCTGATTACCAAAGCATCCAAATAGGGCACTGTCCATTCTGCTCCAGTCGTCAAATATGTCTTTTGGAAAAAAAAGTGTATATTCTTATGATGATTAACTTTTAGAAAGCAAATGTACCTTGAAACGTCGGTTTATTTTACATTCAAATAATTCTGTTTTTGCTTGCTTCTTCACTTCCTCATATATGTATAAAGTCATATAAGATTCAAACAAAAAAAAACCTATCAATGGATAAATTGTTGAAGTATGTAATGTAAGCTCTTATTTGTTGAAGACAACCAAAAATGTTATCATGAATTTAAACAGTTTTAAATTCATCTACATATGTTTCTGTCGCATCTGAAAATATGTCTCTTTATGAAAAGCAGTTTTATGTTCCTTCAACATCTATAAAATATTTGTTTGTTCAAGGATTTTCTCTTTATTAAAAAAGCAAAACATGGCCGCAATAATGAGATACTTTTTCATTTTTCCTCATGAAGATTCATAGCGGTAAGAACATTTCACAAGAGTTCAATTGATTTCAGAATAGTATTGGAAACAATTCGATGGAGTTGCTTAAAAATAGTTTAAAAAGCTTTTTGTATGTTCCTCACATATTCACAGGTATACACAACAAATTAGTTGTGAATTATACTGTTTGATAAATGCTATTCGCACTTAATAACATGAGTTGTTAAAACATCGAAAACGTTGCATTCACATTTAAATAAAAACATTTTGTAGAGACTCTGAAAACAACAAATGATGGTTAGCTGAAATTTCACCACTAAAGTAGTGATGCAAACCCTTGTCGTTTGCGTTCAAAACATTTCCTTTTTTTCTCGTGTAAGCCACCTATTCAAAGTTTTGTAACTCAACCCTATAAAGGTCCATACCTGGTTCTTAACCGAAATTCGAAAACTATTAAAGTGGATTGAAACCAGCATATTTTCTAAACGATTCAAATAATAACATTTCGAACATTTCACACAAAAACAAAAAAAAAATCATACAAACAACTTAATAAAGAACAAGCAATACAATTCATCTATTATACAAAACTCAACACATCCAGTGACTTTCAACATTTAACACTACACATTTTCTAAGCCAGAATAAAAACTTGCTTGTAGGGGGTGTCATGATTATCATGACAATTATTATATACATATAGAAGGCCGAAAAAGCGAATTTTTCAGAATTTATCCTGAGAATACTTTTAAATTTAGTAATTTAAAAATTTGCACACATATTATGGTATCTTTTAACTATATTTTAAGACCTGGTATTAGTTAAAATATTTATATGAAAAAGAAACCAGGTGGCACATTATGTTCGGGCAGTCCTTAAAGACAAAAGCGGCGGGGGCGTTGGGGCTGGGGGATCACTTGTCCGGCAATTCCTCTCTCTTATCCACAAGAAGAGAGATCCTTCAGCTTGAAGGCGCCTCACAGCGTAAAGAAACGAGACCTGGCCGGCAGTTATATGTCAAACGGTTCCAGGCAGGGTTTTCGGGATGACAGGGGAGGTGTTTAGACGGTAATCCAGTCGCTTGCAAACATGAGAGTCCCATACTTTGTGCATAAATTACATTCAACTCCCAGCCACAAAAAAAGATGATCTCTTAGTGCCAGAGATTGCAAGAATATATAAAAACGATCGGAAAAAAATTAGAATGAATTTGAATGTGAATGGACAAAGAAGTATGCTAAGCAATGCATTTCAATTGTACAATCAATACTAAGCAACGCTATATAAACCCAAATCCATGCACACCACCCCTTAAAGCACAACATAAGCTCCACAAACCCAATATTCCTATCCGTCCTGTCGTCAACTACCGCCCAGCTCCTGCATACCAATTAGCACGGTACTTGGCAACGATAATGGCTGATGTCGTGCACCTTGACGACAAATACGCATTAAAAAACAGCCGCGAGCTAGCAAATTCTACCACTTCTTTAAAATTGACTGAAAATTGTCGGCTTTTATCATTAGACATCACCAACTTCTATACGTCTATCCCTGTCGATGAAACACTGGCCATACTAAAAGAAAAACTTTCATTCAACAACAGCCGACGATTCACAGATCAAATACTCAATCTCATAAAGACCACAATCAAACAGAACTATTTTAAGTTCAATAGCAAAACATACATTGCCAAAGACGGTCTGGGTATGGGACATCCAATGTCCTCAATAATGTCAGAAATATTCTTACAATCTTTGGAAGAAGTCTTTATACCCAAAGTTGTCAAAAGATTCAATGCAATATTTTACAGACGAGATGTGGATGACTGTTTCATTGTTATTGACTCACAAGAAAATAAACAAGACGAATTACTTACCTATATGAATGAAATTCACCCGAATATAAAGTTCACTATGGAAAAAGAAACAAACGGACAACTCAACTATATAGACCTAACTGTGACACGTGAACAAACACGATTGGACTACAAAATATACAGAAAACCAATCACAACTGATCATACCATACATGAAATATCTAACCACCCCGCATAACATAAGCTAGCAGCGTACAGATCAATGGTGCAGAGGCTTCACTCTATACCCATGACTCCTACCAACTACTCCAATGAACTAAACAACATTTACAGAATAGCTAATAATAACGGATACAAACAATGCGACATCGACAAACTTGTCATACAGTACAAACAAAAACAGGAACGCCAACCGACTGAAACTCATAAGAACGACCAACAGTGGGTATCGTTAACATACGAAGGCAAAGAGACATACAAACTATCAAACTCCCTTAGGAAATACAAATTGCAAACTGCATTCAAAACGAACAACAACATTGGAAACAAACTGAAGCCAAAACTGAATGACACATCGATATATGAAGGCAGCGGCATATACAAACTGACATCCAAGGACATGGTATATATAGGAAGGACAACACGGAAACTAACGATAAGATACAAAGAGCACCTACGCTCTTTCTTATACAACAAGGCAGACTCCAATTATGCCACGCACCTACAAAACCAAGCACATGAGCCTGACGCTATGACAAACTCTATGAAATTGCTACACAAACAAAACAAAGGATCGAGACTTGAAATGTTAGAAAGGCTTGAAATTTATAAACATAGAAAGACAGATGGTGACATTATCAGCGAACAACTTGTTATCAATTCCGACGCAATTTTCTCAGTCCTAGACCACACTCTTAGACGAAAACGGAAACGAGATGAAACAGAACAAACGGACAGCCAACAAGCAAAAAAACAAAAACATAATATCCCCCTACCTGGTATAATTGAGTAATTTACTTCCTGACCTCATTACCCATCCGCTAGTTACCTCTAAGTCCTCGAACTTAGTTTGATGGCCTTCTTAGATTGCATGCTCCGCTACCGCCAATTGTTGTTGTTTGTATTGTTTTTCCTGAAAGCTTCAATCTTTTTCATGTGTTCATGGAAACGCACAGACACCAACTGTTTTGTTTGCCCCACGTAGATTTTATCACATTTTGGGCACGTTATTCGATAAACACCGCTTATTTCTTCCTTGAGTTTTTTATCTTTTTCGCTGCTCACCAAAGTTCCCAATTTATTGCTCCTACTTGTGCCTACCATTTTAATGCCATGTTTGGCTAACACACTCGATAATTGATTGAATATATTTGAATACGGCATGCTGACTCTCGTAGTTGCTTCCGACTCGATTTTCGCTTTGGGTTCGAAGAGGCTTGATAGTTCTTGACGTGCTAGTTTTTCTTTCTTTTTCAGGATAAGATTGTGAATTATTTGGCTATCAAAACCGTTCGTTTCGGCTGTTTCAATAATATAGTTGATTTCATTTTTGTATCGATCATTAGATAACGGGACTTTGATGAGTCTGTGTACCATACTGTTGTATGCCGCTAACTTCTGTGGGTATGAATGGTATGAGTTCACTGGTATCGTTTGTTGGGTGCTGGTACGTTTTCGGTAGATATCAAACTCCAGTTTTCCTTCGTTCCTAATCATTAACAGGTCCAAGAAGGGTATCACTCCATTGTTTTCCATCTCCATCTTGAACTTTATGTTGTTATTAATGTTGTTTAATTTGTTAAGTATTTCTTCTACTCGATCTCTTGGAATTATAGCAAAGATATCGTTGATAACCTCCACCAGAGCATATGTACTAACAAGCAATTTCACATAGAACAAACTTCCTGTCTAACGGTATTCAACCCTAAAAACGCATTTGAGTATGTGTTGAAGCGAGTCCTTAATTGTGTTGGTTTAAAAAGGAGCAAATTTATTTTTTCTCTCAAAATGTTGGAAAGAAATAGCAACAGAAAATTGTGAAATTTGCTAGGAAAGAAAGAAATGCAAAATAATGGCTCTCAAATTTAAGCATGCTCTGGCTTAACGAACCTTTCATTGGTCATGTAAGTCAGATCTGGCTTGACGAACATGATTGCGGCTTTCATCACGACAAACGTCAAAACGTAAGCAGAAGATCGCTTCCATGTCGAAATTATCGCGTTTCCTTTTCTCAAATTGTGTTCACATTTGTCCACGAAAAAGTCCGTACAATGGGCGCAGTCATTCCGATGAAAACGATAAATCTTGTGTTATCCGTCCACTAACGCGCGGCATCAAGTTTATGTTAATTGGTGAAAGTGCTTTTAATTTTGTATCCATAATTTCACTAAAAATTTGAATTTATAGAATTTTATAGTGCTTAAGGCTTATGAATTTGCCTGTAGTGATCTCCTAGTGTTTCTGAACCGACAAGTTTGGTGAAAGAATCGTGTTTATTGTGGCCATATGTGCGTTATTGAACAATTTGTCAAGAAAATTATGGATAAAGGAAATGATATTTTATCGTACAAACATATAAAGTGCTGGTTTCAAGTCACCAGATTTTCAGTCACTTGAGAAAAGTGAAATTTTTTGCGCCACGCGGCTTCCGTGGCCCCTTCTATGATTTACATGCACCATTGCGTCGCTTTTGGTTTGCATGTACCAATTTGTGCAAAATTTCCTATTTTCGAGAAAATTAAGGATAAAGATCCTTCTCTATACAAAGTTTGCAATTGGTGCGCCGCGCTGTGCGTCGCACAAGTTGCAAACTTTGTATACATAGAGAAGGACCTTTATCCTTAATTTAAGCGAAAATATAAAATTTCTAGAACAAACACGATCTCTCACCATGGTTGATCGAAAGCCATCAAAATTACCCGCCGTCTCCCTTATCATAGTCGTTCCCAAAATATTAGCATAAATGCATGGGCAAAATCAGACCGCCTCTGTGTATGTCGGCCTCGAAGCTCAAAATTAATTATGTATAATTGATTTATTAAAATTAGTTTCCTCTCGGGCTTTCACCTCAAGCACTATGATATTGCTACTTAATAAATTAATTTTCAGACGGTTGAGAGTAAACATACTCCTTTCGGTAGTGTCCTATAAATATAATCAACTTAGGCACTATAGAAATGAATGCCTTTGCCTTAAGTAGCATTTTAATAACATTTTACTTATCACTATTGATTTTGAATTTCGTTGCGAAGATGGCAGTATCGAGGTAAAATCCGCTTGAATGTAGAAAGATTCCTACCTAGATGCTGGATTTTTATCATATTATATTTATAAAATTGGACTCAATAAACAATTATCTTTATTTTACCTCGGTACTCCCATTTCGCTATGGAAAATATATGAAGTGTTTGGTATGAGTTCCGAATGAATTTTGTTGAAGCAGGATTTTAATCTTTATTTACCTCTGCCTTTCCTTTGGCAAAACAGCAAATTTTTCTGCAAGGCGGATGCACCCCGACACTATGCACACTTTAGCCATTATATCAGTTCACATTCAAAATTAACACTAATTAAGTTAAATTATTCTCAAAAATTTAATCGCTTATCAATTTCAAAATAATTGATTCTGACGTTTAAACGTTTAACGAACAAAATGTATCATACGTTCGCTTACCAGATGGTCAATTTCGTCGAGTAAGCAAATATTTCCATCTGACAACTATTTACAGTGAATACACAGAAATTCTCTCTCTCGGGAACCTATCTGTATAAGATTATCATTCCATCCATACATGCACAAATGCGTTTTTAACGAAAGAAATGATTCAGTGAAATATGCTGAAAGAAATTGTATATCCCTTTCATTCTTGTCTCATTTTCATTCATTATTAAGTAGCGCTCTTTCTTGCGCGGCATGGCTTTATTTTTTTTCTGTTATTTCGCATCGCTTTTCAATCAGAGAAACAGCTGGTGCACTTGCTTGTTAGTATACATATTTGCTCTGCCTCCACCACACTTTCGGCGTGATGTTATTTTCCACGATTTGCTCTTCTATACTGGACATGAATATTTCTGCTAATACTGGTGATAGTGGGCTGCCCATTGCTAATCCTTTAGTTACTTTATAATATTTGTTTCTGAATACGAACTAACATTCACGCATACACAGTACTGCTAGCTTCCAATATTGTCCAACTTTTTTCCTCCGTTCAGGTTACTTCGGCATTCTTCCAACCATTTTACAAATTCATATGTTGCCCGATTTGTTGGTGTACTCGGGAACATCGATTTCAATGTGCTGCAATTTTTCAATTAGCTCTAGCAAATTTTCGATCTTCTTCCTTCTATCTTGCCCAGTGTTTTACATTCAGAGATCAGCCATTTCGCAATCTTATACGTTGGGGAGTAGCTTTCAGCAATAATTTCACGCAAATCCAAATCTTGCTTGTGGGTTTAGGTTGACATCTCAACCTAGGTAATGAAAGGTTCAGCATTCTGAATTTACTTATAGCTTCAAAATAGTTACTGGCTTTTCTTATTGCTTTGTCTAGCCTTTTTAAGTATCTAAATCAGTCCTTTTGTTACACAAAAAATTATGATTGCGATTGATGAAACTATCGCTCCACGAGAATCTCAATATCCTAAGTAATCAAAATCCGTTAGTGGGAAACAAAGAAGAAAAATGAATTGTAAAAATTATCACTAATTCACTTACCTGCTTAAATTTTATTCCTCTCTAAGCTGCAACGCTCCTAAGCACTTTAATAAATCACATCAGCTGATAAAAAACAATCACTTGACTTAAAATTTCAATTTATCTCTAAGATCCGAAAAGTTCTCCTGTCACTCTGCAAGTTGTCAGTCACTTCCATATATGTCCCAAAACTGGAAAACGTGTTTTTAAGCTTATTTTTAATTTGCGTTATTTGAAAAATAAATTTTTTATATCTTTTTGAGAGAGCGCAAAAAACCCTGAGAATTCAAATAATTGCAAAACTTTCATCTAGCATGTTGGTAGCTGTTGCTGCTCGTTTCAATTTAGATTTGAGTAGGCAATAATTAATGCTTGAGATGATTTTGAAGCCGTTAGCTTTAGAACCGAGTAAAATAGTTTGAGATTACTGGCACATAAATCTGAACGCATTATATCAGATTTGATCAAAGCCTGGTAAGTTAAGGTTTCTTAACCAAATTGCCACCATTAGCTTCACAAATGCTTTTGCTTCTGCATAGTCATAAAAAAAAAAACATGCAATTTTAACCTTCGCTAAGAGCAAATATTAAAGCGTTTGAAATAAGTAGAGCCTTCACTAGAACTTGAATCAACATTGGGTTCAGTGTTATCTAGGATGTGGTCTGTTATGTAGTTTGGATCAATAGCTGTTATTAAATTTATCCTTTTGATATCAACCTTGATATTGTAATTTTTTTGAAGCTCAGAATATTCAAGTTGTTTCACTGCATCATAAATAGCTTAAGGTCATTATTTTCATAACCCCTTTTTCTGCGGAAACAAATTGGCACAATATGTATGTCTTCCTGGAGTCGAGGAAGAATATTTATTGGAACATTGATTTATGTAGGAACATTTACACCTTGACCACGAACAATATATTGCTGTCCCATAAAAGCTCTTATACGAGTAGTTCTAAAGGAATTAGAGAAACAACCCGCTTTTCTGAACCCGTTAAGGATACCACTATAGGAGAGACCTCAGGAAGTTAAAGGACTTCATTACTGATTGCCAGGCTAGGACTTCTACTAGCTTTCAGAGACATCAAAGTAGTCATGCATATATATTTTCCAGAAATATCTCCTTCAAATGAAACCTGTGGAAGAAATGTAACACTAGAGAATATTTTCACTGATTACCCGGAATGTAACCAGTCACAGCAAACACATGCAAACGTGGGGCCTTCAAGCTTTAAACGATTAAATTTTGCCTGCAATTGTAGTCTAGATTGTAAAAAATCAGTTTTTCCATGACTTGAAAAATTTGCAACTCTTAAATTGTCAGAAGTTTCTTCGGATAAACTCATGACGAATCGTTGATTTAGGTAGCACAATTTTCCTGAAAGTGTAGAGGAACGAAAGAGTTAGAAGCCCTCCACACATTTTCCCTATGCTTTTCTAAATGTCTAAAATTGGTAAGCCTTTTATTTTGAGAAATTCTTAAAATTTCACAATGCTTACGCCTCTTCACTGAACTACTGAGTCGCCTATTTTAAGCATTAATTAATTTCTTCCGGGGTTTTTCAAGCATTACCGGATCTTGAAAGCGATGCTTCTGTGACCTTGTAAGACGTTCATAATGAATTTTTCTTCTAATTAAATTGGAGAAATGTTGCGTTGGTCCCATTTTTGTCACTCGTCGTGAACCTTCTTGGCCTTTGCATTCTTCAATCTTCCTTCTTGAGCAAGACTTTGCTTTTTGTTATGACTAAGCGTTGTATCACATTTGAGCAATCTTCTCCTCTCTTTCGAGTTGGGACTTTTCTTAAAGTTCTGTTATTACGAGATATTTTCATCAGAAGTTTATGCTTTATTAAATTTTCTTGTTTCATTAGATAATTACGCTGCCCAGTCTTAACTGTTTTGATATCAGTATGAAGTTTTATACGCCTACTGGAAGCAAGGCGCCTTCTAAATTTCTGGCGCTGTTCCCGAGAGTTTTTATTTAGTTTAAGCAATTCATTTGAATCCTCTCAAATTTGATCATGCAAATGTTTTCAATGAAAATTTGTGCATTTAAACTCAAACAAAGTAACTGTGAATATAATATGTATAAATTCACCAACAAATTCATACAGCTTTACCAATGTGCATAAATATTTTTGCAATTCGATAAGAAAAACATGCAAATAAAATCAAAAAAAAAAAATATCTTTTGACCCGATGCTTATAAAAAGTGGAGTTAAATCAAATATTCAATGAAACTTAATGCACTTCATCACTTTTTAATGGTCCGCGTTAGATGAGAAAAACCAATAAGATATCTAGCCCTTAACTACATTTGTGGGGTCGTTTTCTACCCCATCTGATCTTTTTTAGGGTTTTGTAAAATAATTTTACAAAACCCTACTAGTTTCGCGACCAGTCTGTCCGTCTGTCCGTCTGTCCGTCCGTCCGTCCGTCCGTCCGTCCGTCCGTCCGTCCGTCCGTCCGTGTGTCACAGTAGTTTTTCTCGGAAACTACTTAAGCTAGAAACATCAAATTTTGTGTGTAGGTGTAAAGTGGTGATCTCTTCAAAGTCCAATTACAAAAAAATTTGATAAGGTATTTAAGGGGGGTCTCCCCATATAGGAGAGTGACCCCCCGAAATAAAAATTTCATTGAAGGTAGCCGATATGGGTATCAAATGAAAGGTCTTGATGAGAACTTTTCAAAACAGGTCTTAGTTTGGCGAAATTTGCTTCGAGGGATGCACAGGGAGGGGAAATACACGAAAAATTTGTGTCCCCCCCCCTCGCGATTGGACACCTGTGATCCGAAAAATCTGAAAACAATCAGGTATGTAGGCCTTGGTGAGTACAACAACAACAAATACGTGAGAAGTCGCAATTCACTCAACTTTGTTAGTAATAGTATGATTTATCGATTTTATGTTTTCTTGAATAAAATCTTAACGGTACCCTTAAATTCAATGAAATTCAGAACACAGATGTCTATTTATAAGATTAATCTATCCTGAAAATTTCATAAAGATTGAATCATATCTAGCGAAGTTATAGCGGTTTGAATTTTCCAGTATTACTATGGAACAATATGCCCCCTCGCGATTGGACACCTGTGATCCGAAAAATCTGAAAACAATCAGGTATGTAGGCCTTGGTGAGTACAACAACAACAAATACGTGAGAAGTCGCAATTCACTCAACTTTGTTAGTAATAGTATGATTTATCGATTTTATGTTTTCTTGAATAAAATCTTAACGGTACCCTTAAATTCAATGAAATTCAGAACACAGATGTCTATTTATAAGATTAATCTATCCTGAAAATTTCATAAAGATTGAATCATATCTAGCGAAGTTATAGCGGTTTGAATTTTCCAGTATTACTATGGAACAATATGCGCTGCATTTATTACTATGGCAACATATGGCTATGGAACAACATGCGCTTTTTACCGACTCAGACACTACAGTTTTGCTAGAATTTGCATGAAAATTTCAGGAATGATAGGTGTCATGCATACCTTTGAGAATAAGTTCAGCTAGTGGTATCAGTAATCGTAAAACAAAATGGTGGCTATTTTAAATGCGAAGGTTGAATAATTTTGAGTTATTTTTTCCCAACTTCAACGTTTAAGGTGCATGCTTTGAACACTTGATTCAATTTAATTAACGACTGAAGATGAATACCTACAATTAATGCTCATAAGTGAAACAAGTCAAGGAGGTGGGAGAGAGCTCATAGCAAAAGGGTTTTGTAACCATTCTAGGATTCGAAAAAATTGGCCATTAATCGATGATAACAGTACAGGAGAGTGGCCCCCGAAAAAAAAAAATTCATCAAACGTAGCCGATATGAGTATGAAATAAAAGTTTTCATTGGAGCTTTTCAAAAGAGTTGTTAAACTGTCAGTTTTTGCTTCAGTGGGGGCACAGGGGGGAAATACATGAAAAATGTGTTTCCTCCGTCGCGGATGGACATCAGAAATAATTATCAAGGGAGATATTTATGAGTATAACAATACTAAAAAGCTCAGAAGTCGAAATTCCTTCAACTTATTTAATAATAGTATGATATTCGTATTTCATATTTTCTCCAATAAAATCGTCTTTGACGTGTTTCTTGATTTGATTCGATCTGGTGACTACATTTTGTAAATTGAATACAAAACCCTTCTGACATGAGCGTAGGTCTGTTTACCCAACTTGTTTTGCTTGTAATTAAGATCATATTACGCTGTGTTCGTGGAAACTTCACGTAATCTCAGTTGACATTGGGATCTCACGGAGTGCAACAGTGTGTCTTGTTTCATCTAATAGCAACTTCGGTAGGTATACGCGAATGTGGTTACGTTAGTGTTTTTTTCTATCGTCTTTCTTATATATGTACTTTTTTAAATAAAATGGTGCGATATTTTACCGAAGAAGAAATCGCAAAAATTTTAGAAGAAGAATTTTCAGAGGACGACGGAGAAGTCGCAGATCTTTTTGGAAACGATGATCAACTGAGCGATGCTGTGTCAGAAATTATCGATAACGACTCAGAAAGTGAAATCGAAAGTGATGAAGATGATACGAGTGAAGAGCGACGAGAACAAGATTTAGCCAGAGAATCGAGTTTTTTCTTCGGAAAAAATCGTTTCAAGTGGTCAAAAGCTCCACCAGCAACTTCTCGAACAAGGGCTCACAACATTGTGCTACATTTACCTGGCATTAAAGGACCCGCTGTTGAAAAACAGAATTTGTCACTTCTTGAATCATGGTCCTTGCTTATCACGAATGATATGATTTCGTACATTATTACACAAACTAATGAGAAGATAAGCGAAATTTTAGAAAAGAGGACTGGCAGTGACCTGCCTGCATTTGCTTGTCATTCTAATGAAGTGGAAATCAGAGCATTTATTGGTCTTCTAATACTGATTGGTATATTCAAGTCCAACCATGAAGACGTGCGTACGCTGTGGGCTACTGATGGAACTGGTCGCAATGTTTTCAGGGGTGTAATGACTCTGAACAGGTTCTTATTTCTGCTTTCTGCTCTGAGGTTTGATGACGTACAAACTCGTGAAACAAGAAAAGTTACAGACCGCCTGGCTCTAATTGCTTATATATTTGACATGTTTATGGAGAACTGCTAATCAAATTATATTTGTTCGGAGTATTTGACCGTGGATGAAATGCTGGTGCCTTTCCGGGGGCGATGCGAATTTCGAGTATATATGAAATCAAAGCCTGCACGATATGGCATAAAAATTTTGTGCGTCTGTGATGCAAAAACTCATTCCTTATACTCCGCTTTTATATACCAAGGAAAAGAGCAAATAAGGCGGAATGAGCAATCAATACCTACGAGAACAGTTTTGAGACTAGCGGAACTTTTCTTTGGCACTAATCGAAACATAACTGGAGACAACTGGTTTTCATCAGATGCTTTAAAAAGCCGCGGTCTAGCCTACGTTGGAACCATGCGTAAAAATAAAACAGAAATGCCGAAACAGTTTCTACCTCAGAGATCAAGACCAATTGAGTCATCTTTATTTGGATTTGTTGCCGATAAAACACTGGTCTCATATGTGCGCAAGAGAAACAAATCTGGTGTCTTAGTATCCTCGATGCATCATTCGTCGAATATTGATGCAACATCCTCGAGCCCTGAAATAATTATCTTTTATAGCTCAACCAAGGGTGGCGTGGACTCTCTTGATCAGAAATGTGCGACATATTCTGTTGGCAGAAGAACTCGACGTTGGCCAACTACTGTTTTCGGAGCAATTTTGAATATAGCAGCAGCCAACAGCTTCGTTATTTGGAAAGCATCCAACATAGGTAGTAAGTTGCGTCGGCGTGATTTCATTAAAGATATAGGAATGTGCCTAGTGATGCCTCATCTTAAATAGCGTAGCAAAAACTCGAATAATTTTCCAAAAGACTTAAGTAATATAATTTCCCAGCTACTTGGAGCAGAGTATGAGGCAGAAGCTGGAGCGAGTCAGCCAAAGCGGTCAAGAATTGCTCGTTGCTACATATGCCCGCGGAACAAAAATGTAAAAACTTCAAAAAATGTTAAAAATATGACAACTTTATTTGCAAATCACATTCAAAAGAAATGAAACTCTGCAATAATTGTGATGATTGAAACACCAGGCCTTTATATAATTGTTTTTCTCTTTAAATAACATGCTTAATCAAGATACGAAATTTTATATTACTTTTTTACATGAATATGAAACCATAGGAAGAACTCCCTGTCAATATTTTTACGGTAGGTCAAATCAAAAAATTGTTTTTGTTAATTTTAATTTCAATTTGTCTTAAATTCAAAATGGTACATAAACGTTTCAAATAATTAGGTTTAAAAATGTTTTTCATATAAGGAAAAATGCTCCATTTTTTTACTGAAAAAATATGACTGGCTCGAAAAAACGCCACTTTCGTTGTAATTATAATGTGTTTTGAAACAATCAAAAATAATTTGAATTCAAAATAAAACATGTGCTATATTCCACTCAAAAATTTCTTTAAGTATACAATATTTTGCAATATATACGAAAATATTTATTGGGGTAAAAATCTACCCCACGAATGTAGTTACATTGGTTAAAATACCGAATGTAGTTAAGGGCTAGAGTCTGAAAAAATAGAACACCATAATCTTAAATCGTGACGAATGTATTACTTTATTGAAAGAAATGAAGGTTTGCACACTGTCTATTGATTGAGTCCTTTATGGTTTAAGGTTAATATTAGTTTGAATGCTTATCTGTATTTCATTGTTCATCTTAAGATGAGTGTTAATGTGAATGCTTATTTGTACTTTGGCTAATCTTAGGATGAACGATTATTAAACGCTTTCTGCGCTTTGAAACTATCGTAAGATGAATGCTAATGTAAATGCTTATCAGGTTTGTTTACATTATTTGCTTAAGATTTGTGATGGATTATTTTACTACCCTCCCCTTAAAAGGCTTTCCTGTTCCCAGGAAAAATATGTAAATTCACTTGGAACTAGTTCCTTTTGAGGTACGAGTATATTGTTGTAATGCACTATGGGTTCTCATTGAATTTTTACTATAACATTTCCATTTGATTAGCAACGTTTGGTACTAAAGTAAAATGACATTATCACGAAAACTCCAGATGTATAATTATTGTAATGAGTTTTGAGGTTTATTTCTTTAATTTGATCTATATGTTTAATTACTTTGCTTTTTAAGTTCATTTTAGGTATTTCGATATGCTTGATTACACTGGTCAACAAAAAAAAACTTTTTCAAACCCCAGGATAAAATTCACCTGATTTTAAGATAACATTAAAAAAGATTCACAGTGGTAATAATTTTGTCTTAGTTAGCTTGAGTTTTCCGTGGACATCAATAAAAAAATTTACAGCTCAATTAAAAGTTTACTTATATTAATAGTTTTTTTAATTTTAAAAGTGTAAAGTTGAACGACTTTTTCTTTTATGATTGAAATCTTCAGCTTCTCTTTTTAATGTCTAACAATAGTCTGCTAGCATAGCAAGGCTTCACTTTCCCTGAAAACGCTATTCCGTGCCTGCTATATCCTGGTGGAAACGCTCACTGTGCTCACCACTAATGTCTACCATACATGGAGGTAAAAAATTTAAATGTGAGTCCAGAATATGTGTTTTGAAGGACATCTTACAGCGAATAACGCGTAAAACTTTAATCGTATTTTTACAAGTGCTTTATAGTTCTCAGCTCTCATGTTCCCTCTATTTGATTTAATTTAATATTGAAAGTATTGTCGTTTATCAACTTTTGTATTTGGGCCCTATACAAATCCTTTCTTTTAATTTTCCCTCTGTCATTTTTGCAAACTTATTTTTAAGATATTGAAGAGGATTACTTTCGCGGTTCAGAGCATTAACAAAGTTTTTCATTATTCCTAATTTTAGATACAAAGGTGACACGATAATGCTCTTTTGTTGAACTAATGGTGGAGGGAGTATATTTTCTGACCGTGGAGTGAAACTTTTCTTTATCGCGACTATTCTAAAGATGCAAAAAACAACAGTATTTAGTGTAACCTTGCTGAATGCACAAAAGTAGAACAATAACTTTAAAATTTGCACAGATCTTCCAAGAATGCTTTTCATACTTTATTTTCTCAAGTACAAGCCTCAGATTTTCGTAGGATGACCTACAGGAATAGAAGGGTATTTATTACCATTATGTAATAATACTGCTTTTAGACTACTTTTTGATGAATCTTTGAATAATCTCCAAGTTTGTGGGTATGATTAATACCGAAAGCTTCAAATAGGGCATTTCTATTAAGTCGGAATAAGTTGCCTTTTAAGTTGTTTTCAATATATTCTTCATAATGAGTAATGTTGAATGGGTAAATCTTTTGCTTAAAATGTGAAACAAGTTTTTGAGTTTCTCCTGTTATCCCGGCTCTAGCATATCACGGTTATTCGAATTTCCTGGGCGTAATATCCGTTCATAATTATTGTTGTTAGAAGTACTAGGATTGTCGTTCTTTAATTAGGTCGCTGGTAATGATTTTCCTTTCTTAAGAGTTGGCTTTTGTTAATAATTTTATCATTATTACCTAGGTTGACAATTTTGAATCTATTACATTTTGTCTTGAAGGCTTTTATCACTTTCGGAGCCTTAGGGCCAGTTTAGTTAGGTTTTGATGAGTTAATTTTGATAAATTCTGTATCTGCTTTGGTATCCTTACAATTTTTGTTAAGTTTTTCTAAGTTTACCAGCTTTTTCACGAAATTTTCTTGACTCTTAGCAATTCCTTTTAACAAGTCTACGTGTATACACTTGGTTACTCAATGTACTGGATTATTATAGAGCTGTAAAGCTTCTACAATGGCTGTGCTGTTTTTTTTCAGGTTTTTATTTAATAATACGTTTGTTCGTTCATAGTCGCTTGGAACTCTTGAATATCAGCTCCTCCTGTTTTAACAGAAATATAGTGATAATTGATTCCTTCTCTATCGAGAAAGTCTTCAGTTGCTAGTGAGACCAACCAGGGGTCTTTTTTCAGTGCTATGTATTCCGGAGCTCCTATTATATATATATATATATATATATATATATATATATATATATATATATATATATATATATATATATCATATAATATAAAGCTTTTTACAAATGTACCCATGTTCATCTTTCCATCTTAAAAATAATCCCATACTTGCTATAGCGATCAATTGCAGTGCAGTAATTTTCCGTGCTGTTAGTTATACAGATATCTATTGTAATAATTTGCCCCACCTTTTTGCAGTAGGCAATTGAGAAACAGGCAATTTGACAAGATTTCTTTCGTATTTTGTAATGATGTTAGTAATTTTTTTCTCTAAGGCTGGATACTAATATTTCTTTTTCATTATCTCATAAACTGTAGTAACTGAGCAGTTGCCTAGACAAACTGCTTGAAAAAAATCGCCGGGCGAAGACACCATTTCTTTTCTTTCCTACTCAAAATCTTTTAGACACTATTTAATTTTTTTTTATAATTTTAAAAAAATTAAAAGTTTAATATGAAAATATTTTCATATATTTTTTGAATTCTTGTCACCCTTACGCCTCAAGGGTAGACGCGCGGTCCAGCCTTGCGGGCCCGGTTCACTCCGTCGGAGACGGCGCAGGCGCCAACTCGCTAACCCTAGGCTGGATGGATTCAACAATTGGATCGCCAGCGAGTAGACGATCCGTCCGCGCACGCACGAGGGTTAACCCCTAGCACCTAAAGGGAAGGAAAAGAAATGTAAACGTTTCACTTACTCTCGTCCCTAACCTGTCCAAACTACCCTGTTCAACCACACCACGACCTCCGGAAAGAAAAACTGTTGAACCGAAACGAGGAAAAGAAAAACTCCCCGCTTGAGCGCCGCGCACAATCCAAAAACACCTCTTTCCAATAATAATAATCAGAATATTTCCGGGTTTATAATTCGTTATATTCACACAAAACGATTTCAATGAAATTAGTATAAAAACAGATGTAATCTAGAAGAAGAAACAAAATAAATAGGTACCTTTTCCTAATCTCGCTAAACTATCTTTTCTTGGGGCCCCAGCAAACGATCGCCTGATTATTTTCGCTAATCTTGGGAGCCGGATCCTCGTTTTGTTCAGCTCCTCGCTGAACGAAATGGTTCTTCTGTAGTTTCGCTAATTGCCGTGGTGACGATGACGAATTGTTCCTAGTTCCAATCACCTTTTTTTCGCTGCCAATCCTGTATCCTCCGAACTTTCTGCCTTGAATTCAAATCGAAAAAAGAGACCCTCCGTTAGTCCTCAGTCCTTTAAATTTGTTCGCCTTAACGGACGTCCGCTACATTGGAGGTGGTTGGCCTCCCATTCATACGACGAACTCTTTCTTTCCTTTTGGCGCGGTTCGTAGCGCGGCCACCAACCATCTTCGACACCTCGGCTCCGCACCCATGGTTGCTGCACGCGAGTTGGACTGTATTACCCATTATTTTGGGATCAGCTGAGCAGTCCCAATATGTGGGTCACTGGATCATCCTAAAATTACATCGCCGAATGACATTTTGTAGTTGTCAGCAGAAAGTGTAAATAAACGCGATTTCGGTCAATTAGCTTTCGCCATTAAATCTATTTCCCTCCTGAAAAACGTGTGTTTGTCGGTAGAATCGCACGCCCTGCATTCAATCGCTTGTTAGTTCATCAGTGTACGTGGTTGGCTCGCAAGTCAGTGTTCCGATTGTTAAATGAATGACGGAATGGCGTCCCCGAACGAAATGTTTGTCCGCTTCATTACTTATGTGTTGTAGGTGATTGGTTTGTACGTTGCGATAAAGTTGCATGTCGGGAATTAGTGAGATGATTAAGAGATTTCCGAAAGTCGACTTGGCGTGGTACAGGTGATATGTGTACCTGGTCGTGATGCCTGCATTACATCGCGAGTGTTGTTCAATTTGGGATTCGCCTCGTCTTGGCGTCGCACCAGAGACGCCGTCAGGAAGGTGTAAATTGGAGACGGCAAGTTCCCCGAGGTAAGTCTTTGCATTCGTAACGACACTCCATGTATTTTACAGTAGCCTCGCCGGTGTATGTTTCCGTTTGGCGCGCTGCATCCCTTCTCGGTTTTGCTGCTGCCATTACCATTGATTACGGTGGATCCCTCTAGTGCGGTGACCAGGAGTGGGCCCCCTTATCGCCTTCCGAGTAGGTGCTAGCCTTTGTGGAGCGCTTGCGTTAGATGCGTTGCCATAGGTTATCCTTGTTGGGAAGAGTGATGGTCGACCGGCTCCCTTCTGATGTCGTTCGTCGTCCGTTGCTGCCGTTTGCTCCCTACCTAAATCAAACGCCCTACTCTAGCTCGACGGATAAATAATATTGTTTATCATACAAAAATAACATTTTTCTTCTGAATTATATAACAATTTGAATTATATAACAATAAAATTTCCTTCTTTTGTATGAGAATAGTATTAGTGTCGAAAGAAAAATACAATGGGTCAACTGCTACCTCGATGCTCAAGCGGGTTTGGGGTGTGTAAATGACATGCATCCCGATCTCCTTAGTGGTCGTGGTGTGGTCCCCGGATGAAAGCTGGTCACCCGTAACATTCCCCCCCTACTTCAAGTGAATTTCCCTGGAAATTCACTCCTTAGCTATGCCCTACTGCTACCGGCTGTACTTCTAAAGTAACAGGTTACTCGCAACTTCCTTCAATTTCCAAACCTATTCCCATATACTCCAATATCTTAATAAAATTCCAAAACTGTGGCCAATTCCCTACTCCCTACTTCTTATCGAGCTTTATCCCTATCTCTATTTATGCCTCCTCTCTACCTGTGCGTCTAAGTAAAACGGTATGGGTATATATATATATATGTATATAGTTTTAATGTGATAATCCTTTTCCTTATAGGAGCCATACCACTCATTGCCACTCCAACCCCAATGACGCTACCGATCTACTCCTAACA
The DNA here is from genome assembly GCA_963969285.1 of Odontomyia ornata. NCBI lineage: Eukaryota > Metazoa > Arthropoda > Insecta > Diptera > Stratiomyidae > Odontomyia > Odontomyia ornata. Next base: position 337,364,674 of record OZ017738.1, on the reverse strand, counting down.
AGTGCTAATCCTATATCCTTTTATGGTAATTACCCTCCATCAATCATCCCTATTATCGTTGCCTGTCCCAGCGTATTCCTGGAGGAAAAGTGGGTTAAACTACCTTCCCATTACTAACGTTCCTAATTAAAGGAAAATCCTTATCTAATTTAAGCTAAACTATTTTAGGTGGGCCGGAGTTAAACAGACGAATGCGGAAGAATAAAGGAAACAAGGAAAGTAAACTCAAACGAAGTGCGAAGGGAAAAAAAAACACAAAAAGAACGTCTAACAACGCAGGAAGGAGGAAAAAAAAAAACAACGACGCCCCGCCAAGCTACAACCGTCACCTGGACCGGCTTATGGTAACATTTTCTTTTACTTTTCAAAAATTTTTAATGTTGTGCCGTCCATTTAGCTTTCTTCATTTTATTACTCACGTCTTTGTTTCCCTCGGTTTGTTGTTTGTTTTACTTTTTTTTTTTGTTGGAACCTCCCTACGATGGTATCGCTACTCAACGTAGCGTTTTAAATCCTTCGCGTGCCAGACGCCTGCATTCCGGCCGCCTATATCCGTCAAGGTGAAAGAAGATGCGGACTCGCGGTTTGCGATTCGATATGGCCCCAGATATTCGGGTGCCAGCTTTGCCGAATAGAATTGAGCCGCATCTGACAGGGCATAGTTCCGCCTCCATACCAAGTCACCGATTTTAAATGGTGGAGGTCTATTCCTTAAATTGTATCGCTGCGTACTCTTGCCTGCAGCTTCCTTGAGGTGTTTCAGTACCTCATCCCGGACCATCCTTAGCTTCTCGGCCCTTTTCAAGGGATCCCTCAAAGTATTCTCTTCCGTTGGCTGAACTGGCCTCTTCCGGGAGACTACCATCTCTCGACCGAAGTTGACGAAATAAAGCGTGCTCCCCATAACTTCATGTGTGTATGTACGAAACGCACATCCGATTCGCCCTAAGTCTCGGTCCCACTTTCGATGGTTTTCTCCCACATAGGCCCGCAGCATCCGTTTAATGTTTTGATTGATCCTTTCCGCTGGATTAGCCTGAGGGTGATAGAACGCGGTATATTGCACATCCGTACCATAGGCTGACAGCAGCGCTTGCAGCTCCTTTGACTTGAACTGCACGCCGTTGTCACATACCACTGTTGCAGGCACTCCGAACAGCAAAAATACTCTATCTTCTAGAATCTTCGACACATGTGCCGCCGTGGCCTGCCGTAATGGAAAAATCAAAGAGAATTTGGAAAAATAATCCACTACGGTCAGGATATGAGTATGCCCCTGCGTTGACCGAGGCAAAGGTCCCACCAGATTGATGCAAATAGTTTCCCAGGGCTCCCTTGCTTGACCAGCTCGCGTGGCCATTGTTCCAAAGGGTCGCTGTCGCTCCACCTTAGTAGACTGACACACCTTACATCTTGAGACATACCGTTGAACATCAGAACGCATCTTGGGCCAAAAGAATCTCTGAGCAATTCGGTCGTAGGTACGACTTACGCCCATGTGGCCGGCAGTGGGATCGTCGTGGCACTCTTGGAGGACTTTACTTCTATCCGACTTTGGCACTACCTGCTTCCAGAAATTCCCACTGAGTTCCGCATGTCAGTTTGGGATTCTTTTTCATAGGACATCTCTCTCCACCCGCCAGTCTGCAAACTGGTCTGGATTGCCTCGTACTTTGTCCATCATCCCCTGTATCCATTTGTCATTTGGTGGACTGTCGCTTTCAATGGTCCCTACCTCCGGGACTGATCTTGAGAGCGCGTCCGGCACCAAATGCTCTTTCCCTTTTCGATGTATCACATCAAAATCGAACTGCTGGAGCCGCACGGCCCACCGGGTCAGCCGACCCGTGGGGTCCTTTAGATTGTGCAGCCAGACCAGGGAATGGTGATCCGTGATCACGTTGAATTTCGTTCCTTCGATATAGGGCCGAAGCTTTTCTACTGCCCAAAGGACGGCTAGGCACTCTTTTTCCGTCGTGGAATATTTCCTTTCGGCCCTACTCAGCGACCGGCTTAAATAGCAGATTACCCGCTCTCCCTCTGGGAGAGACATCTGATGCGTCTGTCTGTACGTTAAAAGGCAAACTGAAGTCGGGACAAGACAATATTGGGGCTGACGCTAATTTCAACTTACACCTGTTGAACGCTAATTCGCACTCCGGAGACCATTGCATTTTTTTATCCTTGCGCAGGAGCCCTGTTAAAGGCGCTACCAGAGAGGCATGGTCTGGGATAAACCGACGGTACCACGATACCATACCCAGGAACTGCCGAATCTGCTTCACGCTTTGTGGCCTGGGGATATTCATAACACTTTCAACCTTTTCAGGGTCTGCGCTCAATCCGTTCCCATCGACTACATACCCTAGGTAGCGCAATTGCGACCGACAGAAATAGCACTTGTTCCGCGAGAGTTTCAGCCCGGCGTCCCTCAGACGCCTAAACACTTCCTTCAAAATCTCCAAGTGTTTCTCGAAGGTCTGCGTCACGATGATTATGTCGTCGAGGTATGTGAAGACATAGGGCTCTAACTCCGGGCCTAAAACACGGTCGATCAAGCGCTGCCAGGTAGCCGGTGCATTTGACAGTCCAAAAGGCATTCTACAGAACTGGAATAATCCCCTCCCGGGTATGGTGAAAGCGGTGAACTGTCGAGACTCCTTCTGCACTGGCACCCGCCAGTACGCTGATTTAATGTCTAGCGTAGACAAGTACCTGGCATCCCGCAGTTTGTCCAGGGTGGCTGATATATAGGGAAGGGGATAGGCGTCTTTTTCGGTCACTTTATTAACTTTTCGGAAATCCACACAGAATCGGTAACTTCCATCCTTCTTCTTTACCATTAGAATAGGCGAGGACCACGCGCTGGAAGAAGGCTCGACCACCCCCAGACTCAACATTTCCTCCAATTCCGCGTTGATGGGCTTTTGGAGGGCTGGTGAGACCGGATAATATCTCTGCTTGATGGGCATCGCATCCGTCTTAATGACGTGCTCCACCAAGGAGGTACACCCCAGCCCTTCTCCCATACGCGAGAACTCGCCATTCACCATCTCCTCCAAACGCAATTCGTCTGGGTGAGGGAGGATGGACCTGCTATGCAAGTGGCTTGCTGTTGGGGTGACTTCACTAACGAAATCCCATCGCTCATGCCGGAGATTAAGGGTAATTCCGAATTCCCTCAAAAAGTCTACCCCCAAAATCAGACCATGGGGTAGCGAAGGGACCACCAACATTTCTAGCCACCTTGTCCTCCTCTGCAATTTAATCGGGACTAAAACTTTTCCCAACACCTTACACTGCCCCTCATCTGCTAAGCGAACTGCCTCTTGTGCCGTTGACCCCAGCTCTACCCCTATCTCTTGTAAACGGAGCCATCCTTCCTTACCTGCAATAGTAGTGGAGGCACCTGAGTCCACCAAGCCGGTAAACTTATTCCCCATAATATCCACGGAGAGATGGGGGCGCACATCTCCTGACTCCTGAGTGAATACATAGGATATCCTTCCGCTTGCAGCCTTTCTTTTATTGGTAGAGGTGGTACCCGCGACCGTTTCCCGATGACGTGCCAAGAGGTTGGCTTACTGGCTGCCGAGTAGTCGCCGCACTTGGTGAACAGTTCGGACACCTTGTCTTAACTACCCCCCTTCTTCCGCAGCCAAAACATCTTCGAGGCTCTTGGCACTCTCGCGCAAAATGGCCTGTCCCACCACATGTCCAACAAGCGCCACGCTGTATATTGCTGGCAGGAGCCACCGCATCCAGAGGGTAAGCCTCCACGTAGGCCAAGTCTGGTTCTAGCAGTCTAGTCGTCCGTCCATCCGGAGGAGGCACGAAGGCTTCTACCGTCGCCCGAGTTTCCTCCAGCTCTCGTCCCAGGGTAATCAGCTCGGAGACCGTGGCAACTTTCCTCAGGGATAATCGTGTCTGGTAAAAGGGGCTTATGTTTTTACGTAAAATCTTCATTTTCTCTACCTCCGTTCAACCGTCTAAACAACCCATCCATGACAGCCACGTACACACCGATTGATTCGTCTCTACCTTGGGTGCGATGACGAATTTCCTCCAACAACTGGTCTTCATAGTTTGGTGGTAGAAACTCCTCCTTGAGTTTTCGACATAGCTCCTTCCAGTTTGCAACCCGATCCTTGGCTGACCTAAACCACACCAAGGCTTTGCCCTCGAAGAGTTCCGCTGCCATTCGGAAAAGTTGGTCCTGAGATACTCCTTTGGCCACTCGGATCTCCTCTACCCTCTCCAAAAAGGCGTTTACTGACCCTGGAGAGTCACTGGAGAACCGAATACCCCATTTGGCTATGTCTGGTGGCTTCCTCAGATCCTGTTCCACCCGCGGGGTAGAATATACGGGTCCATGCCGCAGTTCCGGGGTTCGAGGTTCCAGTTCCTCGGTGATAGCCGACAAATTCCTCCTTTCGGGTTCCTCCTGCTCCATCCTCCTGGACGGTCCGGCCACGCTGGTTAGTGGTGGTTGCTTGCGCTCCCTTTCCACTGGTTCTGCTGACCCCTGAGCTAGTGTTGTACACTCTTTCCCTTCGCCGCCCTCACCTTCAGCCTTGTCTATCAGGTCCCCTAACGCCATCAACAACCCCCTCTATATTTTCTTTGCCTGTCCTGCAAGGTCAGGATCCGTAGTGGGTACGTACTCCCAACGGCGCAACGCATACCCGATTTTGTTCCTAATTTTTAGGAAGTCGGAGCATTCCTTGTTCCCTTTGAAATTCCTAGTCAGGGTCAGGATTTCCTCTAATTTATTCGAAACCGCTTCAATATCCTCTGCTGGAGTGAATGGGTAGGCCTGTAAATCCACGAAGCTCTCATCGGCATCTTGTTCTGACTTCAAAGCCTTCTTTAGACGGCGCCTCATGTCGTCGACCGTTCCTTCTGGCTCCTCCCGGATTGCCAGCTCATACACCAGCTCATCCTTTGCGAGCCTATCCACCAGGATTCTTATCGTTTTCGCCATCCTTCTGGTGTGTGCTGGAAAATAAATCTAATTCTAGCACTTATTCTAATATTCCAAACAATTATTTGCTTCAAAAGTTTTGTTTTATTTATAGAGTTTTGTTTACACAATCTTAAACTAATTGCATCCACTCACACAATTTTCCACACAAAACAAACAATCAATCTACTCACATAACCTTAAGCAAGCACTCTAAGTCATCCACACAACCCACAAACAGAATCACTTAATTCAGTCACCAACTCACGCAATTTCACTCACTACCTTACCCACCACTCAACATACGACTCACTATCCACAGTCACCCTCTATCGCACTATCTCCTCAAACACTCTAAATTCAGACTCGTTCGCACTTCTATTCCAAAAATATCGCACTTTTCACTTAAAATTGAAACCACAAACACCCGCAAATTCACACTTAGCTCGCACAATCACTCTTTCCACCCTTTACTTCACACTCCCGCAAATTAACACTTCACTTGCACTCGCACTACACCACTGACCCACTATTTCCCACTCTTTCACTTTACAATTTGAACACTATCACTTTCACCACTTGATTTACGGCCCCACGTTGGGCGCCAAAACTGTTACGTACAAAATCAAACCGTTCACGGCGCGACCTCAGGGATGTTGCCGGCCAACTCGCGGAGACGAGTCGTGGTGACGCCACGCGCTTACTTTGTGTATCCCTGGGGCCAACTGGTCGCTTGAAGCGCGAACCCTCGACCAGAGCCGTTGCTCCTTGTTCGAATACCCTCGGGAGCTAGGTTTTCACAGGATGTGCTATTCCTTGCGTTAGCCCCCGTCGCGGCACACTCGAAAGTCTCCTCCTATCACCGTAACAAAGTCTTTGCCTAAAACCCGCTGAAAGAAAACTTTGCGTAAGTCACACAAAAGGAATCTTTGCCTAGAACCACACTTCCTCCTATCACCGTAGCAAAGTCTTTGCCTAAACCCCGCTGAAAGAAAACGTTGCCTAAAGGCACACAAAAGGAATCTTCGCCTAAAACCACACTTCCTGCAGAGCCACCGGCACTACGTTCTGCCACCATACACTTTGTGGCCACTTCCTTTTAGGCAACAACCTTCACTTTCGCGATTGGCGAGGAAAGAAAGAACTCCGATAATTGAAAGGAAAAAAAACAGCGGCTCCAATCCCTTACACAATTCATCTATTTTTTCCCACTAATAAAACAAAACAAAAACCTATCCTCCTGGATCACTTACATTACAGCATTTACACATTAAATAAAATATATTTGATTTGTATCGAATGTGGTAATTTATATTTTAAAGGCACTCTTACTCGCTCACCTACAATTTCCCTAACCGGTGGGGGCCCCTTTCTGCGTCCTTCGTACTCGAACGGCTCCTTAGAGGAGGATTCCGCCAACCGACACAATCCGCACCGAGAGTTATTGTTGCTTTATGTCACAAATTTAACGCTCGTCAACAATGATCACCCTTAATAACTTTTATTTCACAACTTCAACACCAGTAATCACTTCAGCACCTCCGTCCACAGCAAAAAAAACGAAGGGAAAAGAACAAAGAGAACTAAGCGCGCCAAATCTCCTCCTTATATATCCTCTCCACCCCAAAATAACGGCGGGACCACTTTCCCGGTTTTTTTCTCCCCGGTTCACCAACTTTGCCCACATTCCACCGCTCTTCCGAGAATCGTCCCGGTTCGGGTTGGTTCGCTCCGTTTCCCATGTTCCATGTTCACGCCGTCCCACTGAAATCATATGGGATGGATTATCCGAGTTGTTCCGAAACGTCAATCGCAATTGTTTATGTTTGGCAATGGTCGCCGTGCGGGTGCTATTTTCGGTGGTTTTGCGCGATTATGAGTGCTCGAGTCGCGTAAAGTGGATTCCTCAATCCTGGTAGGTTGTGGCTTGCTACTTTCCCCCTAGAATTATTAGTTTTGTGGTTGTTCAGAGTGTTGTCACGGCCGCCGCGCGGATATTATGGAAACTCGTGTGATAATTGGGCCTAGGCTTCCCTAGTAGGTTTCCACTTGGCATTTTCCCCCTAAAATAATTAGGTTTGAAGTTGGTTGCAGAGTTTCCGCGGCCGCCGCGCAGATGTTGTGGAAGTGACAATTCGTGTAATGGGGCGAAATGGGGCGATCGACATCAGGTGTTGAATTACCCACAACGACGTTTCGGTTCGGTTCTTCCCTGTTGCCACTGGTGCATCCTTTTCTGTCTTCTCCTTTTCGATGTGTCCTCCATCGAGTGGGTGGCGGTTAGCGATTGCTTGGTTGGTTGAGCCGTGCAGTTTAGCTGCCCTGTTTTGGTCCTTGCGGTGGCAATTCGCTTTAGCTTTAGTTCGATTAAGTGGCGGATTGTCATCATGTAGCGCATAAATTGTATATCGTTGACGCTGCTGCGACGGTTGACATAGCCTCGTAGTAGTTGATGTAATGCGCTCTAATAATATGCCTGGTATCTAGCTAATCTAATAGTGCCTGGTGGTTAGTTAAATTATTGCTACAGGTAAATAGTGCCTTCTATTCAATAAAATAAAATGTGATCCAGGTTACATTTTTCTATTCTCCTGACCTGAAAACGGATTGGAGCCTGTTCACCCTTGAGTGATTGTCGGTCATGGTTCGAATACATCTCGCGAGGGCGGAAGTGTATGGTGGTTACTTGGCCCCGATTATCTCGTGGTGACAATATATATGTATATATATGTATATATATAGATATGTATATACATATATATATATATATATATATATATATATATATATATATATATATATATATATATACATATATATATATATATATATATATATATATATATATATATATATATATAGATATGTATATATATATATATATTTATATATGCATATATATATGTATATATATATATATATATATATATATATATATATATATATATATATATATATATATATATACCTATATATATATATATATATATATATATATATATATATATATATATATATATATATGTATATATTTGTATATATATATATATATATATATATATATATATATATATATATATACATATATATACATATATATATATATATATATATATATATATATATATATATATATATATGTATATATTTGTATATATATATATATATATATATATATATATATATATATACATATATATACATATATATATATATATATATATACACAAATATATATATACTCGTATATATATATATATATATATATATATATATATATATATATATATATACTCGTATATATATACATATATATATATATATATATATATATATATATATATATTTGTATATATATATATATATGTATGTATGTATGTATATATATATGTGTATATATATATATGTATGCAGATATATATATATATATATATATATATATATATATATATATATATATGTATATATATATATATATATATATATATGTATATACATATATATATATATATATATATATATATATATATATATATATATATATATTATATATATAAAGGTATGTATTATATATTTATATATATATATATATATATATATATATATATATATACATATATATATATATATATATATATATATATATATATATAGATATATCAGTGTGGTTGGTTGTATGTGTGAGTATATACAGGATATAACGAAATTTGTGCCTGGGGGTCGCAGTTTTGCTTCGATTTTCGCCAAATTTTCTGCAATATTTATGTTCTGGCCATAGTATAGCTCCAGTTTGTATCAAAACTAGTACAACGACTTATTCAATTGTGTGACAAAGCTCACAATAATAAATCGAAAGTCGAACAATTTGAAACGAAATGGCGGCCGCTCAAAGGTCGCAAAAGTTGAACGATAAAAAAGCGCTTCAGGGTAAGATCAGAATGCAAAATTTTAAAAATTTTTCAAGGCTACAATTCGTATTGGATTATTATGAAATCTAAAATCAAGGTAGACGTTGATGAGATCATGGATTAAATGTACCAAAATTAAATTCGATTCCAATGAACGGTGCAGATTTTAGCCGTCGTGGTTTTTGCGTTGCAGTAAGAAAATTATATTTTAATATACGAGAACATGATGCAAAGTATTCAAGAAACTTAGTTTTGAATGGTTGGAAATGAAAAAAATTGCCATTAAAAAGAGTGAAATAAAAAACTTTTAGAAAAAAAAAGAAACCCGACTTCGGAATGCCCTAAAAAGGATGAAATAAATTTTATGGAAGCGGTGCCAAATGAATTTCCCCATTTCAACATAAATATTTCGAACATCTGCACCATCACACAAAAATCGGGGGAAAAGTGATATGGCACCGCTTCCATAAAATTTATTTCATCCTTTTTAGGGCATTCCGAAGTCGGTTTTCTTTTTTTTCTAAAGTTTTTTTTATACAAATGTCACTAAAATCAAGTTCAAGTGCATATAATTAGTTCTTTGCCTTGACTACACGATTTTTTTGTTTAGGAGTAAGCACTGCCTTGACCACAGAGACAAAGGAAGTGAATTTCCGAGAAGACGCAACTGCTCTTACATAGTATAGTTGCCTCTACTTGCTTGGATTTATTCAGATAATTAAGAATATAAGTTGCGCATGAAATTATACTTTCAAAACTTTACATTAAAACACGTCTTTCATAGACTTTAAAATATTTTTATTTGCCGTTCAAAACCTTACTGACTACTTACAGAACATACTTTGCTATTTAAACTATTTTCCGAAAACATCTGTGCACAATATTGCATCATAAAAGTAGTTACATTGGTCTACATACAGGATCTTTAAAATGCCGACAACCTCATAAAGCAATCACAAATTAGAAAAAGGGATAACGAAAGGAAAAAGGGACGTGTAATAAAACAATAATATTTAAAGTAATGAAAAAGGATCATCACGTGTAGTTAGTGTGAAAATGAAAGGTAATAAATATATATATATGTGTACTTTGAAGGATGTAATTAGTATGAGTGATATAACTCGTCCGGCCTTAAGTGGGATCGCGTCCTCGCGATTCGAAATTATCTTTAAATGCTCTTTTGCTTGAGGAGGCTTTACACATGTTTTTGAAAAAAATTCCATGGTTAAAATGGTATAAATACATTTGTGCATGTGAATTACAAGAAATTGTTTGCGGATGAAATTCGACAGTTCTTTATATGTTATTACAAAGTAAAATATACATGAATTGATTTCTTTGCGCTATACTAATTTGAATGTTTTTGGTTTACATTTTTTATTTTGACGGTGTATTTGTTCAGTAGATAATTGCTAACTAGATGAAATAATTATATTTTTGGGTGTGTAGATATTAAATTGATATTTATGGGATATACTGTTCTGGTTCAAAATAAGATATTTACTCCATGAAGTTAAAGATGATTAAGCTTTTTACAGTGTCTTTGTTTATTTCAGTTACTAAAAAAAAATAGGTAACCAAAAGTCGGTATATGATTATTATGATTATATATACATATATACATATTTTTTTTTTATTATATTAATTTCGTCATTGCTTACGAGTTCATTTAGTTTTGATGTTGAAGTGAAACATAGGGCGAGTTTGAGGATTGGTCTTGAAACGATATCTTGTTTGGTTGAAATTGTTTGTGCCGTTTAAGGAGTTTTTTATTAATTTGTTGTGTTTTATTATTTATTGTAAATTTAGGAGAATGCTTTGTTCTAGCTTGTGAATTAATAGCATATTTAGGGTTAACTCGCAATCTTTTTTGTTTTTGTTATGGTACTCCAGTCTTTTCCCTTCAATCTCTAAAATCCTTTTTCTAATGTCTGGATATTTCATCGGCAAAATAGCGCCGTTTTTAAAATCTATCGGTCGTCGATTTGTTGTGCTATGAATTGAGTTATTGTAAAATTTGACTGCTTCGTGAACGCATATTGGCTTTGTTTAATCGTGTTTGTTTATTTCAGTCATGATTCGCAAATCTTCATTCAGAGTGTTATGAAACCTTTCAATATCACTGTTACCTGTTTTGATATTGGGTGTACAAAAATGAAGTTGTATTCCTTCATTTAGTAAAAAATATTGTAAATTATTTTGGTAAGCTGATTCATTATCAGTAATTATATTTCCAGGTTTGTCATTCACCGAAAAAAATTCATTTAAGGCTCTTCTGAGCTCTGGCCAAGTTCTAAATTTTATTGGAGTAACGTATGCAAATTTACTGAATTTGTCTATAAAGGTCATAAACATAGAATTTTTCTTCCGAAACCAAATATCCATATGGATAATTTCATTTGGTTTTTCAGGAATTTCAGTTTTATAGAACGGGGGTTTTGGGGGATTTCTGTCGTATTTTGCTATGTTACATACTTGGCAGTTATTGATCAATTTTGTGATTTCTATTTTAAGATTGGGGTAGTAAAATTTAGTTTTTAGGTTTTTGAAAATTTCTTCAATCCCTCTATGGTTATTTTTTAAATGTTCTCTATTTATTTCCTCGTGGATATTACCTTGTTCGTCACAGTCGAATAAAAGATAGGGACATTTAATTAGTTTTACTGGGTTATGTGATGTTACCCACTTTAAATAAGCATTTTGGAATTCATTGAATAGTGCTTCATTTGAAATATAAACACCTACTAGTCCTTTTGACGGTAAATGGTTTTTCAAAATGTAGTTAAAAAACTTCTCGTTGGGTTCTTTAGAAATGAACGTTTTTCTAGTTATATTGAAATGTTTCTCTACCTTGGTTGAATTCTGATTACCTTGTTTAATTATTATTTGAGTTCTGAAAATATTAAGAGGTTTTTCACTTATTTGTATGTAATTAGAATTATCCTCATCAGCACTATGACAAGTTGCTCTTATTGAGGTGTTTTCATTGGTTTCTTCCAGCATGTTTATGACTGGACGTGAAAAATAATCTGCAACAACGTTTTCTTTCCCTTTTATATATTCTATGTCATAATTATACTCCTCCAATTCGATCTTCCATCTTTGGAGTTTAAGATTAGGTTCTTTCAAATTTGCAATCCACGTCAATGGGTTATGGTCAGTTTTTATCGTAAATCTACACCCGTAAATATAAGGTCTAAAGTATTTTAATGCCCAAACAATAGAAAGCAATTCTTTTTCTATTGTCGCGTAACTTGTTTCGTGATTATTTAAAGTTCTACTAGCATAGCGAATTGGATGTCCGTCTTGAGATAGGACAGCCCCAATTGCATAATCAGATGCATCAGTAGTAACTACGAATTTTTTCGTAAAGTCCGGGTACTTTAGTATTAGATCACTCATTACAAGAACTTTCAACTGTTCAAAACTCTCAATATAGTCTTGATCATGAATGTTTATTTCTGTATCCTTTTTCAACCTTTGAGTTAAAGGTTTTGCGATTTTTGAAAAGTCTCGAATGAACTTACGGTAGAACCCTAACATACCTAAAAAATTTTTGATTAGTTTTTTATTTTTCGGAATTTTCATTTTAGATATTGCTTCTACCTTATCAGAATTAGGTTTAACTCCATCTGGGGTGACAATGTGTCCTAAAAATTCAATTTCATGTCGTAAGAGTTCTGACTTGTCTAATTGCACCTGTAAATTGGCTTCAGCTAACTTCTTGAAAACTTTTTCCAGAGAAACCATATGCTCTTGCAAGGAAGTGCTAAAAATTATCACATCGTCCATGTAAACAAAACAGATCGAGCCAATTAGATCCCGCAGAACATAGTTCATAAGCCTTTGAAATGTTGCGGGCGCATTTTAAGACCAAATGGCATTCTTGTAAATTCATAATGACCAAAATCAGTTGAAAATGCGGTTTTCGAAATGTCACTTTCTTTGATTTCGATCTGATGGAACCCTTTCGCTAAATCTAAGGTTGTGAAATACATGGATCTTCCTAGTTTATCGAGTATATTATCTATATTAGGAATAGGATATCGGTCATCTATTGTGATTTCATTTAGTTTGCGGTAGTCCACCACAATTCTCCATTTAGCTTTTCCAGAAGCATCAACTTTTTTAGGAACAACCTAAATAGGCGATGAATATGGTGAAGAACTATGTCTTACTATGCCCTGACTCAACAAGTCCTGAATCTGTTTGTGAACTTCCTGTTCATTGTGTTTTGTTTTTATCTCATGTTTTATTACATGAGTGAAATTCAATGTTTGGCCTTCCTGATAAAATGAATGAAGGAATTTTTTTATAATGGGCAACAACAGTTTCTTCTCTTCAGCATTCAAATGATCTACTCTGATTTCACTAGCAACATCTATTGCGGGTTTCCTTTCGTCAGAAAACGCAATAACTTCGTTGAATGGAATTTCGAAATAATTCTTTAAATTGGAATCTATCTGATTCGAAATGGAACCATTCCATTCTTGAAAATGCAAAGAAGTTGTTACATTTTCATTTGAATTTAAAGCTTTGTTGCGGTTAGTAGCTGATGTTTCAATTTCCTCATATTCTTTGAAGAAAATGGGTATCATTTTTTCATCAAGCTGGATAATCTTATTGTAAAGATCTATCTTGGTATTAAACATTGATAATATATTATTACCAAGTAGACCATCGAACTTATCACTAAATTTGATTTCTATGAAATCAAAATTTTGTTTTGGGATCAAATCGTAAAATTCTTTAAAAAGTTCAATAGATACTACGAAATTATACTCGTATTCGGAGTTTAGGGTAAAAAGCTTTATTTGGGAATGTGCTTTCTTAAATGGGGATCACATAGCCCAAGGCGAATAACACTAATTGTTGCACCAGTATCTATGAAAAGTCTTAACGGTGATCCGTACGAGTTAATTTTGATATAAGGTAAGTCTGATCTGAGTCCGAGACTTCTTGCCGAAAATTTAAGTTTGTGTGAATGGTATCTTCTACTTCCATAGATTGCGGATGACCATATCTGTTAATTCTTGACAAGACAGAGTTATTGGGTGGATTAAAGCGATTACCTTGGTTTTCCCTTATAAACTGTTGATTATGGTTACGCCCAGTATTATATCGTGTCTGTTGCGAGTTATAAAATGTTTTATAGTATAATGATGTTGGACCTACCGTGGATACGGGGGTTGGAACTTCCCTGTTTTGAAGTCTGTTTGTTAAGGAAAATTATAAAAGAGTAAATTTCCTTACCTAGCCAAGCGGCTTTCCGCAGATATTTGTTGGCGAGAGCCGGAGCTCACTAGCGCCATTCTTTCTAATAGAAAAACACACTCCTTTGTCGATCTCGACAAGTCCCCGAGAATATTACTTTGCGCGCAGCGAATCACCGCGACTTTTAGTTTATGTGTATTCGCTGCAAGGCACAGCGTTATTGATTATTTTATGCTGCAAGACACAGCAAATTCCAAAAAATCAAATTGAGCTGCGAGGCACAGCTATGATTCAAACTCTAGGAGTTCTGGTTCGGAAATTGAAAATTTATTCACAAGTCTTTTTCTTTTATACTATTCTAAAGTCTTATTCTACATTTTTCTCTCACCTAATTAATTCCATAAATTCATTACTCGCTATTCTACACTTCTAACCTACTTTGCTTCACACTTAATAAATACATTCGATACTTCAATTTCAATACCCTAATTTAACTCTATGGTATTATCCATGACCAACCAATAAATTAGTCATGGTTAATACCAGTGTATCTGACCCCTGTCATCACGTGCATTCAGTCATTATGATTCAAGTGTGCTGACCTACATCAACACTCCATACACATACATTACTCATATCATGAATGCACGTGTCCACAAAACGTCTTCTTTTCATATTCCCATTCATGCGCTTGAGTTTTATTTTTCTTTCGAAGCGTGCCGTAAATTATCAACAATGCAAAGAACACTTGTTGGATTGCATTGGTTTTATCTTACCGCGTACCCATACGCATGAATGGTCTACGAATATTTTGTCATTTGACACCTACATGAAAACAATCTACTTTCGTAGTTGTACATTAATTATTCGTCTTATCTGAAGATGAATGTACATTGTATGTACATTGATATTGAATAACATATGCGTATTTATGTTATTCAATATTGAATGTACGTAATGGTTATTATTTTAGGATGAGAAATTTCTATAGATAATGAATAACATATGAATATTTATGTTATTCAATATCAATAATCAAAATTATGTGTTCGTACATTACAATAGGGTGGTATTAATTGTTGTGAATTATCAAATCTTTCATAAGGCGGCATTTTATTGAATTTTTGGGACTCTTGGTTCGAATCAAAGCTTTTTGGTTTACGAGTTTTATAATGTAAATAATTACCCTCTGTCAAAATTCTAAGAGGCTCTTCTAAAGTAGCAGGGTTTCTACTGAACAAGATACTGTGAACTGGCTCTATCATTTTACTTACTAAAACGTTTAACGTAATTCTTTTGTTTCCCTCGATTTGACTACTTGTATTTTCCAGTTCCGATTTAATATTTAATTTTTGTAATTTATTAATTATATTATTATAAAAATCCAACACATTTGTACGAAACTCAGCCAATCTCAAATCGTCAAGTAAAAGTAAACTATTTCTTTTGTCACCAAAATTTGAAATTAAAATTGCCTTCAATTCGCTCCATTCGCTTACATTATTATTAACATTTAAAATTTGTTGCACTTTACCCACAAGTTTTGTACGCAAAATATTAAAAACTATCAAATAGGACAGCTGATCATAACTGGATAAAGTGGCAACTAAGATCTCGACATTGTCTATCCATGCTTTTAAAAATTCTTCCGATCCATCATACGTTGGCAACTTGGATACGAACTTTAATGGATTCATTTCCAACGTTCTAAAACCTAAAGCCGAAGTTGTAGCTTCGGAAGATGATTCCGCATTAATTTGGTCCTCATTGAATACTCCTAGTCCGTTTTGATCAACATTTTGATTTGCCATGTTGACGTTGAATGTATTTTGATTTTGATCCCCCTTTTTTGTAACTTAAATAAATTAAATTTTGTACTTACAAGTCTATTTCCGTTTTCTTTTAGAAATAAATAATTGTAGAAGAGGGACACACAGTTTACACTGCACTGTTTTTAGCTTTTCCTATTTTTTTTGTCACTGTTATCAATTTTTTTTTGTCACTGTTAATTTTTGGTCACTGTTTTCAATCTTGTATAGGGGTGCACTTAAGCTTAAGACTTCACAATTTCGCAGGGAGACACACACACATACATAGAGATTTGGAAAAATTCACGCGTTATCGAACGAACTTTCGCGCTTTGAGAAAATGCACCTTATGCAATCGCATTTAGCGGTGTAATAACTTTGTTCGAAATTGTCCTTTACTCGGACGACCGACTGCGCCAATTATACTTTCAAAACTTTACATTAAAACTCGTCTTTCATAGACTTTAAAATATTTTTATTTGCCGTTCAAAACCTTACTGACTACTTACAGAACATACTTTGCTATTTAAACTATTTTCCGAAAACATCTGTGCACAATATTGCATCGTAAAAGTAGTTACATTGGTCTACATACAGGATCTTTAAAATGCCGACAACCTCATAAAGCAATTAGAAATCAGAAAAACGGATAACGAAAGGAAAAAGGGACGTGTAATAAAACAATAATATTTAAAGTAATGAAAAAGGATCATCACGTGTAGTTAGTGTGAAAATGAAAGGTAATAAATATATATATATATGTGTACTTTGAAGGATGTAATTAGTATGAGTGATATAACTATGAACACATTTCAAGTATAAACTTAATATCTTTATTTGCACAATAAAGTTTTAGTATTTCTTTGTTTTAATTTTTTATTATGCACTCATCAGGCTGTCTTTTCAGCGTCAGGGTTGGTCTTTTTAAATAACTTCGTGCAATCTCAAGATACTTTCTGTAGGTAGTCAAACCAAAATGGTTGTGAATGTCTCCAATCGTGAGGGAATTATTATTTTGATGTGCATGTTCTAAAAATTTTTGAATTCCACGTCGTTTTTGCTGTAGCTCCAAAGTTGCCGGTACATCCTCATCCTACAATGGCAAAAGAATTTTCATTTCTTTCATAGGGAAAAATGGTATAAAGGAACGACAACGTTTACCTTAACACCTTTTTTGCAAGTGAATGCATGCCAGTGAGTCTGCAATTCAAGAAAATTTGCCTCTTCCAAATCAACATATTTCTGACAATTAATGAATATATCAACAAAAGAAAGTACTGCAGTATTATCTTGCCTATTTACTTTCAATAGGTTACTGAAACTAAAGAAAAAGCAAGGAGGTCTAAGTGAGGATATACGATTTTTAAAACGATGCTTAAAAGCCAACGTGGTACCTAAAAGTCACAGAGTCGCACTAAAGTCTCATTTAAAAGGTATAGAAATAGAAAAGGCGATTTTGGAAAGAAATATGATGAAACGGAGTTTCAACTACCTACACAAGAAGACGGATGATGTTACCTTAGAAGTTTATTGGCTACATTTAAAAATTGCATCAACAACAAGGGGAATAAAAAGCAGTGTCGAAGAAATTATCAGTAGTGTGCAAAGAGCGTTTGAATGCGAAAAAGATAGGAAAAGACGAATACTCAATAGCAAATTCAACGGGTAACTGAACAAAAAACCAGGAGATAAGCAACAAGGCAGCGGTAAAGTAATACCGCAATTTGTCATCAATAAATCCTCGGAAAGTTTTACGGAGGAACAACTTAATTTTCTAAACTGGGGATTGAATTATGCGTGCAACATTCAGAAACCACCAATGAAGGATATTATTTTGGATATAGAAGCAGGAATTAAATTTATCCACGATGAAGATAGACAAGCCATTCGTACAGCAGTCCGTAATTTGTTCTCAAAACCGCCATCTAGCAAACACTCGAACGAAGCAAGAATCATAGCGGAACTGAACAGCAAACCTGTTCGTTACGTAAAGGCGGACAAAGGCAACACAGTAGTTATAATGGATAGGATTACGTATGATGCACTAGTGAACGAAAAATTAAACAATGGAAATTTTCACGCCCTACGTACTAACCCGTTACACGATTCAATTACAAGAGTCGAAAAAACGTTAAAGGAATGCCAGCCACTTATTGGAAATATATCGCATTTGAGAGTATCCAATCCCGTCTTGCCTAAAATCAAATGTCTCCCGAAGATACACAAAGGTGGCAATGAAATGCGGGAGATCGTTGCTGCCACAAACGCACCAACTTCAAAAATTGCCAGGTGGTTAACAGAAGAATTCAAAATACTACCATTTAGGACAAGTGAGAAATCTGTTAAAAACAGGGAGGATCTGATTGAAAAGCTACAGGAGATTGATGCAGTGAAGGAAGAGGAGATCATGGTCTCCTTTGATGTGAAATGACTTTTTCCAAGTGTTACCGTGAAACAGACCCTAGCCTTGTTTTAAAAAAAGACTCATCCTTGAGATGGAAAAAGAGATCGAAAATGTATTCGAAGTTGGCAACTCTGTGCATGAATGAGAGGTATTTCTCATTTCGAGGAAGTTTTTTCAAGACAACGAAAAGGGTTGCCATGGGGAACCCATTGTCACCACTTTTGAGCGATCTTTTCATGGGACACATCGAAAACATCATCGAGGAAAAAGATTTAGCACCTAGAGTATGTTATCGTTACGTGGATGATATTTTTGCAATAATTGATGCTCACCAAGCAGACATTTAACTGGAACAATTAAACAACATCCATAAAAAAATCAAGTTTACAATGGAAAGGGAAAACAATGGAGAGCTACCGTTTCTTGATATGAAAATTATAAGAAATAGCGGTTACCTAGAGTTTGATGTATATCGAAAGACGACGCACACACAGAGAACAATACATAGCAACTCCAATCATTCCTACAACCAAAAAATGGCGGCATACAACACGATGATTAATAGAATGTTATCAATTCCGTTGACAACTGAACGACACGCCCGGGAAGAGCAATTCATAATTGAAACAGCACAGAAGAATGAGTATACAGCGCGGTTAATCAAAACCAGAATAAGCAAGTTAGATGCGCATCGAAGAAGAAACTCTTTTACGACATTCTTCAAAACACCGGTTCAAAATACACGGATAATGAAGCTGACTTGCTCTACACATTCACGGAAGCTACAACAAATACTAAAGACAGCGGGTATCGGAACAGCACACTCGTCACGAATCTGCAAATTGGAAGAAAAACTAGGGACTACGAAGGACAGTAAACAAAAGGATGCACGTAGCGGCATATACAGAATAACATGCCCAGAGTGTGGAAAAATGTACGTGGGCCAAACAAAACGACTGGTGAAAATTCGATTCCACGAACATATAAGGGAAGCGGAAGTAGCAGCAAAAAAAGGACGAAATGAGGCAAGATCAACGATTGCAAGACACATTATGGAGAGCAAGCATTAAATAGAATGGAACAACGTGAAGATCCTCGAAGAAATCAACGAGTGGAGAAGGTTGGATGCAGCGGAAAGTTTGTGGATTTCAAGGATACCGGAATATTTAAGGCTTAATACGGATCTAGAGAACGCATACAGCAGTTTAATCGGATCAATATGTCAAAGGCTTGAATGACTCATCTAGTTTATGACACCGTGAAGGATAATTGAGTGGATTAATGTTTTAATTACCTTTCCAAGCAGGACTTTTAACGTTTTTATTAGTTCATTAAAATACCTTTTGTAAATTAGTTTGTAATTTAGTAACGATGTATAAATACAAGAATTTTTGGGTTATGTTTCAGTAACACGGCACTGAAGAAGGAAATAACTTGTTTCCGAAACACGTGTCTGCCCGGGTTTTAATAAATATTGGCGTTTTACGGAAAATATTAGAGTTTCTTATTCATTCATCTATTTACTTCGTAAATTGTAGAAGGCTGTAGCCACAGAAGACAATGGAAGTGAGGTGATCCCCGTACATGAAATTTGGTTCTGATGTAAATGTCATTTACCAAATGTTCCCGGAATATGCTGTGTCTTTCCTTCAGCAAATTAAAAATTGTCTAACTCTGGATTCAAAGTATCGGGCACATGTAACAGGATCACGTTTGATAAGGCGTGCCTTTTCATCATGATGTAAATGAGATGCTTCATTTTCACTGATAATTTCGATGTCGACAGTTTGGTTCAGAATGACAATGAGTTCTGCCAATTTGATTTCAGCGACACTCAAGGTAAGAAACATAGTAGGAGGTTGCAGCTGACGAATCATTGAAAATACCTCCTTTTTCTTTTCTTCCAAGTATGCAGGGGCACCATGATGAACAGAAAGGAATTTGTAGCCAGCATCATGCAGCTCCACATTCTTTACAAAAATTTCATGTTGGCAGCAGTTGCTGCTCGTTTCAATTTATTTATTTATTTAAATGCATTTAACAGACAAAAATCCAATTATAAAATAGAATTAGACAATTAAATATCGTTTAAGGTATGTTAAAACACATTAAAACAACAAAATCAAGCAGAAAAATGAAAATTTGAAAATTGAGTGATAAGGAAATATTAATCGCTATTCACAAAAAATAACGTCTTTAGTTTATTTTTCAAAACTAAGTAGGACGTGGATAGAGAACCAAGCTCGAGGCTGTTATGCTTTCTGATGATTCGCGGCATAATTGACTGAAAATATAAATCTGTCCGGTCGTACGGAACCTCAAGAATGTTATTAGACCAACTAGGACGCGCATACAGTCTTTGCTTAGAGTGGAAGCAATTTGTTGGCGGTACAACTTTTAAAGGAAATATTGATTTAGGAACGGGACGACAGTGAAGGGAGACGAAGTACAGAGACAGAGAAGGATAGACAATGCTCATAAGACTCATAGGCTAAGTTGAATTTGAAAAACAAAATACGGGTAAACCTACGCTGAACAGCTTCTAGTGAGCTCACAAGATATAAATGTCTAGGAAACCACACTACTGAGCAGTTCTTAAGAAGCGGGTGGACAAGACATGTGAACAAGCAAACAGCGGTAGCAATATTTGCCAACTTATGCAAATGCCGCATAATAAAACCGGAAACTTTTGATGCCTTGTTAGATATGCTAAAAATATGGACACCGAATTTAAGCTTGGGGTCAAATATTACACCAAAATCTTTACATGAGTCTGCAGAGGAGAGATAAACATGGCAAAGGCTATAATTGTAAATTAAAGGAACAGTTTTCAAAGTAAAAGTCATTTTAAAACATTTGGAAACATTGATACGAAGAGAGTTTGCATTACTCCAGTTATAGATGTTAAAGACCTTTTGGAGTTGCTGACAATCTTCAAGGGATCTAATTATCCGGAATACCTTGAAATCATTAGCATACAGGAGACAAGAAGAAGAAATTACAGAGGGAAGATCATTGACAAATAGTACGAAAAAAAAGGTCCAAGGATTGACCCTTGAGAGACCCCAGATGTAGGATTGAATGGAAAGGAGATTGTGCCATAGAGATTACCACGATAGATAGGATAAAATCAAAGAATGTAAGAAACCGGATATGCCAAGCAAAGCTAACTTTCGACAGAAAAGAACATGGTTTACGGTGTCAAAAGCTTTGGAGAAGTCCGTGAATATTGCATCAACATGAAGCTGTTTATCTAGAGCTCTTGTAATATAATCTTCGAACTCAGCCAAGTTCGAGGAAGTTAGACGACCCTTCAAGAATCCAAGAAGCCTGTTGCGCATAAGTCGTTCCAGCAGCTCAGAAAAACACGAGAGGAGTGATATGGGACGATAGTTTGAGGCAGATGATGGGTCACCGTTTTTAAAGATATGAACAACACTTGCATCTTTCCAGTATGTTGGAAAGGTGCCAGTATCAACGCTGAAATTGAATACAAGGGATATAGGAGAACACAAAGAGGAACAAAGTGACTACAAATATATTAGGCAATCCATTGGGACCAGGACTAAAATTCGGATCGAGCAAGCTAATAAGGGAATCAACTTCAGAAGGATCAGTGGAATAGAATGTACTTAATGCTGGATAAGTTTGAATTGAGTGTAGTGTGTCAGAAGAGGAAAAAGTTTAAGAAAAATATTCGGCAAATATGTTAGAAATTTCCGGAGGGGAAGAGGCTTCAGTGTTATTCCATTTGACAGTATGTGGGATGGAAGAGGAAGACTTAAGGGATCGGATGTATGACCAAAAGGGTTTAGGGTTATTTGTCAGGAGGGAACTCTCTAAGCTGCTAAAGTAGTTTTTCATGGCCGTTTTGAGCGCTTTTTTTTACTCAAAGAGCGCAGTCTGTAGAAATTTTGTTTAGCATCATCACTTCCGGTCAATTTATAGTGCCTATGCCCCTTGTCTTTGGCTCTTAAGGCACGAAGAACACTTCAAGTAAGCCAAGACGTCATTTTCGCTCTGCGAGGAGCTTGGAGTGGGCTATAAAGAGCAATCAGATTATTAAGGTAATCGTAAAATTTGTTCAAAGCACTATCGCAGTCAAGACGAGTGAAGAAGGTACACCAGTTGACCGAGTTTAGATTGGTTTTAATTGCCTCATAATTTGCTTTAAAGAAATTGTAACGACAAACTGTTGCAGTTCTTTGGGTTTAAGGGTATCAACGGTTAGTGCTAGAGACAAAGATGGATGATTGAGATCAGGTTGAACATAAGGATGTAAAACGGGAGCTATAGATAGACACCCAGTTTGAAAATTTGACATGACAAGGTCCTGAAGGCGACCATTAGAGTTACGGATATGATTAAACTGTGAAAAAGAACAAAGGGAAGGAAAGGAAGAAAGTAACAAAGAAGGATTATTTGTTGAGGAAATGCCAGGTGTTGTTGAGTGGTCCCATTCCACTGCCGGTAGATTGAAGTCCTCACAAATTAAAATTTTGGAATGTGGATGACGAGCAAGAAGATAGGCAGAGAGTTCATTGAAGAAGGCTTCGTACACAGTTAAGGGAGAATTACAGGAAATAAACACAGAGGAAATTAATAATGAGGAGTTATGAGGAAGAGGGAGTTTCACAATTACACACTCAACAGCACGAGCAAATTCGAAGTCAGTACAAAATGAACTATTTAGGGTTTTTCAGACTGCAACCAAGACTCCCCCATCATCAGATTTATTAGTGATGTTAAGGTCACGGTCGCATCGGTAAACTGAATAGTCAGGTAATATTTTTGCATTTGAAATATTCTCATTTAACCACGTTTCAGTTAAACAGATAACTGAATCGTTAGTTAATTGGGACACGAGTAGTAAGTCCTCAAGTTTGGTTCTGAAGCCACGAACAATCTGATAGTAAATAGAAATAGATGAACGATTAGGAAGAGAAAAATTACTTTCAGTGTTAGATAATCCTTGAAAGTTGTTGAGGCAGTTTGGAACCTTTTTTGGGATGAAATCGCCGCTTAGGTTGCCTTGTATCGAATGTTGTAACGAGTGACCCCTTTGGCCAAAAACCGGAACTAAGGAGGCTAGAAAGTTCAGCCGGAACTGTCAGCTTGAAAGAACTTATAACATGGTCAGGAAGGTGGTCTTTTGTTAACTTTACGCACCTTAAAATACTAGGCATGTAACCAAGCTTCGATGTTACGTAGCTGGTTAGTTTATCCTTGGTTGTGTTGTAAGCGAGCCTTGATATGAACAACTGAAAGGTGGGGAGACTGCTCGCAATACTCTGTTATCAGCTAACACACTATCTTTAAAGTTTTGTGAAGCTGAAGACATAACGATATTTTGCTGAAGATCCCTTGATTAAGTGAGGCACAGCTCGGATTGAGGCTGAAAAAATTCAGCCTCAATCCGAGCTGTTGAATAGGCAGGATAGACTGTTGTATGCGACTATTATGTTGCAGGACCGTAGCTTTATTAATTGGAGCCAGAATTGACTCCTGACTACATGCTTGCTGCTTACTACAGTATTATCTTGCCTATTAACTTCGTAAATTGGGGAAGGCTGTAGTCACAGAAGACAATGGCAGTAAGGTGATACCCGTACATGAAATTCGATTTTGATGAAAATGTCTTTCACCAAATGTTCCCAGAATATGCTGTGTCTTTCCTTCAGCAAATTAAAAATTGTCTAACTCTGTATTTAAAGTATCGGGCACAAGTAACAAGATCACGTTTGATAAGGCGTGCCTTTTCATCATGATGTAAATGAGATGCTTCATTTTCACTGATAATTTCGATGTCGACAGTTTGGTTCAGAATGACAATGAGTTCTGCCCGTTTGATTTCAGCTACACTCAAGGTAAGAAACATAGTAGGAGGTTGCAGCTGACGAATCATTGAAAATACTTCCTTTTTCTTTTCTTTCCAGTAAGCAGGGGCACCATGATGAACAGAAAGGAATTTGTAGCCAGCATCATACAGTTCCACATTCTTTACAAAAATTTCATGTTGGCAGCAGTTGCTGCTCGTTTCAATTAAGATTTACGTAGGCAAAAATTGATGCTTGAGAAAAATTTGGAAGTCTTTAGCTTCAGAGCCCGCATAAATAGTATGGGAATACTATCACACCTTCGATTTGAACGCATTATTTCAGATTTGACCAACGCCTGGTAAGTTAGGGTTTCTTGACCAAATTGCCACCATTATCTTCACAAATGCTTATGCATCTGCATACTCATCAAAAAGGACGTCGATTTTTTACCCTCGCAAAGAGAAAATACTGTTACATTTGAAATTAGAAGAGTTGCTTCATCTGCAACATTGAAAGGATCTATTGCGTCTTCGCTAGAACTTGAATCAAAATTGGGTTCAGTGTGGTTATCTAGGATGTAGTCTGCTATGTAGTTTGGATCAATAGCTTTTATTAAATTCACCTTATTGCTATCAACTTTAATATTGAAATGTTTGTAAAGCTCAAAATATTCAAGTTGTTTCACTGCATCATAAATAGATTTAGTTCATACTTTTTCAAATATAACATCATTCTTAAAAGCCTTTATTCTACGGAAGCAAATTGGCACAATATATATGTCTTCCTGGAGTCCAGAAAAATATTTAGAGAACCATGGATTTGTGTAGGAAAATTTACAGCTCAACCACACACAATATATCCCATAGTAGCTTTGATAGTCATAAAAGAAATTCGAGGAGAAACAAGTTGCTCTTTTTAATTTGTTAAGAATGCTAACACAAGAGATACCTCAGCAAATTGAAAGCTCTCATTACTGGTTGCCAGGCTAGTTCTTCTACTAAAAAATCCCTCGGACCTTTCTTTGTCGTGTGATCTTTCAAAAAAGAGAAATGGCCTGCGATATCAAATAAACAAAATCATATACGGCTTCTATCAGCTTTCAGAGACTTCAAACTAACCACGCATATATATTTTCCAGAAATATCTCCTTCAAACGAAAGCTGTGAAAGAAATTTTAGTTATTTAAATCCATTTAACAGACGAAAATCCAATTACAAAATAGACTTAGACAATTAAATATCGTTTTAGGTATGTTAAGACACATTTATACAACAATATCAAGCAGAAAAAAGGTAATTAAAACATATAAGAATACAAGTTAGAGGCTAAATGAAAGTTTGAAAAATTAAGTGATAAGAAAATATTAATCGCTTTTCACAAAAAGTAAAGTCTTTAGTTTATTTTTAAAAACCATGAAGGACGTGCATAGAGAACCAAACTCGAGGTTGTTATGCTTTCTGATGATTCGCGGCATAATTGACTGAAAATATAAATCTGTCCGGGCGTACGGAACCTCGAGAATGTTATTAGACCAACTAGGACGCGCATACAGTCTGTAGTGCAAGTCTTCGCTTAGAGTGGAAGCAATTTGTTGGCGGCACAACTTGTAAAGGAAATATTGATTTAGGAACGGGACGACAGAAAAGGGAGACGAAGTACAGAGACAGAGAGGGAAAGACGATGCTCATAAGACTCATAGGCTTAGTTGAATTTGAAAAACAAAATACGGGTAAACTTACGCTGAACAGCTTCTAGTGAGCTCACAAGATATAAATGTCTAGGAAACAGTTCTTAAGAAGCAGGCGGACAAGACATGTGAACAAGCAAACAGCGGTAGCAATATTTGCCAACTTATGCAAAGGCCGCATAATAAAACCGGAAACTTTTGATGCCTTGTTAATTATGCTAAAAGTGTGGACCATGAATTTAAGCTTGGGGTCAAATATTACACCAAGATCTTAATATGACTCTGCAGAGGAGAGACACACGTGGCAAAGGCTATAATTGTAAGTTAAAGGAACAATTTTCAAAGTAAAAGTCATTTTAAAACATTTGAAAACATTGATACGAAGAGAGTTTGCATTATTCCAGTTATAGAGGTTAAAGAGATCATTTTGGAGTTGCTGACAATCTTCAAGGGATCTAATTGTCTGGAATACCTTGAAATCATCAGCATACAGGAGACAAGAAGAGGAAACTAGAGAGGGAAGATCATTGACAAATAGTACGAAAAGAAGAGGTCCAAGGATTGACCCTTGAGAGACGCCAGATGTAGGATTGAATGGAAAGGAGATTGTGCCATAGAGATTACCACGATAGATAAGATGAAATCCAAGAATGTAGGAAACCGGATATGCCGAGCAAAGCTAACTTTTGACAGAAAAGAACATGGTTTACGGTGTCAAAAGCTTTGGAGAAGTCCGTGAATATTGCATCAACTTGAAGCTGTTTATCTAGAGCTCTTGCAATATAATCTTCGAACTCAGCCAAGTTCGAGGAAGTTGGACGACCCTTCAAGAATCCATGTTGCTGTTGTTTGACAATTGAACTCAATGACTCAAGAAGCCTGTTGCGCAGGCAGGTTTACAGGAGAGGAGTGATATGGGACAATGGTTTGAGGCAGGTGATGGGTCACCGTTTTAAAAGATATGAACAACACTTGCATCTTTCCAGTATGTTGGAAAGGTGCCAGTACCAAGGCTGAGATTGAATATAAGGGATATAGGAAAACACAAAGAGGAACAAAGTGACAGCAAATATATTAAGCAATCCATCGGGAACAGGACTGAAATTCGGATCGAGGAAGCTAATAAGGGAATCAACGTCAGAAAAATCAGTGGAGTAGGATGTTATTGATGCTGAATAAGTTTTAATTGAGTTTATGGGGGAGTATAGTGTATCAATAGAGGAAAAAGTGGAGGAGAAATATTCGGCAAATAGGCTAAAAATATCCTGAGGGAAAGAGGCTTCAGTGTTATTCCATTTGGCAGTATGCGGGATGGCAGAGGAAAATTTAAAGGGCTGGATGTACCTGTAGGATTAAAAGAGTTTAGCGTTATTTGTCAAAAAGTAACTCTCTCAACTTCTGCAGTGGTTTTTCGTTCCCGTTTTGAGCTCTTTTTTAGCCAAAGAATGCAGTCTACAAAAATTCTGGTTGACATCATCATTTCCGGTCAATTTATAGTGCCTACGACCCTTGTCTTTGGCTTTTAAGGCACGAAGAACTCGTCGAGCAAGCCAAGGCTTCATTTTAGCTTTACAAGGAGCTTGCAGTGGAGTATAAAATAAAATAAATGTAACATCAGAGAGTATTTCCACTGATTTTCCGAAATGTAACCAGTCACTGCAAATACATGCAAATGTAGGGCCTTCAAGCTTTAAACGATGAGACTTTGTATGCAATTGTTGTCTAAATTGCTAAAATCAGTTTTTCCATGACTTGGAAAATTTATAAGTCTTGAATGGTCAGCAGCTTCGTCGAACATAACCATCATAAATGAGCCATTTAGGCAGGAAAGTGTAGAGAAACGTCAGATTTAAAAGCCCTCCGCACATTTTGCCTATGCGTTTCTAAATGCCTAAAATTGGCAAGCCTTTTATTTTGAGAAATTCTTAAAATTTCATAATGCTTTTGCCTCTTCACTGAACTACTTAGTTGCCTATTTGGGCAACAATTAATCTCTTCCGGTGTTTTTCACACATTACCGGGTTTAGAAGACGATGCTTCTGCGTTTTTGTAAGACGTTCAGAATGGACTTTGCTTTTAATTAAATTGGAGAGACGCTTGCGTTGGACCTTTTTTTGTGGCTCGTTCTGAACCTTTTTGGTCTCTGCACTCTTCAATCTTCCTTCTTGAGCAAGGCTTTGCTTGACTAGGCCTAATGTCACATTTCGGCAATCTTCTCCCCTCTTTTGCGTTGTGACTTATCATAAAATTATGTTTACTACGATATATTTTCATCAGAAGTTTATGTTTTATTAAATTTATAAAATTATTATGCTACCCGCTCTCAACTGATTTGATATCAGTTTCAAGTTTTATACATCTATTAGAAATGAGGCGCCTTCTAAATTTCTTTTTATTTAGCTTAAGCACTTAATTTGAATCTGCTTAAACTTGATGTTGCAAATGTTTTCAATAAAAAACAGTGCATTTCAACTCAAACAAAGTAACTGTGAGTATAATACATAGGAATTGACCAATAGTTTATAAAACTTTGCCAATGTGAATGAATATTTTTGTAATTTTGTAAGAAATAACATACATGCAAAAATATAAAACAAAAAATTCGTTTTCGTCCGATGCTTATAAAAATCTGACTCCTAATAAAGTTGAGTTAAATCCACACGCAAAAACACATAAAAGCCAAATATTTAATGATAACTAATGCACTTCTGATCGACTTTTTCAAAAAAGGTCACTAGAAAAGTTTACATATTACATTAAAAAATAGTAAAATGTGGATATCACTTTTTGATGGGCCGCGTTAGATGAGAAAAACCTGTCAAACATTTTTGAGTTCAGAACTATTCAACAGAATCCACGTCAAAACAATAAATATAGCTTTTCAAAACTAAATAAACACTCAAAATAGGTTAAAAATTGGATTTTCTATTTTGAAGCTCCAATACAAAACTTGCTAAGAAAATCTCCAAAGAAAACTTAAAATGCATATAAGATAGCTCACATGTACTCGTACATCGAATACTTAAATAGTACCGCTATAGTGGTCTTT
This sequence comes from Odontomyia ornata, assembly GCA_963969285.1. NCBI lineage: Eukaryota > Metazoa > Arthropoda > Insecta > Diptera > Stratiomyidae > Odontomyia > Odontomyia ornata. Next base: position 337,335,822 of record OZ017738.1, on the reverse strand, counting down.
TTTCGAAGGTTTCGCATTTTTTAATTTCGTATTCTTGAAAATACAAGCTCTTTGAAATTTTTTAACGTTTGGTTTGTTTTATATAATTCCTGTAGAAAGTTATCGCCGCTTTAAAAAAATTTTAAATCTAGACCGAAAAACCTCGAGCAACTCAGGTAAAGTGCTTTATGCCAAAATATTATTAACAATTCGCTTATTACTCCGAGGATGTTCTAAAATGCTCAAAGAACCGGAGGGTTCATTGATTACTTTCAGAGCGTACGTAGTCTAAATAACCCTTTTTGAAACGGCTATAAAAGTACTTCTCAATGAAGAACCCAAAACATATTTATGAATATTTTACAAGAAAACCGCCAAATCGTACAATTGATCTTATTTCCAAACAACGTTTTTATTGTTTAATGTTATGGTTCACAGCTTCTCAAATTGAATTGACAATCGTCCTGCTTAGCCTCATTGTAGGAGTTAGCAGAAGACAATGTATAAATTCGATATAATTACAAAATCACATGTATATATATACAGACAGAATTCATACACACAAGTTTCTGGTTACGTTTTTGGTACAATATTCCCTCCGATAAGCGGAGCCTCCAATGAACGGTCGCGGGCACTGCATTCATATACATTTCATCCAAAATGCCTCCCACAAGCGGACACTAAACACTGTCATAAAATAAATTTGTGGTTCCCCTTTCTGGAAATTTGGCTGCATGATGTTTATCGTTGATTCCAATGGATTTGGTGATTCCCCTTTCTTTATATTCGGTTGCATGATGTGTGTTGTTGATTGCAATATATCTGTTCAGTCAGTGAAATTTAATGATTGGTGTGCGTCGTTTATACACAGTACGAGTATCTGTGACCAGAAAATCGTTTAGGAGTTTTCTCATATTCTTGGTAAAGCTCGTGTGTTTGTTTGCTTATTTTTGGTTGCATAGCCGCATCATGGCCTCACGAAGGAAAATCCGTTCTTTGAAAGAAAAAGTGAATGTTATAAATACAATCGAGAAAGAAAAACTGTCAATTCGGGATGCAGCTAAGAGTTTTTGTTTTTCAACATGATAGAAAATGGACAATTTTCGCAAAAAATCTTATTTTTACTAGGTTCAATATCGGGAAAACACAGGCTGGAAATATTTAAAAAAATAAAGAAGCTATTCGGTTACAATGGCAGTCCGAAAGAAACATAAACCAGAAGAAGTGTTTCCTTAAGCTCGGTGGTTCTCAAATAGACCAAACGTGCTTCAATTGGTTCGCAAATGCGAGAAGCCATAAAATTCCGATTTCAGGTCCAATTGTAAAGGCAAAGGCAAAAGTATACCTGAGCAAGTAGGTTACTCAGGATTTTCAACGTCCAATGGGTGGCTGGAAAAATGGCGTAAAAGGCAGAACATAACTTTTAAGTGCATATCTGGTGAAGCTTCTGATGTAAGTCAAGAAGACGTTGAACAATTTAAGTCGAAGCTACCTTCAATTTTACGTGGGCTTAAGCCGGTGGCAAACGGTCGAAAGAAAGACTCACTGTTTTATTTTGTGTCAATATGGCAGGATAAAAAGAGCTAACACACCTGCCTATGCCAACCTTTAGATCAAGGCATTATACAGAATTTCAAGGTGCACTACAGAATCTTAATTCTAAAACACATAATATCGAAAAGAGAAACCAGCAAATCAGCATCAGAACTAGCCAAATCTATAAATGTTCTTGAAGCCTTATATTTTATCAAAGCCTCGTGGGATAAAGTTGCTTTCGAAAAGCGTCATTTATAAATTCTGATACGAGTCTTTTAGAATTTGAAGCCGAGGATGAACTGCCATTGGCAACGCTTTTGAGTCTACAAAATGGGATCGTTGCATTAAGGCATCAACCTTTGGAAGAATATCTGAACATCAATGAAAATGTTTCCACTGAAGCTGACAACATTGAAATTTCGTGCGATGGTCCACTTGACAATATAAGTTTAAGTAGTTTCGAAGACGAGGTGGTCGATGAAAACGTCGATCCTAAAAATTCATTTGATGAAGCTCTAAAGCAATCGGCACGTTTAAAACATTTCGCAAGAAATGATTATTTAGCATTTCAACACTTAAAAATGCAGAGAATTATTTTGAAAACGAACAGTTGAAAATGAGACAAACCAAAACTCAACAGACAAAAATTAATCAATTTCTCCAACGCAAGTAACTGTTTTTTATGTTTATTCGTAATATGATTATGTATGTATATAAAAATTCTATAAAAATCATTATGAGTAAGAGCAAATATGTAAATAAGATAATAAAACTATGAATTGGAACAGAATGCAGAAATTTCAGCACGCAAAAAACTTACTTTTATTTATTATATTAACGAAGTATGCAGGTAAAATGCGCTTTCATTCGGTGCCTCCCAGCAGCGGACACCTCTTACAGCCGGACAAAAAGCTTGGAACCGTGAGTGGCCGGCTATGGGAGGTTTCACTGTATATATATATATGTATATATATATATATATATATATATATATATATATATATATATATATATATATATATATATATATATATATATACTTAATAAAAAAATGTTTTATAAGGTTTGAAGGCGAGTCTCTCCATTGATGAAATTTATTTGCGAAAGGCAATTGATATGAGTATCAAATGAAAAGTCTTGATTGTTGTTCGTTTTTGTCAGTCTTAAGATATTATCAGCTTTATCAAAGCTTTGTCTCTTGAGTATCTTTGCAGACGTAAAACAATACACAATCCGTCCGTTTTATTCAACAACATCCTAAGCAAAATTATCCAAATAATCCTATATGGTTCCCTTGACAGTTCTGAGGCCAACTGGTGGGTACATTCATTGGCACAGTGCAGCTTTGATAACCGACTGGTGCGACATGGATGGTGGGTATATTGTGAGAATACCTGCTGGTTGGTAAACTGCTGCGAACTGATCAATAGGCTTATTGCTCATTGGCGCCGGTAGAATAGCACATAATTCGTTCCACATTGATTGAGTTCGGGAAACAGAATACTTAACCTCAATTCAATTGTTGCACTAGAGCTGAAACACGCAGTCTCAATTCAAACTCTACGATTGACATTTAATCCAACTACAAATTCTGACCATGACTGCTGGCTTCAAGTGAGCTCCGCTTCTTGCCTAGTGACATCCTTTGATGACGAGGCACTGTATACTCCTTTCTTTTTCCAAGAATCCTCAACGATAGTGATTCAATTCTAATTATCACTTACAATGTGTAGTAACCGAGTGTCTGAGTGTAATACATTTATGAGGGGGGAAACCTAGAGCGTAATCAGCACATTGCTGTAGGACATGTTAACTGCAAATGCTTGGATCTTTACAGACAGAAAAGTGCAAATACCAGCCAAAATACCAGTTTAAATAGTTGCGACGAGAGTGCAAGTGTGCAACTGGATGATCGTTTAAAATTTGCCGCGCCTTAATGTACGATGTTGTGTATTAGACTGGAATTCCAGCGCGTAGAAAACTTCAACGTCGATTCAACAAAGTAGACAAAGTTTCACGGGACAAATACATTCATATGCAGTCAACATTAAAATGCTTAAAGCTGCAATGCAGATCAAAGCGAGATATGTGAAACGCTAATAGCTTAATCAATACCTCGATGCAAATCTGTTGAAATGTGAGCAATGCAGCACTAAGCACCACAACAGCTTCTCAAACTCAATGCACCCGGCAGCACCCACTCAAACAAATGTATGCCTGTAAATGTGGGCTCAGAAAATTGATGTAGTTGCCACAAAATCAGTCGTATCAAAACAGTTGAAGACGAAGGAAGTTATGTGAATAGTTTTCAAAAATGGATAGTTGAACTCGGAAAGAACGCGATATTTGATATTGTCGCGTGTTTTTGGTTCGCGACCAACAATTGAATGTTCCGGGAAAGTGAAAACGCAATGTCTTTTAAATAAAATTAAAAGAATTTATTTAATTCGTCAAAAATGCACAATCACTTCACTAACAATTTCACAACTTTCATTTTCACTATTAAAATTCTACCTTCCGCTTGTTCGTAAATTTCTATCGCGATTGTCTACTTAAAATCACTTCACACTCAAACAATCAATATCGCCTGTACTTCGCGTATCGCAGTGCCTTTATATATGGTCTCTAATTATTCAACTCAGTTCTCGTACATTAGTGAATTAGCGGGAACATTCCAGCAGCGTAATTAATGGGCACTGACTCACTTTCAGATGTTGATAATGCTTGTTGGGTTCTCGTGGTTTCGAGTAAATTCATTTGTTGATGTTCTTAATGGTTGTGAGAACAATTGCGACAGTAGCTCGCAGAATTATTTGTACATGTAACAATATGTTTATGTAAGCAACGACCATGACTAAGCGTATAATTTAATAAAAAGAGAATTATGTGAAGTGAAGGCGGGACTATCAATATGCATAATTAAGAAGAAAATAAAGACAATATTGAGTCATTTATCGCGAAAAATAAAAATAAGCAAATCAATAAAAAGTGGAATGAGTGTGGAGAATATTTATAAACCAATGTTTTGGTGCTACCAGGAGCTTGATTTTTTAACTAATAATGACGCGAGTGTAGAGAAATCTATCGTTGGCAGTGATGATGTGAGTTTTCTTTGAAATAAAACTAAGATTAGTGTTATCCATTTGTTTCTTTTAAATAGTTACAAGGAAACATTTCCAGGACTGGTGTGGTGATAAAATTAAAACATGCAGGAAAAGGGATAAATATTAACAGTATATGTTTAGTGAATTATATATTTTAAGCGCTTGAAAGGATATAAACAAAGTTGTATGAGTTTTACATTTTAATTACTCATCAGTCGGTCCTTGGTTAACAGTATATTTTCTTTGAAACGACCAAAGGTCGAATAAGTAAATTTTTTCTTTTCTAATTAACATATATGATGTTTAATGGGGGTCTCCATAGAGCGGGGAGTGTTCCTAAAAAAAGTTCTTATTTTTGATTTTATTTTTCGGAGGTTTGCGTCGTTTTCGAATTTGAAATAAACATGTCGATTGAGTAGGAAATTGCTTCTACCATAAGTGTTTTCTAACAAACTTTGGATTAAAAATAATGTTCTCAATAACATGAATCGATCAATTGAATTTTGAACCCATTTCTTTTAGCAAAACATTGTTCAAATATATCTGAGAATTCGAGGGTTTAATGTATGAGCATATAGCAGCCACCATTTTGTCTTTGGCTAAATAATTTTTTTTCTTGGAATCCTCGAGCCAATGAACTCATTCAAGTCAAAAGCTATTCCTAATATTTTCACCGCGGTAATTGTGATGTCTAGGTAGTTTGGAAATATATGAATTATCCATACGTATTTTCTTTTAAGATTGGGAGGTGAATGTCATTTTAGCACAGAGTATTGGACTCTCGTGCTCAGAACCGACTGAATCACTCACTAAATACCTCCACCGTCAACCCGAGAACCCACCTTGGAACTGTTTGACACATTACTTCAGGCCACATCTCGTTTATTATGCCGTGAGGCACCTTCAAGCGGGGGAATCCTTCTTCTAGCGAGAGGGAAGAAGGGTAGAGGGATTGCCAGACAAGCGATCTCACAGCCCCAATGTTCCTGGCTGCTGTGAGTCCCTTTTATCTTTTAGGACTGCCCGATCATAATGTGCCATATCGTTCCATTTATCAACTGAGCTCTCCCGTCTCCCTGTAGAGATCCCTTCGCAGTCCGTCCTATTCTGTGCACGCAAAAAATGTGTGGTAGGCATTGGATAAAACCACGATCGGGGGACCGTGATTTACCAATGTTGTGCATGTGGGGATGAAACCACCCATGCCTGCTCAAAAGCTGGGTCGGAAAGAAGTCAATCTCACCACGCTTTCTATTTAGCCATGATATCACATCCGAGATGAGGCATGCAGTCCACCTTCCCTATGTGTAATGCATGTAAGACTGTTGCCATTCTATGAATGAGCGCTGTCTCCCTCGCGACCATCCACATGTGTTAGTGTTGTTGCTTATGTAATTTCATATAATGATTATCGCAATGTCCCGCATCATTGGATATGATACCTTTGAAATTTTGTTAACATTTTAATCTGGCATTAATCTGCTTCATTCAAAAATTCTAAGCAGTGAAAGGGTACATTTTCGCTTTTCTAGGAAAACGCGTAAAATTACCGATCTGAGTTTTGATTTCTGAGGCAATCGTTGCCATTTTACCTTGAAATGTTTATCGCCTCGGAGGTGTTCCATCGCGATGGGGGTACTTATCGTCGAACCTGGATACGCTAGTGCCAAGCCAATGTTTTGGCTTAATATTTTGAATCCCCTGCCCGATACATTTGAAAAATAACTTTCGTTGTCACTTTATCTCACCAACTATGTTGAGAGTTTCGGTGAGACCTTAGCTTTTATATTAATCGAGTGATTCACCCCGCAAACTTCTCGATAAATCAGCCAACGTTCCCGAAAAATGTTTGGCGGCAATATTATGCCACAAACTTTCATCATAACCTGCATAGCGATACCCGGTAGATATCGGTCATCCTTACACGAATTCAATCAACAGGAAAGTGTTGGAATGACAGATATCTGCTACTTAACCAGCTCTATTCCGTACGAATGTTGAGAAAAAGGCGAAGACAGTGATATGAGATGGTGTGTGTGTGTGTTGGTATCGATGAGAAATGTCAAAACGGACAAAAATAAATAATTGGTGATTTTTTTGAAGATTCTCTGGCCTAAAGAAAGAGACATTCGAAGTGTCAAAACAAAGAAGTGTCAGTTTCAGCTCTTTGAATTTCTTGGCTTAAGTGAAGTTTAAATTCTGTCATAAATTATAATTAGCTGTGTGGAATAAGTGGAGTGGTTACTAGTGTCGTTTTATCAAGTTTTCGAGATAAGTAGCGATCTTTCAAGTCATCAATTTCATTGATTAAATTTTTACTTAGGCGAACGAAAATTAACGGAACCGGGTATTCTTACTTTGGTCTAGGAGTGAGATTCCCGTGTAGCTAAATTTATTCTAAACAATTTTTGAATTTAATTTTAAATTTATATTTTGATATTTTAAATTATTTTTTTTTGCAAGTACGGATTTCTGCATTTTTTTTCACTAACTATATTAAATAAATCAAGGATAATAAAAAATTTTATAAAAAGCAAATAATTGAAAAAGTTAAAAATATAATGGCTACTAAACCAGATAAGTGTGGGAAGTGTAGGAAACCCGTGGAGGATATCCACTCGGCTATGGGGTGTGATGGCTTCTGCCTCAAGTGGTTTCATTTGAGGTGTATCAAAATGTCGGAGGAGAGATATCGGGCTATTATGGACATCATCGAAGTTGTGATTTGGATGTGTGCTGGATGTAGAGCTCAGCACCGTAAATCTAAAGAAGACCAACTCTTCCAACAAATGAAAAACTTGCAAAGCCAAGTCGAAGAGATGAGCTCAAATGTCACCTTATTAATAGATAAATCTACGTCTGCGAGCAAGCCCTCATATGCCGAAATTATAAAAAGTTCTACTTCTCCTCCATCAGTGCATCGATCTAATACAATATCGCAAAAAGGGATTATAATTAAGCCTAAAAATCACTCCTCATCAGAAAAAACACTGATTGATTTTAAGTCGAAGATCAGGCCATCAAAATGTAAAATTCCTCTACAACTAATGAGGCCTATTCGTAATGGTGGGGCGATTATAAAAACATCGACAAATGAAAATACTACTTCGCTTTTTAATATAGCAATGGATGCAATGAAAGAGGAGTATGATGTTGCTGAGACCAGATTGCGACAGCCTAGACTTGTCATCAATGGACTAGAAAAACAATACGCAAATAATGAACTAAGAAATGAGATCCAGGCATTAAATCCCAATATAGAGGAGCGTGATTCTATGGAACTTGTACATGCTAGGCGAACAAGAAATGGAAGGTGGTTGCACATCATCCAGGTAAACGGGAGCATGTATAAGAGGCTTGCGAATAGATACATTAATATAGAGTATGGATCGTATTTTGTGAAGGAGGACTTCAACGTAACGAGGTGTTATAAGTGTCAAAAATACAAGCACAAAACATCAAAATGTGAAGGGGAGCAAATATGTGTAAAATGTGGAGGAAAGCATGACCTAAAGGACTGCAAAAGCACGATTGAGAAGTGCTCTAACTGTATTGGTAACAATAACAATGCTGATCATTCTCACAGAGCTGACTCTGTAGAGTGTCCGGAGTTTCAACGCAGAATATTGATTGCCAGGAGGAGTACCGACTACAACTTTGATGATTGCCAATCTTTCTAATCAATCAAGTGGAACAAATTTAACACTTATGTATGCTAATATAAGAAGCTTAAAACATAAGCTAAGTGATATTCAGATTTACCTGCAGCAAAATACTGACCTAGATTTGATTATTCTAAATGAAATCTGGATTTACCCAGAAGAAGCACGGTTTTACAATATTGAAGGATATAATGCGGTATTCTCCTGCAGACCTGGAAGAGGTGGAGGTACAGCAATCTACGTAAAAAATACAATCAATTTCATTACCAAGAGAGTGATGCCTGATAAGTATAACGTTATAATAATTGAAGTACGCCATGCAGGTAAAAAAATAAAATTAGGGACGTACTACAACCCCAATGCGCAAGATTTTTGCACAGTACTAGATACATTATTCTCAACTGAAAAAAATTTGATCACAGTAGCGGACACAAACATTGATGTGCTAATGGAATCACCAGAAACACGGATTTATAAGGATACGCTAGAAACGAATGGAAGGGTAATCATAAACAACAACCAAATTACTCGCCCAGTGTCAAATACCTGTCTGGATCATATAGTAACCAATGATTTAAAAGTCGCTGAAAGCATGACATACATATTTGAGGACTGGCCGGAATGGATCATCGTGTGATAAAAATTGCTATTCAAGACCAAACCCTGAACAAACAGAAGCCGACCTATAAAACGTTCAGATTTCTAGACAAGGAGCTCTTTAAATCAAACATACGAGAGTTACTGGAAAAGCGGAAACCAAATAGTATTATTGAACTCAAAAATATCATATCTGCTAAGCAAAGTTCTACAATTGAGAAAAAAATCAGGTGTCGACAACGGACTTGGATAACGAAAAAAGTAATTGATGCAAGTATTAAAAAAAGGAAGGTATACATGGACTACAGGAAGAACAGTGGAAACCAGGCTTTCAAGTTTCTGTATATGCAAGCGAAAAAAGAATCGAAACGACTGGTGAAAGAGGCTAAATTCTTATATTTCTCAAGAAGAATGGAAACAGCGGCTGACAACTCCCGCGAAATATGGAAAATAATAAATGAGGTAAAGGATAACTCTTCAACCCAGGGTATATCACAAAACTTTCAACTGAATCCTGATGGGCCCTCTAACACATCGTGTCCACGTGACGCGGCGAACTCATTGAATCATTTTTTTTCAACAATTGGTGGAAGAATCACTAAAGAAATTGTTGCCAGTTCAGCAGGCAATCTAAATAATACAAATATCGCAATAAATTCCATCTTTCACATTCATCAAACAAATAAAAGGGAAGTCTTAAATGTAATCAATGAATTGAAAAAGAATACGGCGCCAGGCATTGATAGCATCACGATGAATGAGATTAGTATAATAAAGGAGGACATAGCCCAGATTATGGCAAATTTTATAAACGTGCATATTAGGAATGGGACTTTTCCGGAAGAAGAAAAACTTGCAAAAATAGTTCCTATATTTAAGGGTGGTGATCATCTTGACCCGAATAACTATCGCCCGATTGCGCTGCTGACGGGATTTAGTAAGATATTTGAAAAAATACTAAACAATCGATTAACATTATTCTTAGTTGAAAACTCTATCATAAGCCAACATCAGTTTGGTTTTCAAAAGAACAAGAGTACTTTGGATGCCCTACATTCTGTCACACGTTTTATCAATCTAGGACTTGACAGAGGTGATTATGTCATCGCAATTTTTGTGGATTTGAAAAAAGCATTTGATACAGTTGATCATGATCTCTTGCTTCGTAAACTTGAATCGTATGGTATTCAGGGTAGTCCTAAGCAGTTGTTTAAGAGTTACTTGGAGGGAAGATCGCAGAGAACTTTAATCAACAATGTCCTGAGCGACCATGCACCTACGGAAACAGGAGTTCCCCAAGGTTCAAAACTGGGCCCAACTTTGTTCCTGCTATACACAAATAATCTAAATACATGTGGGCTGACGGGATATCACACATTATATGCTGATGACTCAGTTCTACTTTATTCAGTACGAGACAAAACTGCCATTGAGAACACTATCAACGACGATCTAGGAAAATTCCATCAGTGGTTAATTGGAAACAAACTAGTATTGAACACATCAAAGACAAAATATATTGTTTTTAAGCCAAAGAACAAAGGAGACATAGATGTCGAACTAAATATTAACGGCGAAAAATTGCAAAGAGTGCTAGAAATGAAATATCTTGGTCTTATCATAGACCATCGTATGACCTGGTTACCACACATAAAAAGCTTAAGAAGGCAATTAGCCCCAATAATAGGATTGTTAAGAAGATATGAGGATTTTCCAATGCACATCAAGAAACTTGTTCTAAATGCGTTTGTCCTGGTGAAATTGCATTATGGAGTACTTATTTGGAGTCAATCAGCGAAGCAACATTTAAACAGTATATCCAGGCTGCTGACCAAAGCGTATAAAAACATTCTGAAGCTGCCAATGCTTACTCAAACTAGTTTGGTTTACCAATTGGCAAAATCATTAACCTTTAGTCAAATTATTATTATGGAGAAAGCGAAGTTTATCTACAGAAATTTAAAAACTAATGGATCGGAACGAGCGCCATTAATTAAGGTATCACAGATCAACCCATATAATGCGAGAAATGTAAATCAATTCGTAATACCTTTTGCCAGAACGGATCGACTAAAGAACGATGCAATGAATGATGCTCTGCGTATATATAACAATCTACCAGAAATAAGGAAGCAAACTCACTTTTGGTATTTAAGAAAAGACTAAGGGAGCATTTAATGAGTACTGATTGAAGCGTGGACCTGTAATTCTGCTTTTATGAGCCCAGTATCTTAGGGCGTTCTTTTTGACCCTATCGGCGAGATACTGAAGTGACAGTTACTCAGAGTTTTTTTTTGAATGCGTCGTATGATATTGAATTTTTTTTTATCTCTGAGAGCTGATCATGATTTTTTGGACTAGATGTTCACGAAAAGGACTAGTTCACATTATATTGTGTGCTCCCTTATACCGATGTGTTAAACATTGTCTGGGTGGCACAAAGGACCAAGCGACGTAATGTGAATGCAGATCGCACGAGCGTTGTGCGATGAAGAAAGAGTGATGGAGAGAGTGGTAGGGAATGGAGGTAATTAAAAAAAAAAAAAAAAAAAAAAAATCAGCGATATAACATCCGTTCGTGCGAATAAACAGTAAAAGTCAGCGTTTCGAGAGCAAATATTTTAGAAGATGGTGTGCCGCAATGGGTAATATTTTTTCTATTGATATGGATGTGTTAATATTTACCAAATTTTCTAAAGGACCGCGTACATGTAAATCGGCATAGACGTCCACGGTACGTAGGTGCACCGGCCACGACGCCGTTGGATCAATCTAGCAGCTGCCATGGAGTCCCCATTCGAAATATTATGGATATGGGCAGACTCACGACGGACAAAAAGTCGGTTCGTATAGGTTGGGTACGATATAAACGATGGTCTTTGTGCCGTACAGATTAGTGCACCAATTAGAAATAAATTGCAATAGTGACCCCAGATAAATGATATCACGGAGTTCTTGTTATTTTGACTCGTACTTAATGACATTACATCCATTTTAATTTAGAAGAAAAACAACTAATTAGACTCGTTTTTAAATAAGGTGAAGGGTGTACGATAATTTAAAGCTTACTTATCTCCGGTGTTTTCCTGCCATAAGATTGTAACAATTTAAAGTGCTTTTAGCGATTAAGAATGGGGAATGTTAATACAACTGGACCTAACGAAGCGTTGATAGTATCAGGTTTAGCGACACTTTCTTCACTTGTGTGTAATTGACATTAACCCCGTGCTGCCGGGGAAGTGTGTGGGTGAGTACGAAGTGTGATGTTCGGCTCGATCCAAGTTATGATCAAATCTGAATAAATGCATGATATGTACATAATAATTAGCTCTACACAATGTTCTCCGCAATTAAACTGCCGTACACATGCAGTACTAGTTGGGGCTGCATATAAATTGAGGAGGTCTAGTGGATCATATAGGACATCATGTGGCCGAAAGTGCTGGCTTCTTTACCAGTGGTCAAATATAACTCGAAAGAGTACGAATCTGAGGCTAAAGAAAAAGATCATGATAGCTGTATGTTTACTATTAGCCCTAGTTGTGTTGCTAATTGTCTTGGCCATCACCCTTTCAAAACCCAAATAGAGCGGAACAATAGCTGACTTAATAGTAATAATAAATAATGATTTCTATTCGGATTATATAAATACTATATGTATTAGCAATGAGGCAAGAAAAAACTACAACAATTTGAAGTGGCAGAAAAGTGCTCCTGCCAGAAGGGCTTTGTAAAACAGTTATTAAATCCAACAATAAATTCTGCATATCAAAACTTGACAAACATACAAATTCCATAAATTGAGGCCAAAAAATTATTATGGTTATTATATTTTTAAATTTGCCGGCATTTCGTTTCAAGTGCTTAGATCCCGTCACTTAATAAGTTATGACAATACCTCAACATTATAAACCATTTCTAAAATTGTTATCAAAATTCCTACATATTTGTAGAGTCTAGGTCCGTTGCAAACGCGTATCTCCCTACAATCATATGTTAATGTTGTTGTAACAGTTAAATATTCAATCGGCTGGAACATACCTGTTAACTGTTCAATTATTGAGGAATTTGCAGAATGTAAGCAATTGCTTTCAAAAAACATAAATTGTAACTTTTGGGAAACTAACTATAGCAAAACTGTAAAATTTATAAAATGTATTATCATTAATAAGGGTAGTCTGCGTGGTCTAGTGGTTAGAGCACTAAGCACGTAAGCCGATGGTCTCTGGCTCAAGTTTCGTTGGCGTCAACGAGATTTAGTTTGAGTGATTCTTCGGACAGACTATAAACGAATGAGATGAATGTATTGCAACTGGGTGGACGGACACACGGCCAAAGCGTGATAATGATCGTTTCACCTTGCGCAGTGCCGATACATTCGATCATGATAATGAGATACTCTAATTATCTCTAAGCGAAGGTACGAAAAAGGCTGTAGTGCTAGGAAAAAAATTATTAACAAAGTTGATCGAATTTCAACTTGCCCTTGTGCGTCTAAAGTCTTACCTCTGTGATTTTTTCCAGATTTTTTGGGTCAAAGGTGCGTTTCCCCTTCTCCTGCACCCCTCAAAGCAAAACTTGTTATTTTAAGACATGTTTTGAAAAGTTCTCATTAAGGCCTATCATTTGATACCCACACTACCTACATGCGAGGAAATTTTTTTTTTCGGGGGTCACACCCCTATATGGGGAGACACCCCTTAAACACCTGACAAATATATATATATATATATATATATATATATATATATATATATATATATATATATATATATATATATATATATATATATATATATATAGATATATAGTGAGTGAAAAAAGTGTACGTACGACCAGCAGTTTTGAATGAAAAGCAATATTTCGCAAATCCGCGAAAATTTTTTTTGCATCATATAATTATTTCAAGTCTTAAGAAATAAGCCTCACTCAAAAACAAAAAGAAAAGAAAATCAGTAATGAAGCTAGATTCGACGCGCAAAAAGTGTTCGTGCGGTTGCACTTTACACGCAGTATGTTCAACTACGTCATATGTGTTGCGTATTTTCCAGCGTATCATAAACCCAAATAAAAGGAATAGACATTTTATGACATACTATTCGAATTACGCACATGCGTAGGTACTCTAAGCACTAATAAAAGGATCAGAGACATTTTACGCATGCAACTAGAATTGCGCTCATGATGTATCACTTATAAAAGGATTAAGCCAGATGTGGGTTATTTTCAATAATAATATAAATAACCAGATACGTAAGAGTTAGTATAAATTAATAGATGTAAGTAACTTTGACAGTCAGTTCTAGTAACCGTCCGCTGAAGTAAACTTGGTTTTAAGTACAGAATCCAAATCTTTTCTTTCAAACAATAATTCGGCACGATATATTATTGCACGTAACTGCCGCAGTAGGGTGTTCAACAATTTACGATTTTGTTTGAATTGAGCTTTAAAAGCTGACGTGGGCATGTGATTTAATGGGAGTTCTACCGAACCTCAACGAACAATCCGCAATTGAACAAATAAGGAACGAAGAAAACGGAAAAATGGATTTTAAAACCATATGTTCATACATAAGCTCCCTTCCTAATTTTACAGGCGATCGACGCAATTCAAGATATGCTCCAAGCTTTCCCAGCAGCCCATAAACAACTCATCAAGTATTGCTGGTAAGCTAATCGGGAAACCAAAGGAAATGGTAAATGCGTTACGATCACCACAGTGGTCGACAATGAGGATTGCACTTCTTTGACGAACCGGAAATGGAGATCAGACTAATGGAAAGAATACTCGGCACTCGCTTCACGATTCCTGCACAACTCTTGTTATATCTAAGTCAGTACTTAAATCTTGTTTGTAATAAGATAAAAACAAATGTTGCATATTCAGCTGAATAAGCTGAAAGTGAGATATTGCAAAGACGAAAAATTGTGCAAAATATATATATTGATAGGTGTCCTAAGCCCATTAGGGGTGTATTCTGTGCTCAAAAACCTGATAGTTTAGAAAACGCATTTTTGGTGTTAGTGAACGCAAGATATTTACATTTCGGTTCGAAACGTAGAGAAGTGAACCAATCTAATATTGTCGGTAGTGCTTCCCAAAACCACTTTAATAATCCTCGACTAATTCGGTCAGATCATCTGCATTATTCAGGAAAATCAACGACCACAAAGTCGGAATTTCAGGCACAATTATCTTTCATTGCCAACCGACATTTCAATGAACACTGCCATCTCGTTGGGTCCTTCTTTACACATTGGTAATGAAAATTTTTGGGTTCTTGCCTCGGAAAACCCCCAATAATTCGATTAACTATTGAAGGAAAATCTTTTAGGTATCTTATTGATACTGGAAGTACCCATTGTTTCATGAACTCAAAATTTGTAGGCCCTCGTCGGCGCTATCTATTAGAAAAACCATTATTGATCAATTCAATAAACGGGTACGAGCATGTAAGATATGCCTTGAGAACTGAGTTCCCTTCCGAATTTTATACTAACCATTTTATTGTGTGGAAATTAATGGATTTCATAAATATTGCCTTTGATTGCGTTTATTGGCCAAAATGTGCTTGCTGGCACGGAAGCAAAGCTTGACTTTACAAAATATATTTTAACAATTAATTATATTAAACTGAGCTTTGACCAAGAAGGTGAAAACTATTCAATAATTGAAAATGAAGTGAATGACGTATTATCAAAGGAATGTTTTGAAATCCCTGAAATATCTATTAATGAAATTGAAGAAACAATTTACACAAAAGAAGAAAACCTGACGATCGAGTGGATAAAAAATGAATTTTCCGATTTTCAATACGATAAGAACCAAAAACTAAGCTCACTCACGAAATAAAGCACGAATTGAAACTAACATCTTACGAACCTATACATCATCAAAATTATACGTATCCCTTAGAGATACGGGAGCTGTAGTGCTAAGAAGAAGAATAAGTGGTAAAATTGATCTACATGATTGAGTATAACTGTTTTCTAATAAATGGATAAATTAATCCACGTAACTTCAGATTACTTTTCAATTTAATCAATTCACAGGACAGCTCCGATACACAAACTTTTGCAAGCGGCTTCCAACTAGCATAACAAACTATTTTCATTCTCTAGATCTTAACACAATTCTGGACGAATGTGGCAAAACTTAAATCTTTACGCGGAATGTCTAGTTTATATGCAACCCGCACTTTAGAAAGCATGAATTTTTAACCAAAACACTATAAATCAGTTGAAAATGAAATTTTCATAAAAATTTGATGTCATTTCAACTCGCGCGAGCAGAATTAATAACGAACAATTGGGGTAAACAGACCTACATTCATACCAGAAGGGCTTTGTACCCAACTTCTCAGAAAAGCAGTCACCAGCAATGAATAACGTCAAGAAATATGTCAAAGAGATGTGCACGTTTGGAAGAAAATCCATTGTTTTTCTATTTTCAACGGTCGCCATCTTGTTGCAAACCAACAAAAATCACTCAAATCATGAATTCTCAAAAATATTAATGTTGTTGACCTTATTGGAAATTTTTAGTCTATTCCCCTCCCTCTCGAAGCAAAAAGTATCAAATTCAGACCTGTTTTGAAAAGATCTTATAAAGACCTTTCATTTGATACCCATATCGGATACCAAATCCAAACTAATTGCGAAATACACGACCAATTTAGTTTATAAATACCAAATTCAAACTAATTGCGAAATACATTGCTACTCTTAAAATTTTTTTCATTTAAAACATAATGAGAAGTGAAGACATACAAATTTTAAATAAATTCGCTTACTTTAGGCCCCATGCGTCATAATCAAATTAAATTAACGTGCCTATTCCTTGTGCCCGTTATGTATTAGCTACAGTAATATGCCCGCATTTATTTGTGTCTTTTATGTATTTTTCGCACGATTTTTTTGAAAAGGTTACCTTATTCGCGTTCCAAATACAATTAAAGTCATTTCAAACGCAGACTAGAGTGCTATTCCTATATAAGACAAGTCGCAAGTCCAAAGAACTATTTCAATGACTCGAAGTTTTTAATTATGAATGCTAAATAATTTTTTTTTATTAAAAGGAAGGCGCTTTCGAGACGCTCTCGTATTCTCATTTGGTATTAGCTTTTGGGTTTTGCATCAACTGATAAGTGAACGGGAAATCGTATAATGTATTTCCGAATTTGATTTCATGCATATTCAATTAGTTTTTGCATCCACAAATTATATCAAAATCCCATAAATTAATACCTGATAAGAATATGGGTATATCTCGAAACCACCTTCCCGATAGTAAAAATTTGTCTCAAGTTTATAGTCAAATACATTGGATTTTGTTATACTTTCAATAGTATAACGTCCTTTTCGACTATTTTTTATAATTTTCTTCTGTACAGTTTACTGAAGAATACTTTGAATAACAGCCAAAAACGTTGTTATACCATTGAAAGAATAAAAAATCCAACGCCAAAAGGGAATGAAAATTGTATTTAACTTTAAATTATATTAAAACATTGTTGGAAAACAGTTCAGAAAAAATTATAAACTAAAATATACATGAAGACAAAAATATGGCATTATGCAAAAATTAAAAAGAAAAGTTGCTCCCTTCTTCAGTGTGTATTATTTTCTCTCTAAAACTGAACAACGGAGCAACTTATTCCCAACATTTATATCGTTTGAAAAAAGAAATTATAGCTTTTTTTAATACAAAATCAACAAATAAAGGATTACTACTTTAATCAATAAATGAAAATAAATAAATATGAAATACCAAATGACATGTTTTTGAAAAATTTCTTTAAAGAAGTATCAAAACTTACTTGAATTAACCGCATTGAAGCACCAGTTTGCACTCCTGTTCTGTTTTAAAATCTTAAAAACTGCCAACTTCCTGAAAAAGATGATTCTCAATAAGTCTTTATGATACATATAATAATTTAATTTTGGAACATAAATTAATCATTTAACAATTGTAAGTATAAAGTTTTCATCGATGAATATTATATACTTCATTTATCAGCTGCACATAATCCGCCATAAAATGCAATTTCTGGAACTCCTGAAAAAAAATGTTTTCAGTAAATTTTTAAAAATATTAACTTTTACTCACCTTTCCAATCACGGGCACAGCGGTTGAGGATGACTTGGGCCTTCGTTGACTCCAATCAATATCGCCTTCCTTGAAATGGCGCTCGCAGACTCTATCATTTTTCGGATTTATGGAGTATCCAACTTCTTTCCGAATAACTGCGGCCCATGCGCGTTCCATCCGCCACAATTTCGGAAACGTAGGAAAACAAAAATATTTTTGTACTAAACCGTCCAATTTTCAAACTTAATAAAATAGCCTCCATATTGAAGGTACACTGCACTGAGATCATTACACCGTATTTAAGTTTACTTTTTAATTTTATCAATAAAAACGAAAGCTCCAATGTTAGAAACGTTTACCACCACCTTCGGATTGGTAAAAAAAACTATTCACATTCACTTGTTCTTAACACAATTTTGAACGAAGCCAGCAAAACTTTAATTTATGCGCGGGAAATCTGCCTCGTACATAACCGGGACTGTAAATAGTATGGATTCTCACATAAAAACAATCTAAATCATTCGAAAAGGAGCTTTGGTTTGAAATTAGTCTTGTCGATTTGACAAAAATGGTACGATTTTATATATTTGCGAATATCTGACTTCATATAAGCCCAATAGTATTTTTCCTTGACTTTTGCATGCATTTTATAAAATCACAGAATCCCGAAAATTTACTGTTACGATTTTCCTTGAGGATTAGTTTTATTTTCATCGTGGTTTTTTAGGAAGTATTCTTTCAGTATTGAATATTTTAATTTGATTATTAGGGAGAACGAATCTTATTAGTTTATTCAATTGAGAAAGCTTGAAACCTGAGCCTTTACTTAGGGGCATTAGGGTCATAGGTGATTTCTTAATCAAAGGTTTAAGGTTCTTCAATGATTCAAAAATATCTTTGTACTCTAATTTATTATGGTGAACGTTTTTTGAATACAATAAATAAAATGATTGATTTCTATTTTGTAACTTACCTACACCATTAATTGTGTGTATCGAAATTATTTTGAATGTGTTTTGAATACAGATTGCTCTCATCCAAGTCTTGAGACCAAAATACTCTTACTGGATCTCAAATTAATGGGCCTATTATCTTTTTCAAATTCAACGATATCATCATTGATGTAGTAATGTTAAATAAATCTTGATATTTCAAATCCAATACAGTAGTGATATTAATGTTTTTAACTTTGTTCAGATGTAAATAATCGCGATAGACCATCACCACTAGAATTGACTCGTCCAGGTTTATACTTTATTTATTTGATACTCATTTAGGCGTAATCTCCACCTTACGAGTTTGGACGAAGAGTTCTGGCAATTAAAAAGCCAAATAAACATGGTCTGAAATGTTCAACTGAATTCATTATTGCTAAAAGTTCTTTTTCTGAAGTGTTGTAATTCTGTTCAGCTTTGTTAAGCGCCCTGAAAAAAATCTGAGATTGGAAGATCATGCCCATTTTTTAATTGTGATAGTACGCCACCTATTCCTACGTTAGAAGCGTCACAAGTAAGGATAAAATGTTGTGAAAAATAAGGATACTACAATATAGGTGGTTTGTTAATTAGTGCGTTTGTCAGCTCGTTAAATGACTTTTCTTGGTCATCTTTCCAAATAAATGGAACATCTTTCTTAAAGAATTTAGTTAAAGATTTTTGCGATTGTTGCAAAATTATTAATATTACCTATAGTAGCCGGCCACGCCGAGGAAAATTTTAATATGCTTAACTTGTCGTGGAGACGACATGGTTACGATTGCTTCAATCTTTTCTTGGTTTGGCGTGACTCCTTCTTTAGAAATGTGAAGACCCAAACAAATGGTAGAACCTTTTAAAAACTCACATTTGTCGGGCTGTAGCTTTAAATTATTCTCGCGAAGTCGATTAAATATATTTATGAGCTTTTCATTATGATCAGCTAAAGAAGATCCGTAAATGACATTGTCGTCCATACAGACAAAACGTTGTTTATTATTTGAGCTCATGAGTACTGATTGCATCATGCGCTGAAACCTTGCTGGTGCATTTTTCAACCCAAAAGGCATGCGGATAAGCTCATAATGCTCATCAGGAGTAGAAAAGGCGGTTTTTGGAGAATCTTTAGGGTTTATGGGAAGCTGATGGAATCCATCATCGAGATCTAGGGCTGTAAAGTATTGGGAATGCCCTCTATGTTAGGTTAAGGATAAGCATCACCAACATTTTTTTCGTTGAGTTTTCGATAATCTATTACGATGCGACATTATCGTTCGCCCGAAGGGGCTAATTTTTTTGGAACATCCCAATGAGAACTGGACCATGGACTAAAGGACGGTTTAATGATGTTTTGTTGAAGCATTTTCTCAATTTGGTTATTGACCTCGTTTTTGTCGATTTCAGGGTAGCTATATATTTAAGAATTTATGGGTATTTCATCCGTCGTTATCATTGAGTGTTGACTTGCTGAAGTATAAGTTAATTAACGAGCGTTGTAGATAACATAAACAAATATTTGTTTCAGCTAAAGGCCGGGAATTAATACAAATTTGACTTAATGACTAACTAACAACCAACAGTACAATT
Organism: Odontomyia ornata; assembly: GCA_963969285.1. Taxonomy (NCBI): domain Eukaryota; kingdom Metazoa; phylum Arthropoda; class Insecta; order Diptera; family Stratiomyidae; genus Odontomyia; species Odontomyia ornata. Next base: position 337,315,292 of record OZ017738.1, on the reverse strand, counting down.
TCTTTTATTTTGCCAAATTGCTGACGCTATGTCTAGCAATTTTCGTGAGTGCATTTACTGACTTCCCATGTGGCATCGCTTTGAGGTGTCCGATTTAAACTGGTCTGGGGATTTGCCGTTAAATCTTCCCCGCTTAGACGCAATTGTCCGCAATTGTTTTTTTTTTAGAATGGAAGATCATTTGAGGGTGAAGATTCAGGTAAAACGGCTTGAGGTTGTATCGGTTCTTCTGGCTTAGATTCAGGAATAGATGAATTAATAATTATTTTTGAATTACCTTTTCTGGGGCAAAATCTCCAGAAAATAACTGCTGTGATTAAGACGGCTAGCATTGCGATTAATCCATAGGGATAAATTGATGGACCATACTGTTTATCTGAAGGAACTCGATTCTTTCGGTGTTTTAAATGTGGAGTTTGTTCATCATTTCTAATGATAGAAATTTTTGATATGCTTCGCAATCTGAGGTTTGTTGAAGTATTGCCGAAAGAGCGTGTATGGTTGCTTCTTCTCGCGAAACATAAGGTCCCAGTCAGCTCGTGCCTAGTAACTTCAGCTTCAATGATTCCAGAGAATTCATTAAGGAGTATAACGCCGGTTGAAATTTCATCGATCATAGGTATGTGGTGTCCAGAAATTTTTTTGCATTAGAACTTTCGTTAGAACTTTCGAGGAACCTTGATAAGCAGCCTGAACTAGTTATATTGTAATGATATCCGACAATCATTCATTCATTAGAGTGATATTCATTACATTGATACCCGATCAATGTAATGAGTATCACCCAGAACTAAATAGAAACACACGTAATGAAATCAACACAAGGTAACAATTCATTCATATATTAAAATGATATTCATCACATTAATACTAAATCAATGTGATGAATATCACCCACATTTCACTTGACCCAATGCAATAAATTTCACTTGACTTCGAAAAGTATCAAGTGAACATAAACATTAAAATGTAACGAATGTAACATGGATCTCACCATAGAAATACATTCACTGATAACGTGTGAATGAAATCTCGTGTTCCCTTTGGCACGCGACGATTGAACGTATGGGCTAGTAAAGATGATTCACGTACATTGCTTGAGGTGTGAACTGAAGTGGTGTTCCCTTTGACACACGACACTTGAGTTTATGGTCAAGTAATAATGAATCATGTGAGTTCATATGCATGATATTTTGTATACTCGAACGTGTCGTCGTTCTGAGTAATAAATTAAGAATTGGGTCATCTTAGTAATAATGTATGACCAATAAATTTCATATTTTTGTTTAGCTTGTAAGAAACGAAATTGTATATAAACCAAAGGAGTTATGAAAAATATATCAATTATTGATCATACGCGTTAGAAGGAGTTTCTTTAAACGAATCGCTGCGAGTTTGTAGCGAATATAAACTATTTACTTTGCTGCTAATTGTAGCAACTTAAAGTTTAAAATTTAGTAACCATGGCGTTAATGGAATTAAAGATTCCACGCCAGAAATCTCTGTGGCCTAGCCGCTTGGATAAGTAGGTACCCTACCAGTTCTGGATTTTATATTAAAAATTTATATCTTGTTCTAGAGAGGAACGAGATAAAATATATCCGATAAAACCAGACATATTTTATGGCGATCCTGCCCTACCGAACTTTGAAGAAGAGGATGCGATTAATGAAGGACTATCAGAAGAGGATAAGCGCGTTATTAATGAAGTGTTTGAGAAATTAGTGAAACAAGTGGAGGAATACAAACCGATGTCCGTGAAGAAGATTGAGCAGCCAGCACCACCTTATGTACCTACAAAGATAGGTACACCTGACTACAGAGGACCTAAGCCTCGCAGTATTGAGCGTTATCAGCAGAAGAAAATCAACAAAGAACAGGATATTGAAGCAACGATTCCGAAAAAGCGTCGACCGAGAGGAGGTAGAAGAACGAAATTAAAGCACGAACGAACAGAGCTTCACAGAATAATCCGGATATCAGTTGGGGAGCAGAAGCAGCGGTTACAGCAGAAACTGTTAGAGCTAAAGCCGGAACGAAGGTACTGAAAGCAATATGGGGAATAGCTGTTCTGTGCAAAGTACGTTCGTGGAGCAGTATCAACAATCGTTGGTGACGACGGGTGCATTCACTATAGGATTAATTATATTTTACTTCTACAACAAACATAATAAGAATTACGTTGTTAAAAGATTGAATAGGAATATAAATGTGTAATTAAATGCATATAGAAATGACCATCAAATTAAATTGATAGTTATCCTTATTTTTTTTTTAAATTTTGGCATCTTATTATTGATTTATGGAGCAGTTAGAACTGATTGTGCTTGAAAATGAAAAGATTCTTAGCAACTTGAAGAAATGTGCAAAAAGTTTGTATACATTTGAGACTCTTCACGCAAAATTAGAAGAATTGAAAGCTAGGAGAGAAAGTTAAAGTTTGTAGTGAGGAAGACTCTAGAATATTAGATCTAAAATTAAAGTTCAGGGCTCAATCGTCAATCTTAGAAGGAGAAATCTGGCTACAGCTGAGTAAACAAGGATACTCTATAGAGACAGACACTAAAGAAGAATCCATTAGCGAGGATTTAGAATTGAGTTTACCATTTCTCGAGGAAAACTTTACGATGGCTGATTTTAATCTAGAAACGGCTATGAAGTTAATCCCTGTCTTTGATGGCAAATATAAGGAATTAGATCCTTTCCTTAAAATTCTGGAAATTTTACACGCAACTTTATCAGCTAATGCAAAAACTAGCTTAATAGACTTTGTTGTAAATGTAAAATTGAGTGCCACCGTCAGACTTTCTTTGGCCAACACTTCGGTTTCCACTTTTGACTCTTTGAAATTAGAATTACAGAATCGTTACAAAAGTAACAAAACAGTTCCACAAATCCACACACTTTTGAGCGGCACTTACCAAAAAAAATCCTCCGTGAGCGCTTACAAAGACAAGATTCTGAATTTAGTTGATGAACTTAATCAGCTACAAATTCAGGAAATAGGTAGTCAAGTTTCCGCTAACGAGAAGAAAATAATAACGCAAATGAATGACACCTACGCATTGACTGTTTTCAAAAACGGGCTAGGTGATCAGCTAAGAAGCACTATTTTCTCGGCAAGACCAAAAAGCTTTGCTGAAGCCGTGTCTCTTGCGCAAGAACTGGAAAATGCAGAGACGCAAGCTACCAATAGCGTGATGCATTTTACTAACGGCTCAGATAGAAAAGGTAAAAAGCAAGGCAACCGCTATAAGAAAAACAGAGGTCGAAGATATAATTCAGATAATAATGATGCGAATAGCAATTGCGATTATAATAGTAGCAACAACAATGGTGGTAACGGTAATGAAACGAACACTCGTTACCAAAGTAACCAAAACAATAGTAATTATAGAGGTCGTGGACGTAATAGAAGGAACAATTATAGGAATAATTACAATAATGAACGAAGAACTGTACACGTTGTTACCGATCAGGGAAACGTGCAAGGCTCCGGAGAGGATTTTCAGAACCTCCCGGATCAGTAAGTTCAAAACTAGAGAGAAAAATACTTAGAATCACTGAAAACTGTACAAATTTTGTAAGAATCTATAATTGTAATTCAGGTAGATATCTCTTATTTTTAATCGACACCGGAGCAGATGTGTCAATTTGTAAAGAAAATATTCATTTTAACTTAGAGAACACGTTAGATACTAATAATAACATTAAGTTAACCGGCATTACCAAAGAGATAACTACATCTCTGGGTACAACTAATCTTGACTTAATGATTGGGAATTATAAATTTAAAGAACCATTCCACGTTGTGCAAAGCAATTTTCCAATAAGCACGGATGGAATCATCGGTAGAGACTTAATGGTCCATTATTTATGTAAAATCGATTACGAAACGTTTACAATAACCTTCAACGTGAACGATGAAGATATCATACTACCTATGGACACACGAAAACAGGAACATTCACAGCTAAATATTTCAGCAAGAACTGAGATGATTGTCCCTGTTAATATAGAAGTTTCTGAGGATAGTATTATCCTTAACACAGAAATAGAAAAGGGTGTTTTTGTAGGAAATACTATCATACCTGCAAAAGGGGTTCGACACGTAAAAATATTGAACACTAATGATGAAGACATCGTCATAAGGAACTTTAATGTTGAAGTAGAACCGTTAAAACACTATAACATTTTTAAGTGGGAAAAACAAAGATATACCAAAGACAGATTCAAGAAACTTATAGAGGTTATGAACAAAGACATTCTCGACAGACCCGCGATGCATAATTTACTTGAGATAATAGAGAATTTTCAAGATGTGTTTCATTTGGATGGAGAAAAATTAGAAACAAATAATTTTTACAAACAGAGGTTACAGACCGTAGATAAAAATCCGGTTTATATTTAAAATTATAGATTGCCACAATCCCAAAATGAAGAGATCCTACAACAAGTTAAGGACCTTGAAACAAATGGCATCATTGAACCATCGATAAGCCCATACAACTCACCTCTTTTGGTAGTACCAAAAAAGAGTGCAGATGGAAAGGCTAAATGGCGACTGGTTGTGGATTTTAGACGACTTAACGACAAAATTGTCAGCGACAAGTTTCCTTTGACGAGACTTGAAGACGTCTTAGACAAGTTGGGTAGAGCAAAATACTTCTCTACGCTGGATATGACTAGCTCTTTTCATCAAATTGAACTTGAGAAAGAGTCTAGACCATTGACGGCATTCTCCACCAGTGATGGACATTATCAATTTAAAAGATTACCATTCGGATTGAAAATTTCATCAAATAGCTTTCAAAGGATGTTGACTATAGCTCTTAGTGGCCTAAGTCACGAAGCATTCCTGTATGTTGATGACATTATAGTATTCAGTTGCAGCATCAAACATCATAATGACAACCTTCGTAAAGTATTACAAAGACTGCGTCAGCACAATTTAAAATTAAATCCGGAAAAATGCCAATTTTTGAGATCAGAGGTAGTATACCTGGGTCATTTGATAACCAATGAAGGAATCAGGACTGATCCAGCTAAAAATGATACTATCAAAAACTACCTTGTCCCGAAAAATGCAGACGAAGTCCGCAGATTTGTGGCTTTCTGCAATTATTACAGGCGTTTTATTCCTAAATTTGCTGAGACGGCGAAGTGTTTGAATGCTTTACTAAAGAAGAATGCAACATTTAGCTGGACTGAAGAATGTCAGAATGCATACGATACTTTGAAGAGAAAATTGATAGAACCTCCAATCCTTCAATATCCAAATTTTGACAAACCTTTCATATTAACGACTGATGCTTCTAACTACGCGTTGGGCGCAGTCCTATCTCAAGGAGAAATTGGACAAGATTTACCAATTTCTTATGCAAGTAAATCTTTGGCTAAACACGATATTAATAAACCTACTATCGAAAAAGAACTCTTAGCCATACATTGGGGCATAAACTTCTTTAGACCCTACCTCTACGGAAGGAAGTTTGTGGTTGTGACCGATCACAGACCACTGGTATCTTTGTTTACACATAAAAATCCTTCATCGAAACTTACTAGAATTTGTGTTGACCTGTCCGATTATGATTTTTCGATTGTATATAAACAAGGTAGTATGAATACCAATGCTGATGCATTATCAAGGATCGAGCTAGACTCTGATACCTTAAAAGCAATGATACCTCCAGAAAATGATGAAACTGCGAAGAAGAAAATATTAGCTATTACCAGGCAAATGGCCTCTGAAAATGAAAAGAAGATAGTCGGCGACGAGGGCACCCAGACACCGATAGAACTTGATCAACTCTATTGTTGGGATTGCACGAGTTTGTCAGACATCACCGGTATCATGAAATTAAAATTTATTCTGCGCAGAGAAAATAACAGAGAAAATGACAGAGAAAATAAAGTTTCCATTATACGTACAAAAGATATTATAGAAGTGCACTGTAGCGATATAACTGATGCGAAATCCGTTTCCATCAAGAATGCTACCACAAGAGATAAAAATAATGAGACAATTGGCGATAATCCATATCCGAAACTCGTTTCGATTTTGGAGAAGCTAATGAGATTCGCGAATCAAGAATGTATAAATAAACTCTCATTATCTTGTGAAGACATTATTTTTGAGTCTTTAGACAAAGTAATGTTTAAAAGAATATTTAATATGTTGCAACATAAAACAAGTACGCAAAAGAAACTTCGAATCATGATATACAAACCACCAACTAAAGTAACAGATAAAACAAACCCAAAGAAGCTAATAGAAGAGTATCACAACTCACCGCACGGAGGACATCTTGGGGTTCGCAAGACATTGCTAAAATTAAAACAGCGATATTGTTGGAAAAATATGAACAATATGGTTAAGGTTCACATAAGAAATTGTGCAGCATGTCAGACTAATAAACAAGTAAGACATACAAAAGAAAGGATGGTCAAAACTGACACTCCATCAACAAGCTTTGAAACGGTACAAATAGACACCGTAGGTCCATTAAGAATCTCAAATAACTACCGATATATATTAACGTTACAATGCGAATTGACGAAATTTGTAGTTGCTTTCCCTATAGAAAATAAGGAGTCACAAACAATAGCTAAAGGACTAGTAGAAGAATTCATATTAAAATATGGACATTTTAAAATTTTAAAATAAACTAATGGGCGATATATGTGAATTGCTAAAAATAAGGCAAATTTTTTCTACTCCATACCATCACCAAACATTGGGTTCGGTTGAAAGAAACCATCGCGTACTTAACGAGTATATGTACTCTTTTGCTGATGACCAGCAATGGGACACATGGATTCCGTACTACACCTTTGCATATAATACTACACCACATGTAGACACAAATTATACACCATATGAGCTAATTTTTGGAAAACTCTCTTACCTTCCAAATGATTTAATTGAGAACAGGGATAAAGTCTACAATCTTGATGATTATTCAAAAGAGCTAAAGGTTAGATTAAGAACATCCATAACAAAAGCTAGGAACATAATACAGAATGTCAAATCCAAAAGAGTTCAAAATCAAATTCATACAAACCCAATACACATAAACATCGGAGATTTAGTATAAATCAGAAATGAGAATAGAAAGAAACATCAACCTCCTTACAAAGGTCCTTTCAAAGTCATAAACATTGAAAATAGTAATATAATAGTTGATATTAATGGACTCCATAAAGCAATACATAAAGATAGAATAAAAGCATATAACGTTGTATCATAATAAAAAAATTATAAGACTTACAAGGATAATTAGAACATTTAATTATAAAGAATTACCAAAATTTTTTTTTTTAAAGCTAAAGAAAAATATGTAAAATAAAATATATATATAGAATAAATTAAAGATATAAGAAAGAGAATATATATATATATATATATATATATATATATATATATATATATATATATATATATATATATATATATATATATATATATATATAGAATAAATTAAAAATAATATAAGAATATATATAAACATTGAATAATATGTAAATAATAAAAATTTTTTTTTTTAGATTGGTATTAAGATATAGAACTAAGCTCAATATATTAACACTCATCTTAAGGTTAAGGGTGTAATGATATCCGACAATCATTCATTCATGAGAGTGATATTCATTACATTGATACCCGATCAATGTAATGAGTATCACCCAGAACTAAATAGAAACACACGTAATGATATCAACACAAGGTAACAATTCATTCATATATTAAAATGATATTCATCACATTAATACTAAATCAATGTGATGAATATCACCCACATTTCACTTGACCTAATGCAATAAATTTCACTTGACTTCGAAAAGTATCAAGTGAACATAAACATTAAAATGTAACGAATGTAACATGGATCTCACCATACAAATACATTCACTGATAACGTGTGAATGAAATCTCGTGTTCCCTTTGGCACGCGACGATTGAACGTATGGGCTAGTAAAGATGATTCACGTACATTGCTTGAGGTGTGAACTGAAGTGGTGTTCCCTTTGACACACGACACTTGAGTTTATGGTCAAGTAATAATGAATCATGTGAGTTCATATGCATGATATTTTGTATACTCGAACGTGTCGTCGTTCTGAGTAATAAATTAAGAATTGGGTCATCTTAGTAATAATGTATGACCAATAAATTTCATATTTTTGTTTAGCTTGTAAGAAACGAAATTGTATATAAACCAAAGGAGTTATGAAAAATATATCAATTATTGATCATACGCGTTAGAAGGAGTTTCTTTAAACGAATCGCTGCGAGTTTGTAGCGAATATAAACTATTTACTTTGCTGCTAATTGTAGCAAGTTAAAGTTTAAAATTTAGTAACCATGGCGTTAATGGAATTAAAGATTCCACGCCAGAAATCTCTGCGGCCTAGCCGCTTGGATAAGTAGGTACCCTACCAGTTCTGGATTTTATATTAAAAATTTATATCTTGTTCTAGAGAGGAACGAGATAAAATATATCCGATAAAACCAGACATATTTTAATATCTATGATATTTGTTTCTTTACAAATTGATAAATGATTAAATTCCTTGCATTTTTTCGTTACTGTATAAGTTTTACCTTTTCTTTATGCAATGCATTTTTGGCTAGTTTAATTTCTGTTTTGACAAAATTAATTAAATAATAATTCCAGCTTTGGCCCAATTTAAAGCAAAATTTAAGCTTTTCAACTCTTCTTTCATAAGTTTAATTTTAGTTTGGATCTCCAATAGCAGTTTTTGAATTTCATTAATGATTTTAATAATGTTATTAATTCAATCATTGTATAATTGATTGATTACAATTTGCCTATTGTGACTTCCCAAACCGTTGTTAATTAGGGTTTTGTACTAAAATACAAAACCCTATTGCAATCACGACTTTCTCGGAAACGGTAGAAGCTACAGCCATAAAACTTTGTGGAGAGGTCAGAATCGGTGACATCTTGAAAGTTTTGGGGCGGAAAATTTTTTCAAGGGGGTTTAAGGGGGGTCTCCCTATATAGGGAGGTAACCCTTAAAAAAAAATTTTTTCACCGTTGATAGTCGAGTAGGGTGTCATTGGAAAGGTCTTAATGAGATCTTTTCAAAACAAGCTTAAAATTACCTTATTAGTACCGAGGGGGGCAGGGAAAGGGGAAATGTCCGACTTTTCGCGTACCCCCCCTCGCGACACCTTTCATATGATAAATCTGAAAAAAATCATGAATGTAGGCCTTTATAAGTACAACAACAACAAATACGTGAGAAGTCGAGATTCACTCAAGTTTGTTAGTAATAGTATGATTTATCGATTTCACATTTTCTCGAATAAAATCTGGCTGGTTACTATATAATTGAGAAATGTTGACTAGTTCAAAAATATTAACCTTTCCATAGTCTAAGCTTAATCAAGCTCCCGAACGTTCTATAGCCGTATAATTAATTAAATTATAAATTAAAAATGCTTCCGTTTCAATAGTAAGATTATATTTTTTGTAGATACGTATTTCGATTGGATAACTTAAACCTGGGCTATCCTGTTTATTATACAACAATGGTTTATTCCTCAAAAATAATATTAATTAGTTTTGAGGTATCATTACCTACATCCTCATTAAGCTACTATTTAAAGGTAATTTCCTAATTTCCATTGATTCCACCATGTCTAACTTATGCATTCGATCTACATACCTTTTTCATTACCTCCAAGTTATCTATGATGATCTCGTGACCTTCCTTAATTGCATGTTCTGCCACTGCTGAATTGGATACGCTATCATGTCCTTCATATGCTCGTCGAATCTAACCGTCGCTATCCTCTTCGTTTGGCCTACATAAATTTTAATGCATATCGGGCACGTTATTTAATGTACGCCGCTATTTTCGAATTTAGATTTTTTATCTTTTGCACTATATAGAATTGACTTTAACTTTGTATTTTTGCTCGTTATCACTGCTTCCTTTGCTTCCTGATTATATTTTTTTAAGCTGCCTTTTAATGTCCTTGAACAAGTCCAAATATGGAACACTTATTCTTATTGTCGCTAATTTGTTTTCTTTTTTGTTTGCTTCAAATAAGTAGACAGTTCATTTCTTGCTATGTTTCACTTCTTTTTGTTCATCATATCAATGATTGTTTCCTCATCAAAACCCCCTCAGTTCCGCTGTTTCTAATATGTATACTTGCTTTTATTTATATTTGTCGTCTGGTAATTTTTTATTTATTTACTTCATCACTATTTTACAGAATTAATAATCCCAATTATAAAAAAGAACTAATAGATTACGTGTTATGGTTAAAATATAAATATCATGTAAGAATTAATCTAAAGTTAACAATTAAGTAGTGACTGAAATTAACGACAAAAGAATTTATTGCTCGTAGAGTACTCTCTGCAGCATGTTTTTAAATGATTCAAATGATCCAGAAGGAGGATCAAGCTGGAGATTAAGATGGTCTCTTACCATACGAACTATCGGTGAGTGACTGTAAGTTACGGTTCTGGCAAAAGGTATAGCGTAGTATTGCGATGACCTAGTGCGAGAAGGGGGACGTATGCTAATGGCGTTGTATAATTTCGACGATAACATGCCTCTCGATAATTTAAATAATAAACATTGATCCAGGAATTGCCGCCTTACCTGCAGTGAAGGTAGACCAAGGAAATTCAGGCGATCGTCATAAGGGCGATACGGGATGTTGTATTTGTAGAAAAGTGTGCGGGAGAACCTACGCTGCATAGACTCAACCGCCACCATGAGATAATTAAGATGTGGGAACCATATCTGGCATGCATATTCAAGAATTGGGCGAGCCAACATGACGAATAACCGAACACAGGGTTGAAAGCTGAAACATCTATGAGAGCAACGTAGGACAAAGCCCGCGATCCGAAAAGCTTTCTTGGTTATTTCCAAAACGTGAACATTAAATTTCAACTGAGAATCAAATGTCACACTTAAATCTTTGAAACTCTCAACCGAAACGAAAACTGAGCTTTTGATAGAGTATGAAAATTGAATGGGGTAAGTTTTATTGGTAAAGGTCATGGAAAGGCACTTAGATATGTTAAGTTGAAGTCGATTTCTATTACACCAAGAGAACAAAAAGTTTAAGTCATCATGAAGAGCTTGGCAATCCTGAATTGAATTAATGATTCGAAATATCTTCAGGCCATCAGCATATAGAAGCGGGTTGGATGTGAAGATAGCTGGGAGATCATTAATAAAGAGGTTCAAAAGAAGTGGACTTAAAATTGATCCCTGTGTAACACCAGAAGTTGGGACGAAAGAGTATGACAAAGATCTATTACAGATAACCGTGCAGGAACGATGAAAGAGAAAGAAGTGAATCCAGGAAAGAAGAGATCCCCGAATGCCAAAACGGCGGAGCTTGTTGATCAGGATCACATCAACTTGACCTCCTAAGTCAGGGCTGATTGCAACGGTGTTGATAAATTCCCCTAGGTTGGTTACGGTAGAACGTACTTTTACAAATCCATGTTGATTTTCGGATAATTTGGGGTGCAAAACATTATAAAGTTTACAGTGAACAATGCGTTCCAGGATTTTTCCAAGGCACGATAGGAGTGAAATGGGTCTGTGATTAGAGACCTGGGAGTGGTCACCCGCTTTATGGATGGGGAGGATATTTGCACATTTCCAAACGTCTGGAAAAGTACCCTTATCGAGACTTGAATTAAAGATATTGGCGAGGGGAATACATAAGGATGAAGAGAGAGATTTGATAAAAATGTTAGGGGTTACATCAGGGCCGACCTCGCTGCTAGAATTCAGGGACTGAATTACCTCAGCGACCTCTAAGGGGTTAGTGTATAAATCAACAATTAAGTCTGGAGTGGATTGAGGGTTTTCATCAGAAGTAGAGGTCGGGGAGCTATAGACGGCGGAGAAATAGTCAGCAAACATGTCGCATATGGCCTGGTCATTGTAGACTAAGTGGTTCTGGTATGACAATGCATTGATATTCCGACGCGAGTCTTTTAAAGAGTTGACATAAGACCAGAAGGATTTAGGGTTATTAGCAAATGATGCTTCAATTGTTCTCAAATAAGATAACTTTGCGGATTTACACACTTTTTTTGCACTAGTACGTAGGTGGCGAAATTCGGAGAGGTCCAGTTCTGATCTCGAACGTAAGTAGCGTTTCCTGGCTGAGTCCTTCAAGGACAAAGCAAATTCAACTTCTTCCGTGAACGACAAAGGAAGATTTTTGCGTGATCGTGTGGTCGGTGTATGCAGTGGGATAATGCTGTTAAGCACTGCATAGAATTGCTGTGTTGCGAGGTTGGGGTTGTCTAGATTGAGGGTGGCTTGCCAATTAATGACGTCGAAATCAGCAGCTAAGCCTTCGTAGTTAGCCTTGAAGAAGTTAACGTTAACTTTTGCAATGCAAATACTGCGGAGAGCAACCTAGTTGCGTCACAATATACTCTGTAATTTCAGATAAAGGAGTATCAAAAGCAAGACGCGATATAAGTATTTGAAGCGGAGGTGACACCACTCTTGACGAGAGGCCAGAACGTAAGATTGGTGTAGAGTTTGATGAGCAAGGAAACGTTTGTTCTGCATTTGCTAGCGGAGTATTGGGAGCTTGCAGAAGGTTCCCCTTTGAATTGTAATTGGCGCTAAGCAAATGGTGTTGAATTGATGTTTGGCTCATTCCTCTTTGAACAAAACGATTAGTGACTGGTATGGATTGATTATTTCCATTTTTGACTGGCGGGTTCGATTTGCTTCTCGTTGTACGTGTTGTCGAAGGAAATTGGACACATGCGGCAATTGGAGAGTTACAAAAGTCTCTAGTCTCGGCGAAATCGACATTAACATACGAACCCGATAATGGTAATGGGTTTGAAAGGCGCGATTCAGAGGCAAAAGTGGCTGTTGTTCCACATTTTTCCTTTCCTGCATTTGCCAGCATGTCTTTCATTTTTGTAACGGAGGATGAAAGCGTGTCGACAGTTGCTTTCGCTTTTTGAAGTCGGGTAACGTAGGCGGCAATATTATATTTGCGACAGTTATCGCAGTACCAGCAGACTCCGGTATTCTTCTTCATAATAACGTCCGCGGTGGGACCTGACAATTCCACGCATTTGGCATGAAATGGCATGCCACAGAAGCCGTAACAAGTGACCAACGTAGTTTTGTTATTTTTATCAACACAGTTACGGGCTGCGCCAGTCGACATTTTGTAAATCGTTTAAATGCTCACGAATGGAGATGTATAATAAATATTTGCATAAAAGTTTTACTCACTTCAGATATTACAAGTACAAATCAAACTCACTTCAGGTTTGAGCCAATAATAAATAAGGTCTTCACGCTAAGATGTGTGTCTTAAACCCAATTCTAAGCAAGTACACTATAGTTCACAATTTAGGATTGTGTTAAGGGTTAATCAGGTGTTTATAAGACGATAAGGGTATTAACGTGACTCAAAAGATAGTACAGGCATCAAGCGTTAAGCACAAATGAGATCCACTACACAGCAAAGTATTCGATCAAATCGTGCGATTCACTCAAAGATGGCACTGAATAGTTGACGAGACTGTAAGAAATAGTAAATATTGTCTTTTTCTTGTAGAAAAAATACTATTAGACGAAGAAAGCACTGACGCGTGATCTGAGAAGCACACCACCGGAAAGCACCGAAAACTTGTCTTCGAACCACATACGTTTGTCTTAAAATAAACGCGAAAGATACGAGAAATATCTAAATAAAGGCACAGCGATAATGAAACACGTCTGTTGTAGCGGATTGTACGCACAATACTCCAGTAGCCTGTGTATCATACTGTTATATGCGGCCAATTTTTGTGGAAAATTGTGTGCAGATGTAGTGGGCATAGTTCTTAAGGTGCTGCAAGATTTTCTTAACAAATTGAACTGTATGTACAACTTAATAACCGGAAAATTTGACGCTGGATGTCCGAACTCACAAATATCGTGAAAGCTCAAACTTTATATATATATATATATATATATATATATATATATATATATATATATATATATATATACTTATATATATATATATATATATATATATATATATATATATATATATATATATATATATATATGTCATTTTGAAGGTACATTTGACAGCTATCAAAATCAGTCAACAAAACGATTTTATCTTGTGTGCATCATTATTATTTTCCACGCTGAATAACTTCGAAAATTGGAGAAATGGACAGCATCTGCGGAAGGTTCTGTTGGGTCATGTTTTTGCAAAGAAAACTGCTGCGGAAAGTCAGCGTTTGCTTGCAAAAGTTTATAGTGACGATGCTTAATCACAAACACAGTGTTTTGAATGGTTTCAACGCTTCAAAAGTGGCGATTTTGACAACAAAAACAAAGAACGCCCAGGACAGCCAAAAAAGTTTGAAGACGAAGAATTGGAGACGCTATTAGATGGGGATTCGTGTCAAACGCAAGATGAACTAGCCAAATCGTTCGGAGTGAATCAGCAAGCCATTTGAAAGCCGTTAAAAAGCCGCCGGATAAATTTAGAAGCTAGATAATTGGGTCCCCTATGAGTTGAAGCCGAGAGACGTTGAACGGCGCTTCTGTACTCGTATGTCTGAAATGCTGCTTGACCGCCATGAAAAGAAATCATTTTTGCATCGGATCATGACAGGGGGTGAAGAATGGATCCATTATTACAATCCCAAAAAGTCATATGTGAAGCCCGGCCGACCAGCCAAATCAAGGGCGAAGCCAAATATCCACGGCGCCAAGGATATGCTGTGTATTTGGTGGGATCAGAAGGGGCCGTTATATTATGAGTTGTTGAAATCGGGCCAAACAATCACAGGTGACCTGTACCGAACACAATCAATACGTTTGAAGCGTGCCATCCCGCAGGGAGAATGCCAGTTGAAAAGAGCACTCTTGGAGGCTAGCATTCTTCGGGGAGTACCGCCCCCACGTACCCGAGGAAATTCCCGCAGGGGGAATGCCGGCCGACAAGAAGAGTACTCTAGCAGACTAGCATTCCTTGGGGAGCGCAACCCCCAATGACCTGAGGAGGTTCCCTCCTGGAATGACAGGCGACTCTGATTCGATCTGGACTACGCTTTGGACAACGAACTGGAATTGATGCGTCTCCGTTCCGGTAAAACCTTGGCAGGCCTCGGAGAACATTCGAAGTTTACACCATTGGGTTGGTGGTGTAGGTTGGTGGTGTAGGCGTAGCAAAAAAATACCTATCTCCTCGGCAGTACGGATTTAGAGCAGGAAGTTCTACCATTAAAGTGATTACAGAGGTGGTGAACGCAGTCCAAAAGGCAGAGGCGTATAGTCGTACCAAGCGACGGACCGTCCTGTTGGTGACACTCGACGTCAGGAACGCCTTCAACTCCGCTAGACGGGTGGATATTCTGGATACGCTGGAAAACTCTTTTCAAGTTCCAGAATATCTAATGCGGCTTTTGAGGAACTACCTTAAGGACCGAAGCCTGTTCTACGACACGACACAGGGCTAACAAAGGATGGAAATTACATCGGGTGTTGCCCAGGGATCCATCCTTGGTCCGGACCTGTAAACCGTGTCTTACGACGGGCTACTGAGATTTGAGATATCAGATGAGTCGCGCTTGGTCGGCTATGTGGATGATGTTGCGGCTCTGGTCGCTGGACGTACCGTTGAACTAGCGCAACTTAGGCTAGGTATGCTAATGCGTCGAGTGAAAGACTGGATGACTGCTCGCGGGCTCAGTTTAGCATTGGAGAAAGCCGAAGTGGTCTTCTTGACAAAAAAGAGAATCCCTAGAGTAATGATGATCAGTATTGGAGACTTACAAATCGAATCGAAGCCAGCGGTGAAGTACCTGGGGCTACTGATCGACTCGTAGATGAGTTTCTCTGAGCAAATCAGGGCAACGGCTGAGAAGGCTTCTTCGGGAATATCGGCTCTGAGTCGACTTATGGCCAACGTAAGGGGGCCCAGCCCATCAAGAAGACGTCTCTTGACGAGTGCGGTAGGGTCAGTGCTACTGTACGGAGCAGAGGTATGGAGCGACGCTCTCAGCAAGGAGGTATACCGAAAACGTTTGGCACAGGTACAGAGAAGAGGAGCACTGAGAATTGCGTCTTCGTATCCAACCGTCTCCGACTCAGTAGTGAGAGTGGTTGCAGGCGTGATACCTGTCACCCTCCTTGCAAGAGAGCGCCGCGCTATTAACCTAAGCCGAAATGAGGATGCGAGGGAGATAGTTGTCTTCGAGGAGAGACAGCGCTCGCTCAACGATTAGCAGCAGTCTTGGGTGAATTGCACGAAGGGAAGGTGGACTGCGCGCCTCATCCCGGATGAGAGACCGTGGCTACATCGAAGGCATGGTGAGACTGACTTCTATCTGATCCAGCTTTTGAGCGGGTATGGGTGTTTTCAGTCCTACCTGCACAAGGTCGGTAAGTCACGGTCCCCCGATTGTCGGTTTTGCCCAGGAGAGGAGGAGAGTGCTGCCACACATTTTTTGCATGATCAAAATGGGGGAACTCTACAGGGAGACGGGAGAGCTCACCCCGGATAATATAGTTGCGGTGATGCTTGAATCGGCTGACAAATGGAATCAGGTGGCACATTATGCTCGGGCAATCCTAAAATATAAAAAGGACTCACAGCAGCCGGGGGCCCTGGGGCTGGGAGATCGCTTTTCTGGCACTTCCTCTTCCTCTCTCCCCTCCCGCTGGGTTCTCAGGATGACAGGGGAAGTGTTTAGTGGGTAGTCCAGTCGTGCATGGGAGTCCCACACTCTGTGCACAAATGGCATTCACCTCCCTACCACAAAAAAAGCATGCCAGCATCGAAAAACGCCCGGAATATGCGACCAGACACGAGGCTATAATTTTTCATCATGACGACGCTCGGCCGCATGTTGCAAGACCGGTGAAAAACTATTTGGAAAATAGTGGATGGGAAGTTTCGGCCCACCCACCTTATAGTCCGGACCTTGCTCTGTCTGACTTTCATCTATTTCGCTCGATGCAAAACGCCCTCACCGGAATACGCTTCACTTCAGAACAAGGCATCCGAATTTGGATAGATTCGTTTTTGGCCGCCAAGCCGGCGCAATTTTTTCGAGATGGAATTCATAAAATGGCTGAAAGATGGGGAAATGTTGTAGCTTTCGATTGAAGATACTTTGAATAAAATATATTGTAAGATTTTACAAAAAAAGTCCGGTTATTAAGTTGTACACCCAATAATATTCATATGGATTTTATTCAATTCTTTCAAAATGGTATCCTCCTATTCCTTGATATTACCGCAATGACGTCGTCAATATATCTCCACTAGATCCTAGGCATCATTTTTTTTGCGCGATTTGACATTCCAGGGCCTGCATAAACAATTCAGCCAATAATGGTGACAAAGGGTTCCCCATAGCAAGTCCTTTGGTTGCTTTATAGAATTTGTTGCGAAACATAAAATAATTTGCTTGCATGAACAACGCTGCCAACGTTATATACGAGTATTGTCTAGCCTTCTTCCGCCATTGTATTGAGGTATCAAATTTTCGCAGCCGAACTTCTAACTCATATATTGGTTGCTTAGAAGGTGTGCTTGGAAACAGTGCCTGAACATCAAACGATACTCGTACAATAATTTCATCATCAGTTCGCAAGAACATTTAATGGATCTTTGATCGTATGGAGTACCAAGGCTTTTGCATCCTGCAATGATTCATTTCGCTAGCTACGACTATATCTCGCATTTCTTCACCTTCCTTATAGCTTTTCAACTGAAGTTATAGTCTTTGCCGTGATGGGTTAGGCATTTTGAGATTCTTGATATTTTTAAAGTGAGATTTTGCATCTTTTTATGCTTTATTAACTCGTTTCGTTGGTTCATTAATAAAATTGGTTCTTATTTCAAACAACATGCCCCTTTGTAAGTTTCCGTACACTAGCTGGTCATAATCGTCCATTTCTTGATCACTACTTGATTGGTTTTATCCCCTTTTAAAAAATGCACATCTTTATCTCTTAGATTTTTGAGAATATTCACTTCGCTTGACGATCTAATTTCTCCTGAAATGCCATTTTCTAGAATTTTTTTATATGATTCCTTATTTGGTCCTTAACTTCTTGATCCATTCACTTTATTCCTGCTTCTATTCCTACAATAGTGTTTTCTAATTATGGGTTTTTAACTATTGCATAGTTGAGTTCCTTATTCAACAATTTTGACTCCTCTTGAGATAATTCAATGTTAGATTTATTTACTGCAAAGTTAGGCAACATTTTAACGCTAGGCTTTTCTACTATATAAGTACCTTGGTTCCTTTGTAAGTTGGCTAGTTTCTTTTGGAAAACATCTTTTTTCGCCCTTCTGACTTCATGTTGCATAATTTCCAACCCACTATTACGACTTGTAATTGATTTTGCCAGTTTACGGTGCGTATTGTACGCCTGTAATGTGATCGAATCCAATTTATTATAACATAAACTAATGCTTTGTTTCAGTAATTTCATCTCTAAATCTTTCATATAATTTTTCGCTCTTGAAAGTTCCACATGAATATTAGCCGTATGTGATTTTGGAGTTAGTTTTAAGTTCCTACATTCCTTTAAAAATTTTGCTTCTTGACTAACAGCTACCATTTGTTTCCTTAAGTTAAGCAATACTTTAATATCCGGGTAGAGCTTGGTGGCCATATTATCTAAACTTAATCAAGCTCCCGAAAATTCTATAGTCATTTTATAATTCATTAAATTATAAATGAAAACTGCTTTCATTTCACAAGTAAGATTTTATTTTTTGTAGATACGCATTTTGGCTGCCACTCGCAGTCTTCTTCAGTACAATTGAATAACTTAAACCTAGGCTTATCTTTTTTATTCCTTACAAATAATATGAATTAGTTTTGAGGTATCGTTACCTACATCCTCATTAAGCCTATTATTTAAAGGTAATTTCCTAATTTATATTGAGTCCACGATGTCCGACATATTCATTCGATCTACCTCTTTTATTACCTCCAAGTTATCTATTGTGATCTCGTGACCGTCCTTAATTGCATGTTTTGCCACTGGTGAATTGATCCTTGTTGTCCAATTTTTATGGCACACTGTCACCTCCTTCATATGCTCATCGAATCTAACCGTCGCTAACTTTTTCGTTTGATCTACATACATTTTGCTGCATATCGGGCTCGCTATTTTATATATACCGCTATTTTCGAATTTAGATTTTTCATCTTTTGCACTAGATAAAATTGTCTTATTGTCGCTAATTCATGTTCTTTTTTGTCATCTTCAAATATAGTGGACAGTTCATTTCTTCCTATGTTTTGCGTCTTTTGTTACTCATATTAATGATTGTTTTCTTATCAAAACCGTTCAGTTTCGCTGTTTCCAATATGTATTCTTGCTTTTTTTATATTTGCCGTCTGCTAATGGTACAGTCAGTTATCTGTGTATCATACTGTTATATGCGGCCAATTTTTGCAGATAAGTGTGTGCAGATGTAGCGGGAATTTATTGCGAACCATAAAATAATTTTCTTGCGTACACAACGCCGCCAACTTGATATATTGCCTAACTTTCTTCGGGCATTGCATTGAGGTGTCTAATTTTTGCAGCCAAACTTCTAACGCATATATTGCTTGCTGCTGTGCACTTGGAAACAGCGCCTGAGTATCAAACGCTACTCGTACAATAATTTGATCGTCCTTTAACCCAACGTCCTTTTTTACATTTTTTTTCGAATAGTAAACTATCGGTTGTTTTCTACCTTTTATATTCATTGTCTTCATTCTACGAGGAGAGGGATCCTCGTGTAGTACAGTGAAATAATTTTACATATTATTTTTAATAAAACGTGATTTCAAAATAACTATATTTTCTCAAACATTTGAATATAAAGAAAAACTTTTTTGATAAGGTTTTTTTTTAAATATCAATAAAGTAATGAACAGAAAATTTAAAGATCTGTCGTGAAGTGGAATTGGAGAGAAAAAATAAGAGCAAATATACATAAATGGCTTCAAAAACATCGAAGGAGAAATGTAGTAAGTGCAGGAAACCTGTAGAAGATGTTCACTCAGCGATAGGCTGTGGGAGGATGTGTTTCAAATAGATTCACTTGAAATGTGTAAAGATGGCTGAAGAGAGATACAAGGCCATCAAGGAGATATCAGATGATGTTATATGGATGTGCCTCACGTGTAAGCTGTTGCATCAAAAACCCAAGGAGGATCAACTTTTTCTGCTAATGAAAGATTCGGAAAGTAACATTAAAGAATAAAAGACGAACGTCAGTTCTTTAATTGGTAAGATGGCAGCTATGTACAAACCAACATACGCAGAAGTGATAAAAAATTATACAAGCGTCAAACCGAGCTCCTTTCAGATTTCAGGTCGCAGAAAGGGATCATAATCGAGCCAAAAAAAAACATACATCATCAGATAAAACGCTTGCCGATTTTAAGTCTAGGATACGACCGTCAAATTGCAAGATTCCTCTTCAACTGCTACGGTCTATTCACAATGGCGGGGCGATAATTAAAACAACGACCAATGCTATTGCGTCTGAGCTATACCGATTAACCATGGATACCATGCAGGATGAGTACGACATTACCAAGACAAAAATGCGTCAACCCAGACTGGTGGTAAATGGACTGGATAATAAATTCACAAATTAGGAACTACGAAAGGAAATACACGCGCTAAACCCTGATGTTTGGAATAGAGAAAAAATGGAGCTCATTCATTCCACACAGACAAAAACGGAAAATGGTTACACATTATTGAGGTAAATGGAAGCATGTACAAAAGATTAGCTAACAAATACGTCAACATTGATTATGGAAAGGTTTTAACGTAACGAGATGCTTTAAGTGCCAAAACTATAACCATAGGACGTCAAAATGCGAAGGAAAACAAATCTGTGTGAAATGTGGAGGAACCACTGACAGCTCAAGGAATGCAAAAGCACACATGAGAAATATTACAATTATATGAGTAATAATAAGAATGCTTATCACTCACACAGAGCAGTCTTGTGAGAGTGCCAAGAGTATCAAAGAAGGATTGTTATTGCTAGGAGGAGTACTGACTACAATTTTGATGATGATTGTTAATCACAAAACTCAATCAAGCGAAAAATTAAATATCTTTTTTGCCAATATAAGAAGTCTACGAGACAAATTGAGTGATATTCAAATTTATATGCAGCAAAATCCTGAACCGGATCTGGTTATAGTAAATGAAGTATGGATCTATCCTGAAGAAGCAAGGTATAACAATATTCCGGGATGTAGCTTTGTTTTCTCCTGCAGGCCCGGAAGAGGAGGAGGTACAGCAATTTATTTTAAAAACACAATTAATTTCGTGACAAAGACAGTAACATCTGATATATATAATATAATGATAATTGAAATAACTTGCGCAGGTAAAAAACTAAAAATCGGTACTTATTTTAATCCCAATCGTCTCAATGCGCAGGACTCCTAGACAGTAATAAATGCAATATACTCTACTGAAAAAAATCTAATCACAAACTGACACAAACATAGATTTGATTGCAGAATCGAGGATGTACAAGAATACCCTGGAAACAAATGGAGCCGTCATTGTCAATAAAGACAAAATTATTCGCCCGACATCAAGTACATACCTAGATCACATAGCAACAAATGATAAAAAAAATTGCTGAAAACATAAAATTTACACTTGAAGACTGGCCGGAGTTGGATTATCGTGTTCTAAAAATTGTCGAACCGAAAACCTGAAAACCATATGGAGCTCAAAAATATTATTACAGAGTCCAAGCATGATTCTACCATTGAGAAAAAGATCACATGTCGACAACATACATGGATAATAAAAAAGTTATTGAGGCTATTATTAACAAAAGGAAGGCTTATAAAAATACAAAAAGCACGCTGAAGATCACGCACTTAAATAGCTGTATAACCAAGACCTAAAAGAATCAAAACGTTTGATCAGAGAAGCTAAATTTTCATATTACTCCAGAAGATTGGAAACTGCGGCGGAAAACTCTGACGAAATATGGAAAATAATAAATGAAGCAAAAGATAATTCATCACCCTAGATCATGGCATCAAATGCTGAATTTTTTGGCACGGACTCTTACAATGCAGCATGCCTATGTGGGACAGCAAACTCGCTACCCCACTTTTTTTCAACAATTGGTGAAAAAATTACCAGGGATCTTGGTGAAAAGTCAACTAGCTATTTCAACATCATAAATAGCCCACATAAGTCCATCTTTCCCATTCATCAAACGACTAAAAGTGAAGTATTAAATACAATCAAAAATTTGAAGAAAAAAATCCACCACCAGGTATTGACAACATCACCACACATGAAATTATTCTAGTCAAAAAGGAGGTTGCTGAACCACTGAGAAATTTTATAAACGATCATATTTGAAATGGAACATTTCCGGACGAAAAGAAACTGGCAAAAAAGCTTTCAATATTCAAAGGGACCCGAACAATCACCGCCATATTGCACTTTTGACAGCCTTTAGTAAAATATTCGAAAAACTCGTAAATAATCGTTTAAAATCTTTCTTAATTGACAATCGCATCATAAATCCGAAGCAGTTTGGCTTTCCAAGGAACTAGAGAACGAACACAAAAATAATTTGAGGGAACAACTAGCACCAATGATAGGAATGTTAGAAGATATGGAGATTTTCCAATGCATATAAAGAAACTTGTATTAAATGCATTTGTACTGACAAAGCTACATTATGCGGTGGTCATTTGGAGCCAATCGTCAAAGCAAAACCTTAATATTATATCCAGGATACTATCTAAAGCCTATAAAAATATCCAAAACCTTCCAATTCTTGCTCCAACTTAAAGACAGCTATTTTTATAAACTCAGAGTTGTTTTTTACCGCGTCGTTTTATAATATTTTTTGTATCTCTGAGAACTGTTCACGAATCGGACTAGACTAGCAGGAAAGGAGTACTTCACAGCATTTTGTGTGCTCCTTATGCCGATGTTTTAGCATTGCCTGGAGGCACACGTAGGAATCGACATGTGAAGTGCAGATCGCACGAGCGTTGTGGGACGATGAAAGAGTGATGGAGAGAGTGGTAGGCAATGGAAGTATTTAAAACCAAAAAAATCTAAGCTAATCTTTTTATACAATACTAGTTTATTCGTTACAAATAATATTAATTAGCTTTGAGATATCATTGCGTACATCCTCATTAAGTCTACTATTTAAAAATGATTTCCTAATTTCTATTGATTTCATGATGTCCAACTTATTCATTCGACCTACCTCTTTTATAACCTCCAAGTTATCTATGGTGATCTCGTGACCATCCTCAATTGTAGGTTCTGCCACTGGTGAATTGATTCTTGTTTTCCCATTTTTATGCCACGCTGTCACCTCCTGCATATGTTCGTTGAATCTAACCGTCGCTAGCCTTTTAGTTTGGCCTACATAAATTTTGCTGCATATCGGGCACGTTATTTTATATACGCCGCTTTTTTCGAATTTAGATTTTTTATCTTTTGTACTATATAGAATCGACTATAACTTTGTATTTTTGCTCGTTGCCACTGCCTCGATATAATATTTTTTTAGCTGCCTTTTTATGACCTTGAATAAGTCCGAATATAGAACACTTATTTTTGTTGTCGCTCGTTTGTTTTCTTCTTTGTATGCTTCAAATAAAGCAGAAATTTTGTTTCTTCCTATGTTTCGCTTCTTTTTGTTAATCAAATTAATGATTGTTTTCTAATCAAAACATTCATTCAGTTCCGCTGTTTCCAAAATGTATTTTTGCTTTTTTTTATATTTGTCGTCTGGTAATGGTACGTTTAAAAGCCTGTGCATCATACATCGAAGTCTAACTTGCCTTGATTCTGAATTATTTTTAAATCTAGAGGGGGTGTCGCCCCACTTCCATCCACTTCCTCGCTTTCCATCGTAAACTTAAAATTTACATGGATTTGATTCAATTTTTCCAAAATGTTATTCTCCTTTTCCTTGGTATCATCTCAATGACGTCGTCAACATATCTCCACCAGATGATAGGCATTATTTATTATTTTTCGCTCATGAAAGTCCCACATTAATATTAACCTTTGTGATTTTGGAGTTCGTTTTAAGTTCCTACATTCCTTTAAAAATTTTATGTCTTGGCCAATAGTTACCATTATTCCCTTCAATCAAGGAATACTATAAACTACAGGTAAGGCTTGGCGGCCATATTATCTAAACCCCGAACGTTCCCGAACGTTCTAGAGTCGGTTTATGATTAATTTAATTAGAAATTAAAAGTGCTTCCGTTTCACAAGCAAGATTTTATTTTTTGTAGATACGCATTTCAGCTGCCACTCACAGTCTTCTTCAGTGCAATGGAATAACTTAAACCTAGGCTTATCTATTTTATTCCTTACAAATAATATTAATTAGGGTAGAGGTATCATTGCCTACTATTTAAAGGTAACTTCCTAATTTCTATTGAGTCCACGATGTCCATCTTATTCATTCGATCTACCTCTTTTATTACTTCCAAGTTATCTATGGTGATTTCGTGACCTTCTTTAATTGCATGTTCTGCCAGTGTTGAATTGATCCTTGTTTTCCCATTTTCATGGTATGCTGTCGTGTCCTTCATATGATCGTCGAATCTAACCGTCGCTAATCTTTTCGTTTATCCTACATTAATTTTGCTGCATATATCCCTTTTTTCGAATTGAGATTCGACGGTGATAAAAGCGCATATTTAATTACAAGTAAAGACGTAAATGTCCTAAGCTTGTTCCTTAAATAACATAAAAAATCAAAGATTAGTTTATTGGTGTAGTATGTATTTTCTGCTTCAAATTTGAATGCTTACTGACTCGTTACAAATAAGTATTTTCGTATTTATACTTTACTTATTCGTACTACGTATGTCATATTTACGTATATTTATTGCCATTTCATAAAACAGTGAACTTTGCACAACGAACAAATCTATTTGGTCTGCCGACAATTTTGTTATCTTCTACAGACATATAAAAATCCTTAAAATATCTCAGGATGGTTAGAGGGAAATAATGGCTAACAAACGAGTTGATATCAAGTAAACGGTTCCTATACATTTAATTATTACTTTTTTTAATTGTAAACGATCGTAACATGACGACAGACCACGATCCAATCCCAACTCCCAACAAAATATCTCCCTCCCAGTTCATAATGGTACACATATATTGGTTGGTATTGGTATTGGTGCACTCGCACAGGAGTGTCGCGTATAATCGGTGACAACTCGGCTAATCTTGACTTGAGCTCAACCAGAGCTCTGTGGCGTCATCTTCCGTCTCATCCAGTTCAAGGCATGTATTGCACCATGGCCTAATTTGTCGCATGAATAAACCGATGAGAACCTCGATGGTTGACCATCCTTCGGAAATGCTTCCACCACATGTAATGATTTTAAGTCTACGCCCGAACGAGGAACCGACCTCTCATCGGTTCTAGACGTTAAGTCTGAGTAGTGCCAACGGATGGTACCAACCGGTAAACCAATCTGTGCATCGTAACCCATTCACGCGGTGGCTGCTTGTCGGCCAGCTAGATCGGAGAGGATTTCGGTCGCGGGTCTCCGAATGCATTACGCTCATTTACAATATTCAGCCACCAATACATGCCCGTTTTCAAACGCGTCACAAAACAAAACCATACGGAGAGGAAACCTACTTTACGTTACTCCGTATTTCTTCATTTAATCAGTCAAGGACAACAATCTAATTTTTTACTTCGCGTTCCCGAATTTTCAACGCCGTACCGAAAAGTATACTACGTTCACTCAACCCGACGAAAGCTACTCTAATTAAAAGGCAAAAGAACGACGCGACACCGACCTCAGCGGAATTTCTCAAACCCTACCCTCGCGACGGCATACCTACCTTGCACTCTATCTCCCACTGAAAGGAAGAACCACTGGAAAGGAAAGTCGTGTTTTTAGTTTGCAATTCAGTGTTTTTACTCTCTGATTTAACTTTTAAGTTTTTTTATAATGATTCTATTCAAGTTTTAATATTTTCTCTCAGTTCATCATTTTCATAGTAATCACGGAAGAAAACCATAAAATTCAATGTGATTTAATAATAAAAATAATTGTTAAATATTATCAAGTAAATCTAAATAGTTAATTCTTGTTCTCTTTTCTTTTGTACTAACTATATTAAAAGCTTCTTATTCTTAAATTGCAGTTTTAATTAACGTGTTCTTTTTGTTGTGTTTTTGTAACAAAAGGAAGTTGATTTCTTTCACTTTATCAAAATTATCGGCTAACAATAAAGAAATATACAATTTTTTGAAAAGCACGCCATTGAATTAATTACTGGTGGGGATATTCATGTTGATTTGAAGTATTAAGTTAATTCCGAAATTGAAATGAAAAAAAATCATTGAAATGGGTGCATTCCACTATTAAATTGACTGATAGAGAGAGGAATAGAAAGATAATAGTTTCAAAAAAATATATTTATACAGCAGGAATGTTAGGGATTTTTTTCTTTTTTTGTAAAATGAAAGCCTCAATTAGCTCACTGAAGTTTTGCAGTTGATTCGGTAGAAACTTTTCTATGGTCTTAAAATTTTATCGAAAGAGATCTTTTCAAGATTAATTTCTCGCATTCAAACATGATGATATTACACTTGTGCAGGGCTAATACAGTTCTCATTCTCAGACGTGCAGTTCATAATTTTTTTTAAACCTACTTTATGAATAGGCAATACAAAATAATATATACAATTTACCTAAGCAAATGCATGAACAGAATTTTGTGAAATATTCAAAGGTGCCGATTGGAAGAATACAACGTAGGTTGTATTCTAAAACATTTACGACTATTCAAAACAGGGCATTTCTTATATTAACTAGTTTTTCATTACGTATTTACACTACAATGAATTCTGTAGAATTTCCCTTTTAAAAACTTCAACGGGCACAAAAAAAAACTGTGACTAATTATAACGCAATCAAACCTAAATTCTCTCGCCATTTGCAATTATATTAATAGAATATGCGATCTACATTCGGAGTTGCTATAGTTTTTCTTTTTTTCGTTTAAGCGGGCTAATTTTTCCTTTCAAAATTTACGTGAGAGTTCTGATTCACCACCATTTTCTTTGTCCTAAGATCTCGTTATATTTATATTGACTGTACAGTTCAATAGAAATTAACTATTTGCTCTTTAGTACAGCTAAAACCCTATTGTCCTCAATTTTTTCTAGTTTACAATTTTTTTTTGTTTTAACTGATCATTTATCTATATATTAACCACATATTGTATTCTCAAGGAATATTGCTTCCATTTGCTTTCTAAATAATGAATAGACTATTATTTCAACTCTTGATAATTAAGTTCCAGCACCAGAACATGTAGAGGGATTAAATTATAACATGCATTTAATTAATCAGCTTTCCCCTTAGGTATATTCAAAAGTAATAAAAAAAAACGTATTCCGATTTATGTATGCTGACAATGTCATAGTTGATTTCCATCAGGAATCAGCCGAAATTGGAGCGAGTTAATGAGCTAGTCAAGTTCAGTTTAAAGATATTTGAGTTTTACGATTTAAGAATACGGACAGTTTGCAGTACCAAGTTGAACCGTAGAAATCAACAAACTGCAAAATCAATAATTAATCCGTTTTAGCTCGGGTAAACGCCCCTTTTCCTCGATGTTAGTGACTCCGTTTTGATTTCCTACTGACGTTACCTTCGATAATAATCTGTAGGGTTTAGCTAGTTCAAAGGCTGTTCCAGGCAGCAGAATAACTGGAGTTGAAACATGTCCAGATTCTACGCCTAACATATTTGGATATTCATCGTCTCCAAAATCTGCTATCTCTCGGGCTTGGTCTATCCAAGGATTCCAAATGACTGTGTCGAGGAAATCGTATTTTTGCAGCCTCCTCTTTCGTCCGGAGACAACATTCGCAATAAGTTGTTCTGGTGGTGTATGTTGATATATTCTATCGGTCCATTCGCCTATGGTAACAACTTCACGACCTTCTTGGTAGGTAGCACCATCTCTAGTCTTATCAATAAATGTACAACCGTGTAAACCTGTTATTTGGCATCGGCGCACCTCGGGAACCTTCAGGTAGGTATGTAGGGGTAAATTGAATGAAAAGGTTAAGTCCTTACTAGGGTTGTAAACACCGATACGAAAGTGCAGTTCTTTTTCACGCAGTATTAATCGGTACGTTATTCGAAATGGATAATTCCACATTGATCAAGTAAATTCATAATCCATTAGAGAAAATAATGCTTCAACATCGCCATTGTGTAATCGTTCAGGAGGTCGTTCAAATGTTAATCTGGTAATCCTTAAAAATCCATGTTGCGGCCTGCGCTCCTCTATAATACATTAGCGCTAAACTGTGATACCTGTGTTGTCCGGCCGTATCCCACGTTTCCAATTTGACTGTCGTATCATCTATACAAGCAAATCTAATTACCTTGGTAGTTCTGAGGCCAAATGGTGGGAGCATTCATTGGCTACAGTGGAGTAGCGGCATAATAAACGGCACCATTCGTTGCACATATAGTCTGTTCCTACCTTTTCGGTTGGCTCGTACCTGAATGCTTCTTGCCTTTTTCCCAATCGCTGCAATCCGACTAGTTATTGGGTTTGTTGTCGCAACAGTTGGTGATCGAATCGAAGCATTACTATATACCCTTTTGGAACTGTCGGCACACTCCGGGACTTCTTCATGGGTGGCGGCCACTACTTGCACACTTTACTCCCATGTGGCTGTCAAATCCTCTTGACATTCCACGACGAAATTGACGTGGGATGTGCGCTCGTCGCAACCAACGTGAAATGACAAGCCACCTAGCAGCAAAGTGTGTTAGTATTGGTCGCCAGCGGCGTCGCATGATTCATTACACACATGCTGGTCAAATTGTAAGGCCGTCTTGACCCCGTAGGGTCCTCGGTACCTCGGCTCCAATTGCTAGAGCGTTTTTGAATAATACTAAATCACCAGGTTGGCATGTCCGAGACAGTTTGTGTCGTGCATCAAATCGGATTTTCCATTTGTTTTGCTCAATCATGATATTGCGTGTGGCTTTGGTTAGTTTTTGTTCGATCGGCATCGAGTTGATTCATTCTTCACGTTGAATCGATAGGTCATCGTTGAGAACCAGCAACAGTTGATTGCGGATCACGTCCCTCAAAAGAAAGTTGAAAACGATTTCGTTCGGGCTGAACTTGGTGGTCGAACTTTTTATCGAGTTCATGCTCCATTGCATGTCCCTCAACTTTTGGTCCCATTTATGTCGGTTGGTCGTTGATGTTCGGAGGTAGTTGAATATATTGCGCTTAACTCGCTCGACCTGAACGTTCGCGCGCGTAGACCGGACGGCAACCTTCACGTATTCAATGTGGTTGTTACGGCAATACGATTCGAACTCCTTTGATGTATAGGCAGTCCAACGATCGGTGATGTCCCGGTTGGGTTATCCGACGAATGATGTCAATACGTTCAGCATTTTGATTACCAGTGGCAAATTGGTCGTTCAAACGGCCTTCAGCACCACATACTTGTTGAAAAGGTCAGAGGCTGCGATGATGTCTGTTTTTCCCTTTGTGCTGCGCGGGAATATGCCAAGATGGTCCAGATGCAGCACGCGGAAAGGTATCGAATCGACGTCGTTCACATGGAGTTGCCCTTCGGCTTTTCCGGTAGCAGTTTTGTTAAAGCAACACTGCAAACACGAACTGATATAGGATTTTACGTAGTTTCCCATCCTCGCGAACCAAAAGTGCTGTTGTATGCGTTGCAGGGTCTTTTCCACTATAAGGTGGCCCATATCATCGTGGTAGAGCTTCACGATGCGCCAACAGATAGTGTGCGGTATGACGAACTTCCTGTTGTCTCCTTCGATGTGATAGAGGCATCCTGCTTTCAGTCGAGACTCGGTGCTTCGATAAAGGAGCGGAGTCGTTCTTCGACTGTACGACTTGGAATGATCACCTCGTCTACGTATGAAACTGCTTCGCCGGGCGTCAATCTTTTCATTGTTTGCGACATAGACTTATGGAACACGGATGGCGCTTTAACGAGGCCAAAGGGCATCATGTTAAATTCATATAGACCGTCATGGGTGATGAACGCAGTGTATATCTTCGAGGATTCTTCCAGCGGAACTTGATAGTATCTGGCCATTAGGTCTAACGTTGTAAAGAAATGATTTTATGAAATTAGTTCCGATTGCTCGTCGACGGAATGTGTCGGGAACGGTTACTTGACGGTGATTGCATTCAATGCTCGGTAGGCCACGCAAAGTATATCTTCCCCGTTGACCTTGTTTACCAATACGATGGGTGACGAGCATTCGGAATTGCTTGGTCGGATAACTCCGTTTCTGAGTAGGTTGCTTGTTATATCGCTAAAAATTTTCCGTTTTGCGAACGGAATCTTGTACGGCTTTAGGCTGACCTTCACCTGGTTGGTTGGTGTTGACGCTGAATGGTTGGCTGTATGAAGAGTTGGTATGGTATCTAATGGCATCGTGATGTTGTGTGTGGCGGCGCAGTATGTTGTTTCGGTTGACTGCACTATCAGATCCGGTGGCGTCCAGGCAACGGACGGGTGTAACGGCGGCGTACCCATGTCGTTTGATGCAACAAATGGCGGCAACGATAGTCGGTTCGGTTGCATCACGCTGTTTACTGAATACGATGATGGCAGCGAGAATGAATCGACGGGTCGGTTGCTATCGGCTAACACGTAGGTATTGGTCGGGCATTCTGCGGTGGCGGTCGGATGGTTGGCGTGCATGTGCTCCGGCGGCATTAGGCACTGCTGCGACGAATCCTTTTAGTAACCATACAATTACGGCGATTTCATTTTAAGTTGATTAAATTCACTGCGTGACACTAGTGACATTAAATTGGTTGGAATATCGTCCAATTCAATTTCGTCTGAGCCCACATCTTCTGAGACACGGCTTATTAGTTTGGGTTTTGTTCTTCCGATGGAACTATATCGCGATTGCAGCATGGTCTCCCTCCCAGTTCATAATGCTACACACATATTGGTTGGCATTGGTATTGGTGCAGTTCGCATAGGAATGTCGTGTATCATCGGTGCCAAAGACATCGAACATCTTAATTACTAGCAACTATTTCGCACCCGTCCTTTGAAATGCTTTGAGTTATAATAAAACAAGTTGGGTAGACAGACCTATGCTCATGTCAGAAGGGTTTTGTACTCAACTTACAAAGTGCAGTAACCAGCAACGAATAAAATCAAGAAACATGTCAAAGACGATTTAATTGGAGAAAATGTGAAATTCGAGGATCATACTATTATTAACAAAGTTGAACGAATTTTGACTTCTGAGGCATTTGTTATAGTTATACGCATAAATATCCCCTTTGATATTTTTTTCAGATTTTTTAGATCACTGGTGTCCATTCGCGAGGGAGGAAACACATTTTTCATGTATTTCCCCCCCTGTGCTCCCACTGAAGCAAAAACTGTCAGTTTAAGAACTGTTTTGAAAAGCTCTCATAGAGAACTTTCAGTTGATACTCATATCGGCTACCTTTCATGAAATTTTTTTTTCAGGGGCCACTCCTCTGTACTGTAATCATCGATTCATGGCCTATTTTTTCGAATCCTAGAATGGTTACAAAGCCCTTTTGCTAGGAGCTCTCTCCTGCCTCTTCGACTTGTTTCAATTGTATGTACTCATCTTCATGATACCTGCAAATTCTAGCAAAGCTGTAATGTCTAAGTCGGTAAAAAGCGCATGTGGCTCCATAGCAATATGTTTCCATAGTAATACAGGGCATATTGCTTCATAGTAATACACGAAAATTCAAATCGCTATAACTTCGGTAAATACTATTCGATCTTTATGAAACTTTCCGAAAAGATCAATCTTATAAATAGTCATCTTTTTGCTAAATTTTATTTAGTTTAAGGGTACCGTTTAGATTTTATTCAAGAACACACAAAATCGATAAATCATACTATTACTAACAAAGTTGAGTGAATTTCGACTTCTCATGTATTTGTTGTTGTTGTACTCATGAAGGCCTACATTCATAATTTTTTTCAGATTTTTCGGATGGAAGGTGTCCAATCGCGAGGGGGGGTACGGGAAAAGTTCGTACATTTCCCCTTTCCCTGCCCCCCTCGGTACTCATAAGGCTATTTTAAGACTTGTTTTGAAAAGGTCTCATTGAGACCTTTCCAATGACACCCTATTCGACTACCAATGGTGAAATTTTTTTTTGAGGGGTCCCCCCCTTATATGGGGAGACCCCCCTTAAACGCCTTTGAAAAAAATTTTCACCCTTGAACTTTCAAGAGGTCACCACTTCTGACCTTTCTACAAAGTTTCATGGCTGTAGCCCCTATAGTTTCGGAGAAAAAGTGCTGTGACATACAGACGGACGGACGGACGGACGGACGGACGGACAGACGGACACAGGTCGTGATTGCAATAGGGTTTTGTATTTTAGTACAAAAGCCTAAAAAGGTTCGGTAATTAAGATAACATATGCAGAAGAGTACGGGTAAATAATGTAATTCCTCTCTAACCAAGTGAAAAATCTGTCCTCAGATTTGAGTCATCAAAATGTAGTTGAAGATAAGACTAACAAGAGAAGCATCATAAAATATCTTTTATATGAAAAAAGATGGTAAAGATTTTTTTCATGTAGATTCAAAGTAGAATTATTAATTGAAATTGTATTTATAACTGTGAAGAACTCATTGAAGTTTCGAGAATTTTCGGGATATGGATAAATTGAATATAGCTCATTGGGATTTCAGAATGCTGATGCTGTAAAATAGTAATCTTTTTGGACCTACGATCCCTTTGGGGTGGATCTTCTGATTTTTATTAGCTATTACATGTCTGGGCTGAAGTTGGGTTGGGTTGGGTGATGGTTTTTTATAAATTCTGTATCCAGATTAACGCTTGTTTTTTTTTTATTGTGATATGTATTTTTTCGCTCTTTTTGTTATTCGTCTTAGAATAGTACAGAGGAGAGTATTTGTTTGCTGAAAAAATACAGCAGATAGTTTGTCATTGTGAGCAGAATGAATAGTGCTATTTAGTTTCATTAGGTTTCTGTCTTCCTGTTGCTGGCGTAAAAGATAGGTTCTAAGGTTCTGGTTCAAACTTCTATAGGCTACTTCTATATCAAAGTTGCCCGTTTAATGTTGGGGTAATGCGAAGTGATACGATACGTTGTTTTTACGAGTAGTCAACCGATCTTTAGTTTTTTGTGTGTTCAAAAAGCCTTTTTTGTCAGTGATAATTTTATTCCGTTTCCCTTTCATTGAACGCGCTTTGAAGAACTTTGTTGAACGTATCCCAATGCCGGTTCTTTATCGGTTCAAATGATAAAAACTTCGAAAGTTTGTCAGTAATTCACGTGCATATATGGTGAATTTTAGTCTCTAAAACAATCGTCCGTGTGGTAGGTATCTCTGATGTTGTAAAGATATGGCGAGTTCTTAAATGGAAGCTTTGCACGGTTTGTTTCGTACATAGATTGCTTGCATATTGAGCAAGTATTTATATAATTTGTAATATGAATTTTTCGATTTGGAAGGTACTATTCGTCCTTTAGATCTAGGTTTACTTTTTCAATCCCTTGGTGGTTTGAATTTACATGATGGTTTGCTATTATTTTTTTATTTGTACTTCATTGCAGTTATGGAGATTCTTCGTTGCTTGCACTACAGACATATTTTTCAAGAAGTACAAAGCTTTGAATACTCTTCTTGCATCATAAGTAGATAGTTGGAAAGTGGATTGCTGTTGTGCCACTTTTGGCTATGTGATTGTTAAGTATATACTCGCGTGTATTTCAATCTTGATGGTGTTAATTCTTGAAAACTAAGATGAAGTATTCGCTTGACTTGATACTTTATCAATTTAACTTTTTTATTTTTCCCTGCTTTAAAAATTTTTGATTGTTGTAAAAATTCAATGGTCTTTCAAAAATGTATATATAATCCTGATTGTCCTCTTGGGCAGGATGTTGTGTAGCAGCCATTGATTCGTTGTCGACAACATTTGCTAATTTTATTCTTCCAGTGAGCTGAAAATGGATCCATAATAACATAGTTTTTTAATTGATTGATAGAGTTTACATAATCTAGACCGACAGTAACAACTTTGAAAATTTTCTGTAGCCTTAAGGTAAGGGGCTTAGCAATTTTGGCATAATCTTTAATAAATTTCCGATCGAATTTTGTCAAAACAAGAAAGCTCTTTATTTCCTTGGTCGTTGTTCTATAGGAAATTTTAAGATCGCATTTATTTTTGACTGATTTGGCTTTATACCTGCAGCAGTAATAACATGACCTAGAAACTCAGCAAGCTTCGACAAGAAATGTGTTTTAGAAAGTTGAATTTTTAGGTTAGCATTTCGTAGCTCCGTCAAGATGTTTCTAAGGTCTATTTCATGCTCTTCCAGTTATGTACTAAAAACTAAGTTGTCGTCCATATAAACAACATAAGTTTCATTAATGTGTTTGTATAAAATTTTATTCATCAGTTTTGGAACGTACTCGGTGCATTTTTGAGGCCAAAAGGCATTCTTAAAAACTCAAAATGACCCATTCCCGTGGAAAATGTCATTTTGTGCCTATCTTCAGGTTGTAGCTCGATTTGGAGAAACCGTTTGGCCTGATCGATGCTTGTAAAGTATTGGCGGTTTCTTGATTTTCCTAATAATTCGTCGCTGCTTGAAATGGGGAATTCATTCTCCACTGTTAAATTATTTAATTTTCTAAAATCTATAGCCAATCTATGTTTTTCGCCTTTTTTTTGGTACAACTCATATCAGATTGTTGTAAGGAGTATGAAAAATCGGTATAATAGCTTGCTGTAAATCCTCCTTAACTAGTTTATTCACAAAGTCATTAACTGATTTTTTGGGTATATCAGATGTTAGGGGAAGGGAATGTTTGACACTGTATGTAAATGTTAATGGCTGTTTTTCATCGTATTTTAAGTCTGCATGTTCTTTGGTTATACGATTTATAAAATCAAACTCTTCTTCTCTATGCGAGGGCGGTCCCAAAAGTACCCGACCCGACAAAGAAAACAGTGAAAAAATTGCGAAAATATTTATTATTTTTCAACATATTCTCCTTTCAGCGCGATGCACGTTTCCCAACGATGTTCAATAGCTTCAATACCCGTTTTATAGTAGGAATCGTCAAGCTCCTCAAAATAGCTATTAACCGCAGACTCTACCGCTTCATTGTTGACAAATCTTTTTCTGCTTTTCAAATTCGGAAAAAAAAATTTATCCGACGGAGCCAGATCTGGCGAATAGGGTACGTGAGGAAGCAATTCGAACTTCAGCTCATTGATATTAGCCATCGCAATGACGTACGAGTGGGCTGGTGCGTTGTCGTGATGAAACAACATTTTCTTTTTTGTCAGATGGGGCCATTTTTTCTTGATTTCATCACTCAAACGCTGCAATAAGGCTGCATAATACCAAAGAATATAGAACATAAAGAAGTCGAATGCTCTAATACTTTTGCCTCCCGAAAATTTTTTATCATCGATAGACATGTGGGGGAAACGTAAGGGAAGTTGCATGGTCAGAGAGAAACCGAGCTTTCTCGTTTCCACTTTTCGTCAACAAGCAAACACATTTCGATGATTTCACACTTCATTCCAATTCCATGCTCTCATGTAGCTCATGTTAATGTTTGAGGAGAGCTTTTGGAGAGCTTTATTTCAGATGTACAAATATGAAATGATTTCTCATATCTGCCAGGTATTGGGCTGCTACAGTCATAATGTTATGCATCATTCCATATTGCCGAGTTAATTGGGAAGTATTAGAAGCAAATACTTCACAATTAACTCGGCAATATGAAATGATGCATAACATTATGACTGTAGCAGCCCAATACCTGGCAGATATGAGAAATCATTTCATATTTGTCTATGTTTGCAGATTGAATTTAGGTTTTCAGATGATTAATTAACATGTGCGTTTGCGGGTAGGGAGTTAAAGCTATTCGTTTTTCGATCTGGTGGTGATTGAAAGTACCGAATCGGGAAAAATTGAAATCTCTGCTTACGAGATTTTAGAGAAGGGAACAAAACAAATATTAAATTTTTTAGGTATTGTTTTGGAATACTTTTTATACGCTTTTTATTAACTCGACCTGTATGTAATGGAATCTTGCAACGTAAATTTGGTCAACTTAGAGGGGTCTGATATACTTGAAAATTTGCACACCTATCGAGGTCTGGTGACAATACAATAATATCGTAACTTTATCCTGATATCCTTACCAGGATCATCAGGATTTTAAAAAATTCTTTTTTCGTGTCATGTATATAGAGGAATCTTGTAATGTAATTTTTATCAACTTTGAGGCTTTTGATTGACTTGAAAATTTGTACGTTCATTGAAAACAAATTTAAATACAAAGAATTACTAACTTTATCCTGATGTCCTTACCAGGATCTTCAGGACTCAATTCGCTTTCATTAACTTGATTTGTGTGTCATGCAATCTTGCAACGTAATTTTCATCACTTTAAAGGCGTTTGATTGACTTAAAAATATGCACATATTTCAAATACTGACGACAGTTCAGTAATTTAATAATTTTATCCTGATGTCCTTATAAGGATCATCGGGATAAATAATTTTGCCTGTATGTAGTGGAGTTTCGCAACGTAATTTTTATCAACTTAGAGTCGTCCGGTTGGCTTGAAAATTTGTACAATTTTCAAAATCTGATGACAATACAGCAATATTGCAACTTTATCCTGATGTCCTTAACAGGGTCATTAGTATAAAATACAATTTTATTAACGTGGCTTGTATATAAAGGAAGCAGTGTAGCTTTTACCGCATCCGATTGACTTGAAAATTTTCACATGTATCAAGGACTAACAACTATACAATTATATGATAACTTAATTCTTATGTCTTTACCAGGTTCATCAGGATTTAACTCGCTTTCATTAACTTGACTAGTTTGTAATGCAACGTAATTTTCAACACTTTAGAGAATTCTGATTATCTTGAAAATTTGCACAGATATGATGGGCAAATGAAAATACAATAATTTCATAATTTTATCCTGATATCTTTATTAGGATCATCAGGATAAATAACTACATCTGAATGTAATGGAATCTTGCAACGTAATATTTATCAATTCAGAGGCGTCTGATTGACTTGAAAATTTGTAGAGTTATCAAAATCTGATGAAAATACGTTAATATTGAACCTTGATTCTAATTTTCTTACTAGAATCATCAGCATAAAATACGCTTCTAAAAACGTTATTTGTATGTAAAGGGATCTTGCGACGTAATTTTTACCCAGTTAGATTGACTTGAAAATTTGTACATTTGTCAAGGACTAACGACCATCGAATATCATAACTTTATTGTGATATCCTTACCTGGATTATCAGGATTAAACTCGCTCTCATTAACTTGTGTGTAATGAAATCTTACATAGTAATTTTCATCACCTTCGAGGCGTCGGATGGACTTGAAAATTTGCATACATATCAACAGTGACAGAAGTCTCTCCCTTCTCTGCCGACCATTGTCCACGACTGCTTATTGGTTATTCACAGTAACCTTCAAAAGAAGGCTTTCCCCTATCCGCAACCTGGAGACGCGTTCGGTTCCCCGGTCTGAGGGATTTTTCGAAAAAAAGTCGAAAACCGAATAACAATGGACAATGGGATCAGAATGTATACTAAGCTTCTTCAGAAAGAATAAGTTATTCACTTATTCATTTCATCTTTGATCGTATCCACAATCATCATATCCCTAGAGGACAAAGGAAATGGATGGGTGCCATAACCACAATCACAACACAAACATATATTTTTTTCATTGGCATTTATGTAACAAGTAAATTAAAAGGAAACAAATAACTGGGATAGTAGGATAACACAATAATGTCTATTTAGGGGGTAATTTGAGATTAGTAAACAAACAAACATAAAAGCATAAGAGGCAAAATAAATTTAACAATGTTTTTAAGAGAATAAGAATACAACCAGAAAAAGTTAAATTTTCAAGAATATTATTAAAATTACAGTAAAAATTGCAGCAACACACTAGTTGCAGTATTTTTAGGAACTGTAATGTTAGATTAAGACTGCTGTGACAAACAGACGGAAGGGCAGACAGGCTAAAAGATGAAGTGGTTTTAGTAGGCTTTTGAAATGAACTACAAACCCTTAAAAACATGATAACTCCTTAAAAATGTCCAAATTTAATATTATACGCTGAATTCATAGCTTGTGTTATACCTTTGTTTCTAATAGATACTTTTTACTTTTAATCTGTAATGAATTGAAGTTTTTTGCTGGCTTTTTTTTCGTTTTTCATTACAGTCCAGTTACAATTTTTCCGTAATAGAACTAAAATCAAAAACTCCAATAATTTAATTTTATGATCATGACAGGAATCCATTTTATTGAACCAGTTTTGAGTAACAAGCTTGCAGTTTGCGACAATAGTTTCTTTAATGAGCCTTATTTGTGGTCTGCTTTTGAAAATTTCTATAAAACAGATTACGTGGTGCTTGCAAACATTAAAGAACTCATCAGATGGAGCAAATAAATTCCCAAAATCGGATGACGCTGCGTTGTAATTTTTTGCGAATATAAAAATTTCGGAAGGACACGACAAAACTTCATCTGTTTTCCTTATGATTTTCTCACAAGTTACACAGTTCAGTTTCATCAGAACTTTGAAGGCTACATAGCCAATGAAATACCTCATTGAAGGAAGCTCTATCTGGATTTCAGGATTTTCAAACGTATCTTCAGCAATAAAATCTAAATATGTGGTCTGAGATACGTTATTATGCTGGATTAAAAATTCGTTGTTTTCGATGTCATTAAAATCAGCAATTTCACCTTCTTCACATTCATTCAAATTTATTGAGAGCATAATATCGCTCTTATTGCTAAATTTGATCAAATTGTAGGACATTATTTTTGATAATATTATGTTCAATTCAAAAACTGAAGGGTTTCTATTATTACCACCTTTTTGCCGTATAACTGCAAACAGATTCTCATGAGGATCTTGTGATAATCTTTTTGTCAATATAAAGAAAATCTCAGAATTTTCTTTCATTATGTTCTCCGCTAACATCAAAACCCCAGTTAATGTTTGCTTCATTCCGTTGAGAAAATACACTGTTTTTGACATATTTTCACCTCTAACACATGAAATATATGAAATGAAGTTAGTAATATATATGTGTGGACTTCATTATCCAAAGTTAAACCACGCTTAAAAACATTAGCATTTTTCAACGATCCACTATTCAAACAATCAAAAATTTTATCAACCCTTTCCACAAATGAAGCAGTTGATAGCGCTTTTTCATTAGAATTTCTTTTAAACTGCTTAGTTTCAACAGCAGTGCGGATGGCAGCGCCTACAGTTCTACTAAATACCTGAAAAGCTAAATTTACCCGCATTTTTTCAAAAGAATTTGGTTGAATGTGTTGAAATGTTAATTTGGTACACATTTTTGTAGTTTTCTTTTGCTCGAGCTCCCAAGGTTCCTTGATAACATCCAAGCTTACACGACCATCTGGTGTACAAACAATAGTGTTCAAAAGAAGATTCCTCAAGGATTTAATTAGATGCGGGAAATCAAAAAGGCATATTACTTTGCTCCCATCTACAAGCCAAAATGGTTATTCAGGTGAAACTCCTAAGTCTGTATAACACTTTCTGTTATTTGAGCCCTGGTCGCATGTTACAACTCTAACGTTAAGACCCCAACTTGAAAGAATTTTTATGTTTTCTTTCAGAATTTCTTTCAAGCAGTCACCTTTGATTCCATTTTGAGAAACAAAATAGTTCAGCACATTTCCAGTTACTGATAAGTCCTCTAATCATGAAAACACACACTTGCTTTCCAATTAAGTTTTTCCTACTAAAACCAATGTCTTCTAGCCCATCTATTACATCGTGTGAAAGATTATACCTCATTTCTTTTCTGATTGCAATTTCATCAAAAATTAAAACAACATATTTTTCTGTTTCACTTAATGATTCACATTTGTTTTTAATGAATGTAAATGCATTATTTCTTAAACCTGGCTGCAACTGTTTAACAGGTGCCCAGTTGTATACAGTAGATGGATGCGGTAAATTAATGTTTAGACTATTTCTCAAAAATTTATACGCGGATTGAGATACATAAAAAATATTCTGAACTAAGTTCTTTTCATCATTGTTATATTTTCGTTTTTTGACATTGGTTAGCATTTTACAAAAAGTTTTACTCTCATTACTAATGTTTCGGGAATCTATAAAAGTTTCAATTGGCATTTTAACCGTGTTTTTGAATATAGTTTTACGATATTTATATCTGCACCGATAATTCTTTTTTTGATTTTTATATTTTGATAATTCACTTTTTAGTTTTGGATACTCGACCTTTAATTTATTACACATTTTGAAAAAGAACTGTTCATTTAAAACGTGTTTTTTGCAATTCGTACAAATCAACTACGGACTCTGTTGATGGTCTCCGTCTTTTCCATGTTGGAGATGTTAACAAATTAAAATCAACTTCGTCATCTCCGTGCTCCGGAGACAAAAATAATGTTGGAAATGCACCTACCTTCAATTTGCGTGGTCCTATAAATTCGTCATTGAAATGACGATTACAAATTCGCAATTTTTTACTTGCCACTACCGATTCGAAATTACAATTTTCGCGCCATAATATTCCCATTGGAGAATCATATGCCGGAAAATTAAATAATCTAACATTCGGTTCCCGTCTGGACTTTTTACAATGATTCAAACTGCATTGTAGACCAGATTTTATCTTATTTTTGTCCATTTTCTTCACAATGTTCATTATCACACCACAATCACCAAAGAACAAGAATATAATTATGTATACTGTTTGCAATGAATCAATCGATCACATTCGAAATGCTGCGATGCATTCCTTTAGCATAGCGCCAAATATGTATCATGAGCTTTTGGACAAAAGCTCTCTCTCTCTAAGAGATGAAAATTTGTGCTATCGCTTGGTGGGTTCCAGCATCAGGACCCGTCGCATAAAAATTCGTGTGCAGAAAATTTGTTCGCGATTCGACTTCTTCTTGTTCTATATTCTTTGGTAGTATAAATGTAAGTTTAGCGAGCAAAAACACAGGACAAGCATACAAAGTAGTTAGAAGCCTGAAACGTGATTATCAGCCCAAAACCACGCTCCGTCGTGATGACATCGGCAATATCCTCGCTGATAAAACAAAGATTAGGGGAAGATGGCATCATAATTCAAGTACCTCCTTAATCCTCCGCACAGCTCCAGAGCATCGGAGCCTATAGATGTCTGCGTAGAGGTTTCATTGGCCCCACCAACTCTGGATGAAGTTTGTTCCATCATCAAAGCCCAAAAGAATAATAAAGCGCCGGGCATCGATGAGATTCCAGTGAAGCTCATCAAAAATGGGGCAGTAGTGTCCGTCAAGCTATTCACAAAGTCATCCAGTACAACAAGAACATATGCCGAAAGAGTGGAGCCAATCAATTATATTCCCTATCCACAAAAACGGTGACAAACTAAAGTGCGAAAATTATAGAGGCATATCACTACTTTGTATGGTGTACAAGATATTTTCAATGATCTCAGAAAATAAAATCGAATCATACGCCAACAGTATTATTGGGGAGTATCAAGGTGGTTTTAGAGTAGGTAGATCAACAACGGACCAATTGTTCATAGTCAAGCAGATACTTGAAAAATGCTGGGAGTTCAACATAGAAATACACCAAATTTCCGTTGACTTCAAGCAAGCATACGACAGTATTGATCGTAACGTACTGTACCAAATAATGCTTTGCTTTGGCATCTCAGCCAAATTGGTCCGTCTTACCTAAATTACAATGACGTCGACAACCTCCCAAGTCCACATCAATAACCAACTCACCGATGCCTTTGACACAAATATCGGACTAAAGCAGGGAGGTGGGCTGGCCCCATAGCTATTCAATTTGGCTCTGGAGTACGTCAGACGGAAGGTACTTGTCGATACGAGAGGTGTATTACTATACAAGTCGAGCGAAGTAGTAGACCTTGCGGATGACATCAACATTCTGTCACGGTCACTAACAACTGCCAAAGAACTCTTCGTGAAACTTGACAGCGGAAAAAACTAGTGGGGCTACAAATCAATAAGCTCATGACACAGTAGAGGAAAAATACCTCAAATACACAAAGTTTCACACTTGGCGAAT
Source organism: Odontomyia ornata (assembly GCA_963969285.1). Classification (NCBI taxonomy): domain Eukaryota; kingdom Metazoa; phylum Arthropoda; class Insecta; order Diptera; family Stratiomyidae; genus Odontomyia; species Odontomyia ornata. Next base: position 337,272,988 of record OZ017738.1, on the reverse strand, counting down.
ACAGTATCGAGAATGTTAGCGAATTTGTGTATTTAGGCGCCAAAATAACAAAAACGGGTAATGAAAGAGACGGAATACACTGCAAAATACAGCTCGCAAATAAAATATTTTATTCAGTATTGACAGTCTTGAAGACTAGCTGCATACACAGGAAAACAAAACTCGAAGTATACAAATCTGTGATAAGACCTGTGTTATGCTATGGGTGTGAAGCATGGACCCTAACCCAAGCATCCGCAAATATATTGAACGCCTTTGAGCGTCGGGTCCAGAGGCAAATAATCGGAGCGAAGCTAGATGAGGATCAAGAGCGAATTCGATACAACCATGTGCTGTATTACATTTTTGACGAGCCACAGGTCTCAACGTTTGTATTACTTCGCAAGGTGCAATGGGCTTGACACATGAATCGAATGGACGTACAACGGATACCCAAAAAGGTACTCGTAGGGAGAACTGAAGGGTGGAGACCAGTGAAGAAACCGACGAAACGCTGGTCTAACCCAGTTGATGAAGACAGTTCATCACTGCTTGGATTTCGAAATTGGACGCAATTAGAGGCGCTATTTGCAGAAAACGAGGGCCCAAGAGGGGCTGTAGTGCTACAAAGAAGAAGAAGGAAATCTTAATTATGTGTGAACAATAATACTGTCTATCGTAGGACGTTACAATCTAGTTAAATGTAATAAATCTGGCGCCAATCGATTTGCAACAAATTTACCTACATATATATTACTAATAACCTTAAGGGCGCGAGCAGACCACGACGAAATTGTTGCGCGGCTATCGCAATTTACAGATGTTTACATGGCAGTACGCTCACTGCGATCTTGTGACTTTTCTTGTCAGGCTGATTATCACAAGAACTTGCGATTTTCCGAGGTATAACAATTTCCGGGTCATAAGTTTATGTGATATTCGCGTAAATCATTCGTGGCAAGGGGATACCCTCAAATGAGCATATCAGTTCTAAGACCTAAATATTCTCAACAAATCTTGTCAAAATGTGCTTTTGTCTGCGGCTACGAATCGCGCGACAAGACAGTCGTTTTCTAATCTGGCAAAACCCGTAGAGCTTGTAAGAGAACTAGTTACGTGGACCAATTCAACCACTCAAATCTCAAGATAAAAGGAAACAATACTTTTTAAACAAAGGATTACTTTCTTATTCCGTTTGACTTACAAGACTAACTAAACTAACATTTTTGAGTTCCATTTATATGTTTGCAAAATCTTATCCCCTAATACAATTATGTTTATACGTTTTACACATAACGATAATTCTTAGAAAGTATCATTAGGAAAAGGTTCTACCCTAATTGCATTTTATTACCATATGTCAATATTTCTTCTGAGTTTGCATGGTCATTAGGACGATGCTCATAAAATCTCAAATCTTATCTTATTATCTAACCACTGCTTTGGAATCGTGGTCATTTGATGCGTCTGATACTCAGGCATAACTGACTATCCGTAATTTCTCGTGAATATTCATGGCACTGTAGTTACGAGCGTAGTTCCGAACGAGGGAAATTTGCGCGAAGAATAAACTCAATTGCTTGAGAACATCTTACTCCGAGCTATAGTTATATATACTCGTAAGTGAGCGATTTCCTTTTGAATGCATTTCCTTTTGTTCTTAATTCTAATTCTTAAGTTAACAAGGACTATTGAAACATATTTTCACCCTTTTCGGGTCATTTTCAAATCTTATCTTATGTCAAATACATTTCCTTTGGATCCTTATTGTTAAATAAATATGACACTCTCAAAATCTTCGATGTTTGGTTCAAATCTTATTTTGAATACATTCCTCAATCTTTAAATAAACATTACATAAATTATTGACATTGAACTTTTTAAGTGACTTATGTATTTCAAAATTTTACCGGCTTCTTTGAACCAACTGGTAACAATTTGTTTGCTTTTATTTCTTTTGTTGACGTAATTCTATGATGATCACATTTTTTTGTCATTTCATTTCTTTCATATCAGGATGTGGTCCTTTGATAATGCAAATGTATACATCACACCCTCTTTCCAGACACATAAGTTTCATTGCAGGTAAATTAGCATGTTGCTAAATTAAAGTGCAGCGCAGTATTCACTAGATAGAAAAGAAATTATTAAAATTTATTATAACTTATTATCTTCACCAAGTTTTAATTCGAATTTAAAAAGTTTTTCGTTAATTTTGAAATTTATAAACATTTTTTCTTCAATAAACTTAAATGACCATCACCTTACTTCCTGTACCATGTTTGGAGCTGCACTATCGATGACTGATCTCGCTGAAGCCACAAAACATGTTTGCAATCTACCAACTTCCATAACTGCGGCTAGTTACCTACAATACATTAACTGAATCGAAAATATTTGATCACAGCGCACATTCGACTTACTTACATGATGAAATATAAAGACAATCTGATGATTTCATTTTTAACCAACTTCCAGAGGAAAGAAGGTTATCAATTTATCACGTATACGAGTATTTTTTGTTGCTTTTTTATGAATTCCACGCATACCTTTCGAAAGGCGATTGATAGAAGAAGCTTGTTTTTGGCAAGTGATAATCTTCTTATTAGGTCCTATTAAAAGGACCAGAAATTCAATTAACATTAAAGGACTTTGACCGTTTCAATTAAAAGATTTCCGACTTTCACCCCGATTTTTCAGCATAACTGATCACGCCACGTATAAGGATTTAGATTATAGCAGCTTCAAATGAAGGACAACATATTGTTATAATCCTTCTAAGGACTCTATAGATATTAACACTTTAATATGATGCATTGATGTAGAGAAATTGAATTTTATTTATCTTTTTTAACGAAAAAAGCCGATTATTTTGCACTCTTCAAGGATTTGATGGAAATACCGGTTCCGTGGTAACGGATGATAAAAATGATCAGTATCCTTAATTTTCTGGATAAGAAGCATACTTTAGGTGATCATTTCTACAAAAAAAACCAATAAATCGTTTCTTAATGTAGCATAAATACAATTCAATTCATTTCAGGAGGCTATTTTCTTCCACCTTCATTCTTCGCCTAGTGATGAACTTATTAAAAGATCCTTCTTGCATCCTTAAACGTAAACGTTTCATAAAGGTTTTATAAAATTCCCCCAAGAAATAATAAGGATTGAGTGATTGCGGATTACAAAGTTAATCGTCATTTGAAAATTGATTCGTTACTTTCTAGTTAGTATTATACATTTTATGTTCAGAACTTTAAAGTTAGTGACTTCCAGACCGCCGAGAATCGCAGCCTAAAAAAACAATACTTTTCCTTCTTTAACAGATCATAATTCTAAGGATGAATATGAGTTTACATTTAACTATAGAACATCATTTTTATGAAGATTTCATGAAAATTGTGTGCCATGATTAACTTAAAATGCAGGCGATGGGTATCAACTAAACGTAAAAGAGTGATACGGTAATGAAGGACCTTTTGAAGTAAAATTCTTGAGATTGATTTCGGAGATCACTTTATATATATATATATATATATATATATATATATATATATATATATATATATATATATATATATATATATATATATATATACATATGTATATACATATATATATATACATATATATCTATATATATACATATACATATATATATATATATATATATATATATATATATATATATATATATATATATATATATATATGTATATATATATAAGGTACTCTCCGCAATAGGTAAATTTCTCTCGAGAAATTTACCTAAAAACGTGAAGTCGAGAAAAACGCCCTGAAAATCACGAGAACGTCTTGTGCACCTTTTCTTTCTCAGTTTTTGATTGTTTTCGCCTTTTCTCTTATAAACTGATTTTGGAAGGATTGTTTGATACGAATATGCTTCCGTAATGACAGAAACAGAACCAGGAGTCTGTTAGAAAGAAAACAATACTGGAAGTGAAAGTATTACCAATATTTTGTAGAGAGGAAAATATACATAACCTGTACGAGCGGGAATGCGCTTCAATAGAGTCGTTATATCTTGGAATCGGCATCGAATTTTCATATAATATTTTAGAGACTTATTTCTGAAGGTGCAAGGAATTTAAAAATGCCAAAAAAATTCATGTTTTGAAAATCATATACGATAGTAGTACCTTAAACACATGCCTCGGATAGCCGTTCTCGTGTTCTAAATGATCACACCCGCGTTTTATTCCCCGAAAAGTCAGGGATAACCCAAAAATTAGTGCGCAACGAATTTTAGTTCAGCTACTAGAGACATCAGGCGTCGAAGTATCGGCAAATACAGTAAAGGATGGCTTGCAATTGGCTGGTTATAATGGTCGTATTGCTAGACGGAAATATTTTGCTAGTGAGGTCAATCGAAAGAAGCACCTGGAATTTGCTAAAATGTACGAAAAAGAGAAAATTAAATTCTGGGAATGAGTGATATTTACCGATGAGAGCAAGTTCGATCTTTTTAACTCCGACGAAAAATGTATGGTGTGGAGGAAAGCAAACACATAGTTGCAAAAGGAAAATCTATGTCCAACAGTAAAACATGGAGGAGGCTCTGTTTTAGTCTGTGGGTGCATGAGTGCTTCCAGAGTAGGATTTTTAGTATTCATTTAGATTATAATGGACCACAAACATAAAATGAAATAAAAAAAAATTAGGTTCGAGTGCGGGAAAAATGGGGATAATGAACAATTTTATCTTCATGCATGATAACGACCCAAAGCATACTGTGGAGAGTGTCGGCTCTGGCTCTTATATAATACACCCCGAGTATTGCGGGCATCCCCAAAATCACCGAATATTGAGCTCATAGAGCATCTTTGGGATGTGTAGTAATCGAGCAATTGCCTAAGCAAACTGCTCGAAAGCCACTATGATGCTGATCCAAGTTTCAATTGTGAATAAAAAAAAGAAAAATGATTTGAATTCGCAATTGAAACCTGGAGGCGGCAATCCACTTCACAACGCAGCTTATTCACAAATAACACTTCCGCCACGCAATTAAATGCTCGTCAGCTGCCGTTGTGAGGAGTCCCGCAAGGCGATCATGGATAACAGAGGAGTCTATTATGAATCGTCACCGCAAATACATCGCGACCGCGCCGGGGGATTTTTGCGTTTTGAATTCAAGCAAGAAGACAAGACCCCAAAGCTCTCGTATGTACAGTGACCGTTATTGTGATTATCAATGTTATTTTACTAGGAAGTGCATATTAATTAAACATAAAGCCAAAGACATATAAAGTAGTTGACGCAAAATGAGCTTATTTTCATCCATACGTGAGTGAAGGACTTTTACTACATACATGCCTTCCTCTCCCATATGAATTGAAATCCCCCGCCTTCCAAGCCGCTAGAGCATCTACACATTCAAGTGGCTCTCTAGTTGCTTTCACGAAAATCCCACTTGTACTTTAATCCCCGAATTGTCAACGTAATATCAACCATATGATTGAAAACATATGATTCGTGAAAACTCAACAACGATGGGAAACGTCTAATCAAGCTGTATTTAAAATCGTACACAAAATAATTTTTTAAGATAAACCGTATTGAATCTAGTATAAGGGCGTTGCAAAAGTGATAATCAAACCGAAATGTTTCTTACGGCTCGCAAGTGTTGTTTTGTCGGAAAACAAAAAATGTAGTCATGTGTGTGAGATTGCAAAAACAGCTGTAGGAAGCATGTCAGGGACGTATCTTTCGTAGGGTAACTCAGATGCAAAACTTAGTGGGAGACATTAGGTCAAATTTATTTGAAACTCGAGTCAAGAGCTAATTACGCGCCAACTTCACGCTAAATCATAAAGTGCTTTCTCTCTGAAATCTATACCTAAAGCCAACATCGAATCGTCACAACGTAATTGCTTCGCGGTTATCCCATTGAATTGCGCGTAGGAAGTTTTGCGTCTAGCGAACTCGTTCCTTTGTGTTGTGATCTTTTGATCGGTTAGCAAGGAATTTGTTACCTTGCCAGTTGTTAAGAAAAGGAAGTGAGCTGTGAAAAGGCGCAAGCAAATATTGCTTTTCCCGCAATCGCCAGCAACACTAGAGGAGTTGTTCCGTGTACACGCCTCAAAAGATTTGTTTTGTGGGATTCCAAATGTTTATGAACAATACAAGTTCTGATTCCGTGTACCTATTCGGGGGAAAAGTAAAATGAATTGATTTTGGCGCAATGCAAAAGCTTGTTAAGAGAGTATTCTCCTTATCTTTATTGGTCGCAATTTGGCCGCTGAAAGCGTGAAAAGCGATATTTTCCTGCCTTCGGACTAGGATGGTACGCAAGAGTACGCCGGCAAGACAAATAGCGCATCTTCACGGCAATTCATCGTGCACGCATGAAATACATTTGGTGTGACGCAAAATGAGCTTATTTTCATCCAGCACGGATTTGCGCCAACGAGAGATCAGTACGGGAAAATTGCATTGCATCGGTCGGAGTAGCAAGCGAAACCTGCAGAAATTTAGCATTTGGCCAGAAAAGGGAAGTGTCATTGTCACAAAATGCTTGAATGTCTTTAAATAGCCCGAGGAGTTTTTTTCTACGGCTTTTCTGACAACTTTGGCTGTCGTATTTCGTCGTTTTGTCTCAATTTAGACCTGGTACGTCCCTAAACTAATCATCAGTATCCATTTGATCCTACGGTACCTCGTTTCAATTGCTTGCGTCCCATAGGTGAGTGTCGGGAAAATATTGTCATTCTGGTGCACCGGCACTATTTGAGAAAGACTGAGGTCAGAGTCAAACCTCACAATTTGAAGATTGTTTTCAAGCACGAGTTTGCTCGAACATAGCGGGTTATGCACGGCAGTAAAAGTCGAGGACGTGGAAATGCCAGATGGGATTGAGAAGTTGATATCATAATATCCGAATGAATGAGATACAATGCTGTTCGCAAGAGATGCGCGACAAAAAGCAAATGGAAGGAGGTTTAGGGGTTTGATATGGGTTTTATTTAAAAAAATCGCTATAACTGAACTGCGTGTTAACGTAATTTACCCAAAGCAGTTTTTCTCGTCATCATATACGAGGTGTGTTCAAAATATATCGCGAATTTTGTTTTTTTTTCAAAAATTATTTATTTATTCATGAATATCTATTTTGTCCCCTTCAAAGTAATCCCCATGAGATATCATACACTTGTGCCAACGGTTTTTCCAATCTTCGAAGCACTTCAAGAAATCATTTTTTTTAATCTTGTTCAGCTCCTCCTTCGATGCCGTCTTTATCTCGTCAAGCGTAGCGTAACGTCGTCCTTTCATGGGCCTCTTCAGTTTAGGAAACAAGAAAAAGTCACAAGGGGCCAGATCTGGGGAATACGGTGGCTGCGGCATCATTAGTGTGTTGTTTTTGGCCAAAAAGTCGCGCACAATCAACGATGTGTGAGCAGGGGCGTTATCGTGGTGCAAAAGCCAATTTTTGTTCTCCCACAAATCCGGGCGTTTCTGGCGGATTGCTTCGCGCAAATTGCGCATAGCTTGCAGGTAATATTCCTTATTGACCGTTCTTCCCTGTGGCAAGAACTCATGATGCACCACGCCCCTGCAATCGAAGAAAACTGTCAGCAAAACTTTCACATTCGACCGAACTTGGCGCGCTTTTTTTGGTCTTGGTTCATGCGGCAGCTTCCATTGAGGTGATTGAGCTTTGGTTTCCACGTCATAACCATAAACCCACGATTCGTCACCAGTTATGACCCTCTGGAGCAAATTTGGTTCGTCGCGGACAGAGTTTAACATCTCATTAGCAATGTTCATGCGTTGCTGTTTTTGGTCGCAATTGAGCAATTTTGGTACCAAATCGTTGATAAAAATCGAATGGCACGAGCCAATCGATATTTTTAGGTCCTCAGCAACTTCTCTAACGGTGATTCGACGATTGGCCAATACCATTTTCTCCACTTCATTAATTTTTTCGTCTGTTGTTGAAGTGCTCGGGCGTCCGGCACGCTCTTCGTCGTTCACATTTTCTCGGCCTGCTAAAAACATTTTGTACCACCGATAAACGTTGCTTTGGTCCAAGGTAGCTTCTCCGTATGCCACAGTCAACATTCGGAATGCATCCGCGCACTTAATTTCGTTTTTCACACAAAATTTGATACACGTTCTTTGATCCATTTTTTTGAATAAGTAAAAATCGAAGACGATTGAAAACACGTGCAAGTAAAGCAGCTATCACCAATCAAGTGAACATTCAAAATGGCCGAGCTTGTCGGCATAAGTGACAGACATGAGTACCAACATAACGCCACAAAAAAATCGAAATTCGAATATACGTAACCCGCGAAAAATTCAAAATTCGCGATACTTTTTGAACACACCTCGTATGAATATAAAGTGCAAAAGTGTGTGTATACAAAGTGCAAAAGTGTGATTTGAGCGGCGAAGATGTTTGATCTCCTTTTTCGCTGATGTAAGTACGTGCTTTAGCATTTTTATTTAAATTTTCAACTTCTTTTTGAAAATAGGTTTTATTTCGGCATTTTTAAATTTTCCCTTTTTAATGAAAGTTATTTTTTTGCATTTTTTAAATTCTCTGTATTTTTTTTTATGAGAGGGTAAGTTTCTGAGTCTAATATTTTTTATTAGATAAATCCTTGTTTGCTTTTTTCTCAAAGTACATGTGTAAAAAGAAATAAAATGTCTACATAAAGGGAAAGATAAAATCGCCCTTTCCTTTCATCAACCCTGATCGGGTATGGGACCCGCGACGATGGCAGGCCTCTCCACTAAAATCCCCGGGTCTTCCGCTCGCGTGCCCTTTCAGTGTATAGTGCTTTGTGATTCCATAGCATAATACTATAACATAAATTGGCCACGTTTGTGTTTCTCATTTAATGTAAAAATTCATACAAATTATGTTTGTATGAGTTTTTCACTTAAATGGGAAATATATGGCCACGTCTACATTTGGACCTTGATCCCGTTGGAAGGTTGCGAGGGGGCACCACTTCCACCTGGATGCCCCACTCTTATTTGTGGGCCATAACTCTGCGCACAAGTCCGTCTGTTTTCTCCCGGCCCAGTTTATTACTGGCTATAGACAATTCAGCCCTTAGTAGATTACCTCAGCATAAGATCCTTCAATTCATGAATGCGAAATTTCTTTGTAGTGGGTCTTGTGCTGAGGACAAGAACCCTCTCCACTATGCCGCGACGGCCGCCTGCCAGCACATTCACGCGTCCGCAGACAAGGCCAATCTTGGCGGATCTCACCATTACTTTTTGCCGCGGCAGCAGACCAGCGCTGCAGTCATTCACGGACATTTTATCTACACCTACTTCAGTACAGATGCTTTAGACAAGCGGGCTCAAAAAAGGAGTCTGAAAAGAAAGGCAGTCCTGATATCCGCTACTAGAAGAATGGAGTTCAATATCCAATCATATGACCAGTAACCCAATTAACTCAATGCCGAGAATACTGCAGGCTATATTAAAGCACAAGAATATCCTACCAAATATTAATTGTGAGTTATAAAACTAAATTTTTATTTTTAAGGGTCTCGTAAAATCATTTTACAATACCGTACTAAAATCGCGTCTTGTCTGTCCTTCTGTCTGTCCATCCGTTCGTCCGTCCATGCATCACACCACTTTTTCTCGCAAACTACATAAGCTAGGAACATAAGGTTTTGATGCAAAATAACGCCGGTTACGGTTCATCACAAATAGAAATTTATGAGGTATTCAAGGGGCGTCTCCTCATATTGGGGAGTGGCCCCTGAAAAATTCGTTGCATGTAGGTAATATGGGTATTAAATGAAATGTCTTGATGAGAACTTTTCAAAACAGGTCTTAAATGACAAGTTTTGCTTTGAGGGATGCAAGGGAAGAGGAAATTTAGGAACATTTCGGAGTAACTGTCACTTCAGTATCTCGCCGATAGGGTCAAAAAAACCCTAAAATATTGGACTCATAAAAGTAGAACTGCAGGTCCACGCTTCAATCAGTGTTCATGAAATGCTTCCTTTGTCTTTGCTTAAACACCAAAAGTTTGCTTTCTTAACTATTTCTAGTAGATTGTTATATATACGCAGAGCATCATTCGTTGAATTGTTCTTTAGACGATCCGTTCAGGCAAAAGGAATTACGAATTGATCTGCATTCCTCACATTATATGGGCTGATCTGTGATGCCTTAATTAATAGTGTTCGTTCTTAAACAACTTCGGGAGTGGCGATGGGCAACCCACTCTCCCCTCTACTCAGCGATATTTTCATGGGATACGTCGAAACCATAATGGAGGAAAAGGGCCTCCTACCAACCGTTTGGATTCGATATGTAGACGATGTTTTTGCTATTATTAAGGCCAAAGAGACTGAGAAGCTTTTAGAAGCAATTAATAAAATCCACCCAAATATAAAATTCACCATGGAAAAGGAAGAAAACGGTAAACTACCATTCTCGGATATAGTTATAATAAGGAGCACGACCGGCGTTGAGTTCGACGTTCATAGGACGAAAACTCACTCACGAAGAATGATACCGAACAATTCAAACCATTCCTTTGGACAAAAAATGGCAGCCTATAATAGCATGATCTGGTGGATGCTCACAGTACCAATGACAACCGAACGGAAAACGACGAAATCAAGTAAACACTTGAAACTGCGACTATGAATGGGTACGAAAAACAATTAATTATCAATCGAATCCGGAAACTGGAGGAACAGCATCGAAAACGGGCTCTTTCAACATTGTTTACACAAAATAAATCCGAAAAAAGGCGGACGCGACTCACATTTTCAACGGCATCAAAAAAACTACAGCGAATATTGAAAAAAGCGAATATCGACGCAACATCCTCTTCGAGATCATTCCTATTAGAAAATATTCTGGGATCAGCAAAGGACGCCAAAAAGGCCTAGGAGAAGAGCGGTATATACAAAATCACATGCCCCGAATGCTCCATGGAATACGTTGGTCAGACAAGAAGATCGGTATAAACCAGGGTAGCGGAGCATCTCCAAGAAGCAGCACTTACCAGAAAATTCGGAAGAAGGACAATAAGATCCACGGTAGCGAGGCATATGGTCGAATCAGGACACAATATTGCATGGGAAAATGCAACCCCGTTGGAAGAAATCACCGATTGGAAAAAAACTGGACGCTACGGAGAGCTATTGGGTATCTAAAACTCCAGAGGAAAAGCGGTTAAATACGGTCATGGGAAACACATACAGCAGCCTATTGAAACTAATTAGTGATCTACATTATGACGATGGGCAGGTAGCCAACGAAGCAGCGGCAGTGGTCGATTAATTAAGCAGGGCGAGTTTCAAAATGCATAATTAATAACTTTTTGCAAATATCTTGTATCTTCGAATTTTAAATATATAAGCCAAGAAAATGTAAAATTAGGATTAGTTGCACTAAAGAAGACAGTAGTTCGCTGTCAAAACGCCAGTGTCTGCATAAAAATAAATAAAGTTATTGTAGCGAAGAAAAAGGAAATCTTTTGTTATCATTTATTTACATTTCGCTACACTAATTTACCGCATATAACAAAATCTTTGGATTTGAGTTATAATTTGTGAAGTAAATAAAACGGCCATGTCGCATTAAGACGATCATCTTTCATTTCTCAAGATGACCTCCCCCTTTCCCGTTCTTTTCCCTCCGTGTTAGTGTTTTTTATGTAAGGTGGCTCAGCACGAACAGAGGGTGTCCCGGAAGTCCCACGACACGACTGAGCGCCAGGCGGCCTCAGTTTGCCACCCCGGGCTACACACCCTTCTGCCAAAACTTAATGTCTGCAACTGCGGTGGCTTCCACGGTTGCAACAGTATATGCAAGCCTCTTACACATGCTCTCATTTACCTGGATGATTTGCAACCACCTTCCATTTCTGGTACGCCTAGCATGTACAAGTTCCATAGAATCTCGCTCTCCTATACTGGGATTTAATGATTGGATCTCATTTCTTAATTCATCATTTGAGTATTGTTTTTCTAGTCCATTTATGATAGGTCTAGACTGTCGCAATCTGGTCTCAGCAATATCATACTTCATTGCATCCATTGCTATATTAAAAAGTGAAGTAGCATTTTCATTGGTCTATGTTTTGATAATCGCCCCACCATTACGAATAGGCCGCATTAGTTGAAGAGGAATTTAACATTTGGAAAGCCTGATCTTCGACCTAAAATCAATCAGTGTTTTTTCTGAGGAAGAGTGATTTATAGGCTTAATTATAATCCCTCTTCACAATATTGTATTCAAACGATGCTCTGATAGAGGAGAAGTAGAATTTTTAATAAGTTCAGCATGTGAAGGCTTGCTTGCAGACATAGATTTATCTATAAATAAGCTTACATTTGAGTTTATTTCTTCAATTTGGCTTTGCAAACTAGTCATTTGTTGGAAAAGTTGGTTTTCTTTTGACTTTTAATGCTGAGTTCTATATCCAGCACACATCCAAATCACATCTTCAGTTACGTCCATTATAGTCCGGTATTTCTCTTCTGACATTTTAATGCACTGCAAGTGGAACAACTTGATGCAGAAAGCATCACATCCCATAGCCGAATGGATATCCTCCACGGGTTTTCTGCATTTCCCACCCTTATCCTTTGCTGGTTTAGTAGCCAGTATAATTTCCCTTTTTAAATTTTTTATTCAATCTGACTATTATTTTATTATTATTATTTTTTTTAGGGTTTTGTACTAAAATACAAAACCCTATTGCAATCACGACCTGTGTCCGTCTGTCCGTCTGTCCGTCCGTCCGTCCGTCCGTCCGTCCGTCCGTCCGTCCGTCCGTCCGTCTGTATGTCACAGCACTTTTTCTCCGAAACTATAGAGGCTACAGCCATGAAACTTTGTAGAAAGGTCAGAAGTGGTGACCTCTTGAAAGTTCAAGGGCGGAAAATTTTTTCAAAGGCGTTTAAGGGGGGTCTCCCCATATAAGGGGGTGACCCCTGAAAAAAAAATTGTCACCATTGGTAGTCGAGTAGGGTGTCATTGGAAAGGTCTCAATGAGATCTTTTCCAAACAAGTCTTAAAATTGTCTTATAAGTACCGAGGGGGGCAGGGGAAGGGGAAATGTACGAACTTTTCGCGTACCCCCCCCTCGCGATTGGACACCTTCCATCCGAAAAATCTGAAAAAAATCATGAATATAGGCCTTAATGAGTACAACAACAACAAATACATGAGAAGTCGAAATTCACTCAACTTTGTTAGTAATAGTATGATTTATCGATTTTGTGTTTTCTTGAATAAAATCTAAACGGTACCCTTAAACTCAATAAAATTTAGCGAACAGATGACTATTTATAAGATTGATCTTTTCTGAAAGTTTCATAAAGATCGAATAGTATTTACCGAAGTTATAGCGATTTGAATTTTCGTGTATTACTGTGGAGCAATATGCCCTGTATTACTATGGAAACATATTGCTACGGAGCCATATGCGCTTTTTACCGACTTAGACACTACAGCTTTGCTAGGATTTGCATGAAAATTTCAGGAGTGATAGGTTTCATGAAGATGAGTACATATCATTGAAACAAGTCGAAGAGGCAGGAGAGAGCTCCTAGCAAAAGGGCTTTGTAACCATTCTAGGATTCGAAAAAAATAGGCCATGAATCGATGATTACAGTACAGAGGAGTGGCCCCTGAAAAAAAATTTCATGAAAGGTAGCCGATATGAGTATCAAATGAAAGTTCTCTATGAGAGCTTTTCAAAACAGTTCTTAAACTGACAGTTTTTGCTTCAGTGGGAGCACAGGGGGGAAATACATGAAAAATGTGTTTCCTCCCTCGCAAATGGACACCCGTGATCTAAAAAATCTGAAAAAAATATCAAAGGAGATATTTATGGGTATAACTATAACAAATACCTCAGAAGTCAAAATTCGTTCAACTTTGTTAATAATAGTATGATCCTCGAATTTCACATTTTCTCCAATTAAATCGTCTTTGACATGTTTCTTGATTTTATTCGTTGCTGGTTACTGCATTTTGTAAGTTGAGTACAAAACCCTTCTGACATGAGCATAGGTCTGTCTACCCTACTTGTTTATTATTTACTACTTATAAATTTTTAGATTACCTTCGATCTCTGATATTTTTTATTTCTTATATTTTTAGTTAACCGTAGCTATTTTTATTTTCCTTAATTAATGAAAAAGAGTAGAAACCCGCACTTGAAAAAAAAGAAATTTAAGTTGAAAAATTTAAATATAAATATAAATTTAAAATTAATTTCAGAATTATTTAAAATAAATTTATCTACACGGGAACCCCACTCCTAAAGCAAGGCAAGAATTCGCGGTACAGTTATTTTTTCCTTCGCCTAAGTAAAATTGAACAAACGAAATTACTGTCTTAAAAAATTGCTACTTATCTTTAATTTAATTCAGCGAAACTAGAATCACTTCACTTGTTCTAAACAGCTGATTCTGAATATATGGCTATAGTTATATCTACACCAAAGACAGAAAATCTTAAGTGCTGACACTTTTGACACTTGTCACCCTTTCTCAGCGCAACCAAATTTCTTTCGCAGTGCAACAAAAGCGCAAAAATTTAACAACTACAACAATATTGCCACGTGATACTAGGGAGATATTCGTTTGCAACGGACCTAGACACAACAAATATGTAGATATTTTGATAAAAATTTTAGAAACGGTTTGTAATATTGTTTTGTTATCATGAATAATTAAGCTACGGGGTCAACAAACTTGAAACAAAATGGCGGCGAATTTAAAAACATAAAAGCCCTAATAAGTTTTGTTACAACCGCGGAAGTCACCGCATTTGCAGACATTAATTTCTAGTTGAGGGGTGAGTGACCCGGGCCGGCATATTTGGGCCGGCTAGCGCTCAGTAGTGTCGTGGGACTTTCGGGATAGCCTCTCCTCGTGCTGAGCCACCCTACACATAAAAACTAACACAAAACGAAAAGGACGGGAAAGGGGGAGGTCATTTTAAGAAATGAAATATGTTTTTTTTTCTTACACAGACATTGCCGTTTTATTTAACAAAAAAAGAAAATTTATTAAAAAATTCGCAAATCTTACAAAAAAGAAATTAATTTAAACACCCAAAAGCAAACCTGCCCCTTCAAAATCTAATTTAAGGAAAAATGAATTAAACGAATGTTAACTAAATATACAAAATGAATGAAAAATAACGTAATTTTGACATAATACAAAAAAAGTTGAGAAAAAGTCAATTTCACTTCCTTTCCTGCCACAGTGAATTAAGGTTGAAATGTCTGTAATTTAAAAAAAAATCAAAGAAAGATAGTAAAACGGGCACTTTAATTAGCACCATCCGTTTCTATAGTTTTTTATAACTTCTACTCTGGCTTGTTTAAACTGTCGAACTCCCCACTTTTATTTTTTGTCACTGTACCTTCGTTCCTCTTCATTTTAGACTAAACGCCTTGGTATCGTCTGTTTTTTCTTTCCTCACTCCTTTTTAATTTTTTTTTATAGGTTTCATTTATTTCATTGGTATCGAAGCTGAAATCTTCTCACAACACACTTTGGATTATGATTGTGCCTTCAAGTTAAAATTGTATTCGGACATTTGAACTTTTGTCCACTAAAACTTTATCCACTAACACCCAAATTAAAACTATTTTTCCCAAAATTCACTTAACACCCACACTGAAAATCCCAAATCCAGGTTAAAATCCCCAAAATCCAAGTTAAAATTCACTTCCAATTACTGAATTTAAAATTCTTCTTCTTATCGCTAAAGAACTTCTTCCTCTTTTCAAACTCAAAACGGATTCCAAAAATGAACGCCTAAAGCACTCCCTCTTATGTTCAAAGTCCAATACTGACTGCCCCAAACCCAAGAACCAAATCCCGCAATACTTTTATTCTCCTAAAGTGTCTTCCTTGTTGTTGCAGGGCTATAATATTAGGTTCATTTTTATTATGGAGAAATTCTATTTAATTGAATAACCTTACATAAGCGGCGAGGCCGCAGTTATTGTTGGCCACATACTCATCCTAACGATTGAGTACTTGCCGTGCTGATTCTAATCCTGTGCAAGGAAAATCTTGCGAGGTTTGAAGTTAATACGCGCTATGTAAATTCGAAGATGATAGAGGTGCCACGAGACTGCAGCGAAATAACTCTATAGAATTCCAGTTTAGAATTGATTCTTTATTTTTGAAAACATTTCTTTTATATCATTCTTACAACCTAATTTTCACAATTTGCTTACATTCTAAAAGTGCATTAATTTACCCACTCAGCATGCATTCCCATACCCAACGCGCCACACGCATCGAGAAATGCTTTGTATGCTTTGTCGCGTGCCGCTTGTTCACATGTTTATTTTCCCATGATGCAGTTGCATACTTGGTGAAAGTGAAAGTGCACATTTGTAATTTGATATGTTTTGGGTCGAATGTGTGTCAACTCGATTATGGGTTTTGTATGCTAGGCGAGTGTGTTGCAAAATAATAGATCTTATTGTTTAATTTTACATATGATAGGTGAGTGTGTTGTGAAGTTAATTTATAGGAAAAATGGTAATATTATTTAATATACATTACAGTTAATTTATAGGGAAAAATGGTAATATCATTTAATATACATTACACCTCTACCCTTTTTTGATTCGGGTTCATTTTATGTGAAAACGAATCATTGGATCTAATTACATATTATTACTACATATCATTGTCTTCTCTTTATATATTTTTTTTTTATACTTATTTGTATGTACATGTATTAAACCTAAGTTACTTGATTGTTCACATGGTAAGGCTTTAATCTATTTTTATGTATTAGTTTATGATTTCCTTCTATGTCTATTAGAACATTACTTTCATCAATATCTACAATTTTGTATGGACCTCTATAAGGTGGTTGGTGTTTTTTCCTATTCTCATTTTTTATTAATACCAAATCACCTATTTTTGATTTCAATGGATTAGTGTTGATTTGATTTTTGGTTCTTTGCGTCTTGACATTCCCAATAATCTTTCGCGCATTGCTTATTGACATCCTCAATCTAGCTTTTAGCTCTTTTGCGTAATTATCTAAGTCATAAATGACATCGTTGCTAGCTATTATATTATTCGGGAGATACGGTAATTTACCGAAAATTAGCTCATACGGAGTGTAATTTGTGTCTATGTTTGGAGTTGTGTTATATGCGAAGGTATAGTATGGAACCCATTTGTCCCATTGTTGGTCATCGGCGAATGAATACATGTATTCATTCAAAACCCGATGGTTTCTTTCAACCACGCCCAATGTTTGATGGTGATACGGGGTTGAGAATATTTGCTTTATTTTTAACATCTCGCATATGTCATTCATGAGTTTATTTGAAAATTCTGTTCCTAAATCAGACTTTAACGTCTTAAAATGTCCGTATTTTAATATAAATTCATTAATTATACCTACAGCTATAGTACGCGCTTCCTTATTCTCTATTGGAAAAGCTACAACAAATTTAGTTAATTCGCATTGCAGAGTCAAAATGTATCTATAATTGTTGGAAATTCTCAATGGTCCGACTGTATCTATTTGTACAGTCTCAAAACTGGTTGACGGTGTGTCAGTTTTCATCATTTGTTCGTTAGTGTGCCTTACTTGTTTGTTCTTTTGGCAGGCCATACAATTCTTTATGTATGATTTAACCATGCTGCCCATGTTCTTCCAACAGTATCGTTGTTTTAATTTTAATAACGTTTTACGAATCCCTAAATGTCCTCCATGTGGCGAGTCGTGAAATTCTTCTATTAGCTTTGTTTGTTCATTTTTGCTAGCTACTTTTGTGGGTGGCTTGTATATTAATACTCTTAATTTTGTACATGTACTGTCTTTGTGTTTTTGTTGCAACATATTGAATATTTTCTTAAATGATTCTTTGTCTATAGACTTGAATATGACATCTTCACTAGACAATGAGAGTTTTTGAATATCGTTTTGCTTCACAAATTTTAATAGCTTCTCCAAGATCAAAACGTGTTTTGAATTTGGATTATCACTATGTCTCAGATTGTGTGTGTCATTATTTGTACCCTTTTCCATTGTAAGCTTTTCGTTGACCGAGACGAATCTCACGTCAGGTATATCGCTACAATGTACTTCAATAAGATTATTTGTACGTACAATATCTATCTTATTATTCTTATATTCACTGCGCAGGATAAATTTTAATTTTATTACACCGGTGATGTCTGATAAGCTCGTGCAATCCCAACAATAGAGTTGATCAGATTCTATTTTTGTGTGGGTGCTCTCGTCGCAGACTTCTTGTTTTTTATCCTTTTCTTTATTTGCCATTCCCCGAGTAATTGCTAATAGCTTGCGTTTCGCACTTTCATCTATATTTGGAGGTATCATAGCCTTTAAGGAGTCAGAATCCAACTCGATTCTGGACAAGGCATCAGCATTCGTATTCATGCTGCCTTTTTTGTACACTATCGAAAAATCATAGTCGGACAAGTCAATACGAATTCTGGTAAGTTTGGATGATGGATTTCTGTGAGTAAATAAGGAAACAAGTGGTCTGTGGTCTGTTACAACCACGAACTTGCGTCCGTAGAGGTAGGGTCGAAAAAAATTGATTCCCCAATGTATAGCTAACAATTCTTTTTCAATCACAGGTTTATTTATATCGTGTTTAGCAAATGATTTGCTAGCATAGGAAATAGGCAAATCTTGTCCAATCTCTCCTTGTGATAAAACAGCTCCTAACGCATAATTGGATGCATCAGTAGTCAGGATAAAGGGTTTATCAAAATTTGGATATTGGAGAATGGGTGGTTCTATCAGTTTTTGCTTCAATGTTTCGTACGCTTTCTGACATTCTTCGGCCCAATTGAAAGTTACATTCTTTTTAAGTGAAGAGTTTAAACTTTTGGCGGTTGCAGCAAAATTTGGGATAAAACGCCTGTGGTAATTGCAGAACGCTACAAATCTCCGTACTTCATCAGCATTTTTCGGAATCGGATAGTTTTTGATTGTATCATATTTTGAAGGATCTGTTTTGATGCCATCCTTGGTTATTAAATGACCAAGGTATACGACTTCCGATTTTAGAAACTGACATTTACTAGGGTTTAATTTCAAATTATGCTGACGTAACCTATGTAAGACTTTGCAAAGGTTGTCATTGTGATGTTTAATGCTGCATCCGAAAACAATGATGTCATCCACATACAGAAACGCTTCGTGGCTCAGCCCACTTAAGGCTATCGTCAACATTCGTTGGAAGCTGTTGGACGAAATTTTTAATCCAAATGGTAACCGTTTAAACTGATAATGCCCGTCGCTAGTAGAGAGTGCTGTCAATGGCCTAGACTCTTTATCAAGTTCAATTTGATGAAAAGAGCTAGTCATATCCAGTGTTGAAAAATATTTAGCTCTACCTAGTCTATCCAGGACATCCTCCAATCTGGTCAAAGGGAATTTATCGTTGACAATTTTGTCGTTCAATCTCCGAAAATCTACCACAAGCCGCCATTTAGCTTTACCATCCGCCCTCTTTTTTTTTGGCACAACCAAAAGTGGTGAATTGTACGGGCTGGTAGACGGTTTGATGATATCACTGACTTCCAAGTCTCTGACTTGTTGTAGGATTTCATCGTTCTGGGCTTGGGGAAGCCTATAGTTTTTAATGTACACAGGACTGTCATCCACTGTCTGTAATTTCTGTTTATAGAAATTATTAGTGGATAGTTTTTCACCTTCAAGCTGAAAAACATCCTGATACTGTTTAAGTATATGAAGTAAGCTGTTCATGGCTCGCCTGTCGAGAAGGTTCATGTCTATTACCTCAAAGAGTTTCTTGAATCGATCATCATCATCACATTTCTGTTTGTCTCCCTTGACAATGTGATAGTTTTGCAGAGGTTCGATTCCAACATTAAAATCCTTTATCATGACTTCTTCATCCGTTGTATTCAGAATCATCACGTGCTGAGCACCTTTTGCAGGTATAATTGTGTTACCCACAAAAACACCCCTTTGTATTTCTGTATTCAACACGATGCTGTCTTCATTCACATCCGCAGTTATCGGAACTATCGTTTCAGTTCTCGCTGCTACTTTGACGTGTGTGTGACCCTGCCTTTTCGTATCCATAGGCAATACTACGTCTTCATCATCCACGCAGAATGAGATAGTGAAAGTTTCATAGTCAATTTTACACATAAAATTGACCAACAAATCTCTTCCGATAATTCCATCAGTACTTATCGGGAAGTTACTATCCACAATATGAAATGACTCTGTAGTTCGTCGCTTTCCAATCAACAAGTCTAAATTAGAAGTCCCTAGCGAGGTAGTTACCTCTTTCGTTATACCCGTTAACCTAATCTTATTTTCCTTTTCTATTTGATACTCTAAGTTCCTACAAATATCTACCTTACAGATCGATACATCGGCACCTGTATCTATTAAAAATAATAAATCCCTATTTGCTTCAAAATTATATATTCTAACGAAATTTGTGCAGTTGTTAGTTACTCTGTAAATTTTCTTTTCTTTTACAAAATTATTTATATAGGGAGACTCTGCAGAACCTCTCCGGAACCTAGGGCGTTTCCCTGGTCTGATACAACATGGATATTTCTTCTATTGCTATCATTAAAATTTCTATTATTCCTGTTACCACGCCTATTTTCTCCCCTGTTTTCACGATAACTATTACAATTGCTATTGTAATTGCTGTTCCTATTATCGTTTCTGCCACTATTTCTACCATTATCATTATTATTTCTGGCATTTCTATTATCGCTATAATTTCTATTCCTACTATTATTCCTAGTATCTCTATTGTTACGGTCATTATTGTTGCCTCTGCGATTGTTTCTTTTGTCCCTTCTCCCTGTATTATTCCTAATATGCATCACAGAATTCTCTGCTTGTACCTCAGCATTCTCAAGTTCTTGAGCTAAGGAGACTGCATCTGAGAAATTCCTTGGTCTAGACGACAATACCGTATTCTTGAGTTGATCGTTCAACCCCTTTTTAAAAATACTCAAAGCATATGAGTCATTCATACGCAAAACGACCTTTTTCTCAATTTCTGAAGCCTGATCGCCAAGGTCACTTATCTGCAGTTGATTTAGTTCATCAACCAGCGACAAAATTCTATCCTTGAATACTGTCACAGTCGATTTCTTCTGACATCTATTGCTCAACATGGAGTGAATTTGAGGGATGGTTTTCGCATTCTTGAACCTCTTGGTCAACTCCGTTTGTAAGGAACTGAAGGTGTTTATTGAAACGCCATCCAAGGATAATCTTACAGTAGCGCTAAGCTTAACACTAGTCACGAAATCTATCAGCTGTGATTTTGCTGTGGGAGATAAGGTTGAGTCCACTAACTCTATGATTTTCAGGAAAGGTGGTAGCTCTTTGTATTTCCCATCAAAAACGGGGATGATTTTAATCGCCGTTTCCAAATTGAAACTAGCCATTGTGATTTCCTCTTTTAACTCTGGCAAACTGGATTCTAATTCTTCATTCACACAGTTTTGCTGTTTATCTTCCATGAAATATCCCTGCTTGGCAAGTAGTAGCAAAATTTCTTTCTCCAAGATAAGAGATTCTGATTGGAATTTTAACTTAAAATCCAATAATCTTGAGCTACTATCATTGAGTTTGCCAATAATCTCGTTAAATTCGGCTTTTCTCGATTTAAGACCCTCGAGCTTGTCAAGCAAAGTACCAACTGTATACAACCTACTTGAACTTTTCCTCAAATTCTTCAAAACTCTCTCATTTTCAACAACCAGCCTTTCTAAAGCATCCATACATTCCTAACAGGGAGTGATTACTCAAATTGCTGAGAAAATACATGTATTTAAAACCTAAATGACCGAAATTACAAATTTACATACTATTAATTATTACAAATACAGCTCAAACATTAATATTCCTGTTCAAACGTTTAATGACATATTTTTTGTAGTAATTGTGGTATGCGTAAATTGCAACTATTGCCACCACAAATACCGCTGAAGTTGTTATAGATTGCCGGTATTCTTGAACCAGCGTCACTTCCTCAGTGGAGCAGTTGTTCCCCATCACTCCTTCAGCTCGCGTAGTTTCTTTTCGAAAAACTGCCTTTGTTGCCCGCAAGAAATCCTTATCAGGCGGTGTAGTTCCGCTCGCTCACGCTTGAGCCTCGTCTTACGGCCTCCTCTTGGTCGACGTTTAGATGGAATAGCCGTTAAAGCCGCTTCCACCGCTTCAATATTCTTTCTGCTGTAGGATTCTTCAATTTTCCGTGGTTTGGGGCCTCTTGACTTAAGTTCCTCTATATTTGTGGGAACATACACCGGTAATGGTTCAGCAACAGCCTTTACTGGTTGTGGAACGTACTTTTCATGCAATTGTACGCATTGCTCGAACGCCTCATCCAAAATTCTCTTTTCTTCCTCGCTGAATCCGGTTATACTATCTTCCACGTCGCCTTCTAATTCTATCGACGGATCAGAAAATTCTCTGGTCGTAGCTGCAGGATCGCCATAAAGTGTCTTCCTTGTTGTTGCAGGGCTATAATATTAGGTTCATTTTGATTATGGAGAAATTCTATTTAATTGAATAACCTTACATAAGCGGCGAGGCCGCAGTTATTGTTGGCCACATACTCATCCTAACGATTGAGTACTTGCCGTGCTGATTCTAATCCTGTGCAAGGATAATCTTGCGAGGTTTGAAGTTAATACGCGCTATGTAAATTCGAAGATGATAGAAGCGCCACGAGACTGCAGCGAAATAACTCTATAGAATTCCAGTTTAGAATTGATTCTTTATTTTTGAAAACATTTCTTTTATATCATTCTTACAACCTAATTTTCACAATTTGCTTACATTCTAAAAGTGCATTAATTTACACACTCAGCATGCATTCCCATACCCAACGCGCCACACGCATCGAGAAATGCTTTGTATGCTTTGTCGCGTGCCGCTTGTTCACATGTTTATTTTCCCATGATGCAGTTGCATAGTTGGTGAAAGTGAAAGTGCACATTTGTAATTTGATATGTTTTGGGTCGAATGTGTGTCAACTCGATTATGGGTTTTGTATGCTAGGCGAGTGTGTTGCAAAATAATAGATCTTATTGTTTAATTTTACATATGATAGGTGAGTGTGTTGTGAAGTTAATTTA
This sequence comes from Odontomyia ornata, assembly GCA_963969285.1. Taxonomy (NCBI): domain Eukaryota; kingdom Metazoa; phylum Arthropoda; class Insecta; order Diptera; family Stratiomyidae; genus Odontomyia; species Odontomyia ornata. The sequence continues at coordinate 337,249,871 of OZ017738.1, read as the reverse complement.
AAGGAAAAATGGTAATATTATTTAATATACATTACAGTTAATTTATAGGGAAAAATGGTAATATCATTTAATATACATTACACTCCATTACCGCTGCCGCATCTGGGTAACGTAATCGAAGTTCATTACACTTCGATTCCGCTACCCACACATCTTTTTACGTATTGACAAACGCAACAATTTCCATTTTGCATATATGGCAATTTGCATAGCCATGGAAGCGTTTGATTAGATGCAAATTATCATATATACACGCAAACAATTACTTAAGCCGATACTCGAAAAAGAGCGCTTTCCTGCGCTCGGGGAACTTGAACCCAGGGTCCCAGCAGAATCCGTTTAAGATTCACGACGTTACCAACGGAGCCACCTTCTGTTGATTTCCCATTTATAGTATCAGCAACTTCAACTATGAGAGAAACGTGAATGAATTTTTGTTGGTATGAAAATTAAGATTTGTTAAGGGGAACTAATGAATAAAATTAGTTAGTATGAAGGAAGGAAGTGCAACTTTTTATGGAATCTGCATGGTAGTCAAGTTTTGATATGAATAATAGATTATTTGATTTCCTCATTGTTTTACAAAACCCTTCTGGCACAAGCACTCTCCGGCTACTTCAGCTTGTTTAATATAATTTGGTGATATTTGATATTCCAGAGGAATGATTGTACGTAGACTTTTATCACGTCGCAGATGGCGTTTTAAAGAGCTTTCCTCCATCATTGAATTTTTGAGCTTTGATTTTTTAGACAGATTCTTATTTGCCAGTCTTAAGATTCTTATATTCCGCAATTAATTTTTGAAATAATTTTAACGTTTGGTGATATGTTGCCTTCTATGAAAAATTTTGGTATGTAAGTATATGTAAATATATATATATATATATATATATATATATATATATATATATATATATATATATATATATATATATATATATATAAGTATATATATATATATATATATATATATATATATATATATATATATGTATATATATATATATATATATATATATATATACAAAGATATAAATATATATATATATATATATATATATACATAGACATATATATATATATATATATATATATATATATATATATATATATATGTATATGTATACGCCGAAGTATATAGCTCGCAAATAAAATATTCTATTCAGTAGTGACGAGTTTGAAGACCAGCTGCATACACAGGAGAACAACGCTCCAAGTATACAAATCTGTAATAAGACCTGTGTTATGCTATGGGTGTGAAGCATGTACCCTAACCCAAGCATCCACAAATACATTGAACGCCTTGGAGCGACGGGTCCAGAGGCGAATAATCGGAGCGAAGCTAGACGGGGACCAATGGCGAATTCAATACAACCATGAGCTGTATGAAATTTTTGACGAACCGGAGGTCTCAAGGATTGTAAGACTGCGGAAGTTGCAATTGGCTGGACACATAAACCGTATGGACGAACAACGGATACCCAAGAATTTGTTCTTTAGGAGAACTGATGGCCGGCGGCCAGTGGGGAAACTGAGGAAACGCTGGTCTGACTCGGTCGACGAAGAGGGTTCATCGCTGCTCGGATATCGAAATTGGAAGACGCGGTCAACGGACCGAGACAGTTGGAGGCGCTCTTTGCACGAAGCGGAGGCCCGAAAAAGGCTATAGTGCTAAGACGAAGAAGATGTATACAGGTATATATGTATATGAGTATATATATATATATATATATATATATATATATATATATATATATATATATATATATATTATATATATAGGATATAACCAAATTTGTGCCTGGAGGTCGCGATTTACCTTTGGTTGCAATTGGCTGGACACATAAACCGTATGGACGAACAACGGATACCCAAGAATTTATTCTTTAGGAGAACTGATGGCTGGCGGCCAGTGGGGAAACTGAGGAAACGCTGGTCTGACTCGGTCGACGAAGAGGGTTCATCGCTGCTCGGATATCGAAATTGGAAGACGCGGTCAACGGACCGAGACAGTTGGAGGCGCTGTTTGCACGAAGCGGAGGCCCGAAAAAGGCTATAGTGCTAAGACGAAGAAGATATATACAGGTATATATGTATATGAGTATATATATATATATATATATATATATATATATATATATACATATATATATATATATATATATATATATATATATATATATATATATATATATATATATATATATATAGGATATAACCAAATTTGTGCCTGGAGGTCGCGATTTACCTTTGGTTTTCACCAAATTTTCAGAAATTAAATATTTCGACTAGTTTTGTTAATCATTCAAGTTGGTAAAGCGAAAACCAAATAAAGACTGTTCTAGATGAGAACCCTTGATTTCTAATCGACCCAAGTATAGCTTTGATTTGGACCGGAATTGGTGCAGAAATTCAACCAAATGTGTGATAAAGCTCACAATACCAAAGTCGTACCATCTGAAAGAAAATGGTGGCCGCTTAAGAGTCGAAAAAGTTGAACAATAAAAAAACACTTCAAGGTTAGGTCATATATCTAAATGGTGGCTAGGCAAGGTTTGAAATTCGACAACTTCTTGAAACTACAATTTACATTGGATTTTTATGAAACCTAAAACCAAGGTAGACGTTGATGAGATTTTGAACTGAAATGTATCAGAAGCAAATTTCACTCCTACGAACGCTGCAAATTTTAGCAATATTGGAAATGTGGACTCTTCTTTTAATTAAAGCACTGATTTCAAATATGAATTACTTTCATTCACAAAGCGCAACTCACGAGAATGAACTACACTACAAATTTCTCTCTTAAGACTAACTAAAACCGTCTTGAACCAGAATATACTTTTTCTTATCTTTAGGGACACACAAATATATTTTGTAGACCACATGTGCTATAAAAGCTAATTTTATAGCCTCGAATAATACATTTCGTTCCGGCAAATAGCTATTCAACATGTGTTTAGGACTAAACATCTTATCTTATGTTCACATTTGGTAAAACTCAATATGTAGCTATCCTTAAAAGAAATAAAACCATTATAAAATAAGGGTTGCTGAAAGAATTTATTTTTCGTAATTCCAACAAGCAGTAATGAATTTTAAAAATTTTGAAATGAAAATATTTGCCACTAAAAAGGGTGAAATAAAATGAAAACCAACTTTGAAGTGCCCTAAAATGGATGAAATAAATTTTATGGAAGCAGTGTTAAATCAGTTTCCCCATTTCAGCATAAAAACCTCCACCACATGCATCATTACGAAAGAAACGGGGTAAGAATGATATGGCACCGTTCCATAAAATTTACTTCATCCTTTTTAGGGCATTTCGGTATCGGTTATAGATTTTTATCTAAAGGTTTTTAGGGTTTTGTAAAATAATTTTACAAAACCTTTCTAAAATCGCGTCCTGTCTGTCCGTCTGTCCGTCTGTCTGTCTGTCCGTCCGTCCGTCCGTGTGTCACAGCAGTTTTTCTCGGAAACTACTTAAGCTAGAAGCATCAAATTTTGTATATAGGTGTAAAGTGGTGATCTCTTCAAAGTTCAACTATAAAAGAATTTTATAAGGTATTTAAGGGGGGTCTCCCCATGTAGGGGAGTGACCCCCCAAAAAAAAATTTCATTGAAGGTAGCCGATATGGGTATCAAATGACAGGTCTTGATGAGAACTTTTCAAAACAGGTCTTCGTTTGGCAAAGTTTGCTTCGAGGGGTGCACAGGGAGGGGAAATACACGAAAAATTTGTGTCCCCCCCCCCTCGCGATTGGACACCTGTGATCCGAAAAATCTGAAAAAAATCACGAATGTAGGCCTTGATAAGTACAACAACAACAAATACGTTAGAAATCGCAATTCACTCAACTTTGTTAGTAATAGTATGATTTATCGATTTTATGTTTTCTTGAATAAAATCTTGACGGTACCCTTAAATTCAATGAAATTAAGCACGTAGATGTCTATTTATAAGATTGATCAACCCTGCAAGTTTCATAAAGATTGCATCATATTTAGCGAAGTTATAGCGGTTTGAATTTTCCTGTATGCGCTGCATGTATTACTATGGCAACATATGGCTATGGAACAACATGCGCTTTTTACCGACTCAGACACTACAGTTTTGCTAGGATTTGCATGAAAATTTCAGGAATGATAGGTGTCATGAATAACTTTGAGAATCAGTTCAGCTAGTGGTATCAGTAATCGTAAAACAAAATAGTGGCTGTTTTAAATGCGAAGATTGAATAACTTTGAGTTATTTTTTCCCAACTTCAACGTTTTAGGCGCATGCTTTGAACACTTGATTCAATTTAATGAATGACTGAAGATGAGTACCTACAATTAATACTCATAAGTGAAACAAGTCAAGGAGGCGGGAGGGAGCTTCTAACAAAAGGGCTTTGTAATAACTCTAGGATTCGAAAAAATTGGCTATTAATCGATGTTAACAGTACAGGAGAGTGGCCCGTGAAAAAAAATTCATCAAACGTAGCCGATATGAGTATGAAATGATAGCTTTCATGGGAGCTTTTCAAAACAGTTCTTAAACTGTCAGTTTTTGCTTCAGTGGGGGCACAGGGGGGAAATACATGAAAAATGTGTTTTCTCCGTCGCGAATGGACATCTGAAATAATTATCAAGGGAGATATTTATGAGTAGAACAATAACAAAAACCTCAGAAGTCGAAATTCGTTCAACTTTGTTAATAATAGTATGGTCTTCGAATTTCATAGTTTCTCCAATAAAATCGTCATTGATATGCTTCTTGACTTTATTCAATCTGGTGACTGCATTTTGAAAATTGAATACAAAACCCTTCTGACATGAGCGTAGGTCTGTTTACCCAACTTGTTTTTTATTGAAATCATAGAAGTTATCCACGTAGTGAATTGAAACCGACGAACTAGCAGTTTTTACGATTATAATCAGTGTTGGATTGGACTCCTGTTGATTATTAACTTCTGGTGACAGTAAGTGTGAATCTTTCAGGCATTGTTGCGGATTCCGGCGTACCGGCATTCTTCAAATTGCCTCCATAATATTTTCACCTTCATTTGGGCACATATACCTTTTCTAGGTATATTTATTTATTTTTATTAACATTAAACCATTTCGTTTTAATTTTATTTCCCAATCACAATAATTCTACGCTACTTCCCTATCTTTGATTACAAAAATAAATAAATAAAATAACATAATAATAATCTTAATTTTGCCCACTAACAACACTCAATTCAGTTCTTCGAATTAACAAAATTTCATTCGATACCTTTTTACTAACAAAACCTTATTCCTTCCTTCATACTAAATAATTTCATGCATTATCTTCCACTAACAAATTTTTATTTGTTATACTAACAATAATTCATCCACGGTTCCCTACTGACATAATTTATTTTCAGGCCCATTAAGAAGGGTGCATAGTTGAAGTTGCTAATTTGATGAACGGGAGATCAACAGAAGGTGGTTCCGTTCGTAGCGTCGTGTATTCTCAACCGGGGGTCCGCTGGAACTCTGTGTTCAAGTTTCCCGAGCGCAGGAAAACTCTTTAAGAGATATTAGCAAAAGCAATTCTTTCCGTATACTGGTATAAGACGCTACCATGGTTATGCAAATCGTCATATATACAAAATGAAAATTGTTGCGTTTGTCGATATGCAAATGATGTGTGGGTAGCGCAACCGAAGTATATTGAACTTCGATAACATCACTCGAATGCGGCAGCGGTAACTGGGACTGAAAAGATTGCGGAATTGGGCTTTTGGATTTGATAGGATTTGGTTTTTGGTTTTAAAAAGAGGAAGAATTTCTTTGGTGTTGTGGAGGAAAAAATTTTAATTTGGAATGTAAAGAGAAGATTTTAATTATCGTGAAGAAAATTTTTATTTGGAATTTCAGTAGAGAATTGAAGGTTCGTTAAGTGAATTTTAACTTGGATTTTGGGGAGAAGATTTTAAATTTGAGTGTTAGTGGATAAAGTTTTAGTGGACGAAAGTTTAGGTGCACGATTATAATTTTAACTTGGATGTACAAGTGAAGTGTGTCGTGAGAAAATTTCGGCTTTGATAATAAAGAAATAAACAAAACCTGTAAATAAGAAGAATTAAAAGGGAGTGAGGAAACAACAGTGAATACCAAGGCGTATAAGTTAGTCTAAAGTGAAGAGGAATGAAAGTACCGCGGTGAAAAGTAAAAGTGTGTCACTTTAAGTCTTTTAATTTAATAGTTATCTTTCATTTCTCAGGATCGCCTCCTCCTCTCCCGTCCGTTTCCTTTTGTGTTATTTTTATGTGTAGGGTGGCTCAGCACGAGGAGAGGGTGTCCCAGAAGACCCACGACACGGCTTAGCGCTAGGCGGCTTCAGTATGACACCCGAGGTTACACACCCCTCTGCTGAAACTTGATGTCTGCAGCAGCGGTGACTTCCGTGGTTGTAACAGCATGTATAAATATATTTTATAGTTTATTTTTGCAATTAAGATTTCTAGGTAGTGAAATAAAACCGATTGAATTTCTAATATGGATTTATTGGAAATATGGTGCTTCTTATTACTGTGGAGAAAAAAAGATCACAAGCGTTCTGATCGATCTGTGCGAATTGAAATTATTGCAAGTCACTCTATTTCCTTCAAGTACGCATAAAATAATTATTTGCCTCAAAAAATTTGATGAAAAATGATTTTGTTATATGCAAATAAATGCTGGTACATGCAACGTATAATTATATAATAAGTAAGAAGAAAATAGTCTTATCTAAAAAACAACCATTCAACTATTCCTGGGTTGAACTTTTACCGTGGGAGATTGTGATTTGATTCTGAAAGTTCTAATCAGTGATAATATTAAAAGTTTTCAATATCATTAACCTGAGTATCAGTTTCCTTGTAGTCTTTATATATTGTAGATATTAAAAATTGTTCTGGGTCTCTTTGGACTGAAAAAAACGTTCACCAACGTATGTATGTCCTGCAAACAGCCAATCGACAAAAACATAGTATGTGAAGCAGTGAAAGTATTGACTTTTAATAACAGCATATAAGAACAAAAGTTAAATTTGAAGCCCGGTTGAGAAATATTTCCATTTCCCGTGCCTCATTTGGGGGTTTTCTTACAAAAATAATTTAGACATGATTTAGTAAAATCCATCGTACATGGAAAATAATAAATACAGATAAAATTTGAGTAGGCAGAAGTATGCTCCTGTCACAAGGGTGTTTTACTCAATCTGTATATCAAAAAAAATGTTGGCACAAAAGACCATATTTTATATATTACCAGAATTATGGCGCGAGACACCACAATAAAGGCAACCATAGATTATAGGATTCCTTGCTTTATATGAACCAATAAACTCAACATACAAGTAGTGTTGGGCAGTATTTTATCTAATAACTAAGAATACATACAAATAGCTGTTAAATTTTATAGGCATTCTATAACTTTATATTATATTAAAATAAGTGTCAACTCTACAATATTGCCCCTTCAGTTATGCAATATATGGGAATACCCTAACTTTTAAGCCCGGTGACCTGAAATATGTGGCGCTAATTGCTAAATTTGGTAGTAAATGAAGCCGTCTAGCGCAGGTCCATTGATACGTGGCATTTGAAATTTACTTTGAAAAGTTCTATCTGTAAATATTTACATCGCGGATGTAAATCTCTGTGCGCATTCCGGTCTACAATTAAAACATCAGCTTTTTTCAGAAATCCTTTGTTTAAGTGAAGTAGTTTAATCCATCTTAGTTAAATTTTTTTTCTTCTTTCATCACCTCCATTCCCTACCACTCTCTCTATCACACTTATTTCGTCGCACAACGCTCGTGCGATCTGCACTTCACATTTCGTCGTTTCTTCTAGTGTGACACCCAGACAATTTAGTCCTTCAACTCGAGTGTTTTGTGTCGGATGAGTTATTCCGCGCACTAGTTATGCAATTCACATTATCTAAACTAAAACAAACATAATTTTTTAAGTGCTTTGTGGCTCCTTAAATTCGGCGATTCTTACTTTTCTTTTATAAAACTTTAAAAGATAAGAATAAAAATAAATAATACACAAACACTGATCATAATGTCTTGTACTTTTTTCAAATTTGTCGTTAAAAGCGGGAAATCCCCCATGATTGTGTTTTTTTGGTTCTGTGAACTTCTTCTCGACGCAGCGTGCATCAACTCAAAAGGCACTGCGGCAGACCTTATCAACAAAGTGGACAACGGAGTTCATTAGTAATGTGCAATATGTAGGCGCTCTTCAGTATCTGCGCATGTTTATCAACTCCAAACTACAAGGAAATCCTTGCTAAGTAAGTGCTCTTCTGCTTGTTCGATACAGTTTGCGGATTCCTCATCTTCCAATACATCATCAGCTAGTTTGATCAAAAAGGCCGTGCATTTAGTATCGGATCCAGCTTAATCAATACCGTCAAAAAGTAAATTGCAGGTAAAATTTTCCAATGTCTCCTCTCAAGGGTAACTGTTCGCCTTGGCCTTCAGCGAAAGCTTAAACGTGAATGCTCAACATGACATGCAGCATCAATCAGGACTCGTATTGCAGCCAGATTACCACAATCCTGTAAAAATAATTGAACCTAGTCTCTCAATGGTTACTGGAAGTAAATCATTGTTGAAGCCGCTATCTATTAACCAACAACCAGCGGTTTCAGAAGCTAATAATTTTAATGTATCTGATACCTCACAAACTGTTCAACAAGATATGCAGCTACGACCAGCGTTTGTACTACAGCCGGATTGCTGCAATTATGTAGAAACAGTGGAACTTGTGTTACGGATGGAGTGGAGAGACATCAACATTATCTCATCCCGAACACTACCATATCAATTAAACAATGCAATTCTTAGCCGCACTCAATTAGGGGTTTTGGGTAATATTTTTTAATTGTACCCGTAGCAGTAGTTTAAGTACGAGCACTTACAGTAATAATTTTTTTAAAGGAAAAAAATATATACCCCGTACTGATAGATAGGTAGATTGCTGTGAAAGTATACGCCACATCAGGTCCGGTGTTAATTGAACAACAACTTAATTTGGACGAAATATCTTAAACCATTGGTCAACAAAATTCACATCCTGAACGAGAAGTATATCGCCATATATCCTAATGCTACCGGAATTTCATTCAACAAATGAACACCAGAGTTCAACATCGTTTGGAGACCGAAAGTGCACTGATGAAACGAGGTACAGAGATGCACTGACCGACTACAATATTGTGCATCATGACTAAGGATTGCCTGCAGCTAAATATTAAGGAGGCGAGTGAACATCCGAAGCTGATCATTATTTCGGCAGCAATAATGACGACAGTGAAGACAACGTAGGTGAAAAAGATGAGAAACCAGAACACGCAAAAAGCTGATTAAGAGATAAGTCGCGCAATATCGAACAAGTCCGTCAAAGCAGAACGCGAAAAGCGAAAAAGCTTTTACGTGCCTACTACAAAAACAGGCGAGGATATCGTTTTGAACAAGTTCTTGAAAACTGCTAACTTCTCCGATTTGTACCATAATTACTGATTATGATCGTGTAGCATAATTTTAAACATTATGTTGAATTCTGTTTTGCTTCGATGATTCCCATCATTCTGAATTTCTCATGCTACTCTCACATTGCTGTTGACCACCTGCCACATGCATGAGTAAGTAAACTTTAATCTGATGAAAGGAACTAAATCTAATATGTGGCATTTTCCGTCTGTCTGTTCTCCAAAGTATACGAGCGTAACATTTGATGTCAATTATTTAAACCTACTTGAATGACTTGATGCGTTGCACGCAAATGAACATTTCCCTAGACTAGTTATTTACACAATTTCTTAAAAACGAAAATAATAAAATAACTTTGCATAATATTCACTTTATTGGATATTCTCCTCCAGGCGTACTTGACGGAGCGTCGTATGACCAATAGCACAAGTGAAACGATGCAAAATAAAATCCACTTCTTAATTTCATTTCGCAACATCACTAGTTATTGATAAACAATTTAATCTCACACCACAAACTGTCGGAGAAGATATTTAGCCGATTCAGCTGTGATTATAGTGATCGCCACCAGAGTGGTTGAGGGTGGAGTGGCAATCACGCTGAGTTTCAGTGAAACTCCTCCTTGGGAATAGGAAGAACCACTCCAAAAAGGTGGCTGAATCTGAGACAAAGAACTCGTTCGGAGAGCGGTAAGGTAGCCGTTAGAGGGAGATTATATACATAAGAGCATGACGAATGACGCGCCTCCTCTTTTTTACTTGGGATTGGTGAATCGAAGGTGGAAAAGTGAAGCGACAGCGGATAAGACAAAGGACGAGCGTCTCCTGGATTTTGAAATCGATGGTAGCAAGTGCGAAATGGGTGTAGGGCAGATTTTGACATTGTGGATCATCAGAACGAAGGAAAGTGACGGGGAAGTAGTCGAAGCAGCAAGTGGCAAAGCAATTTCGATGGAAGCAGCGAAGAAAGGGTGGCTTTATAACTTGTAGATCAATAATTTTTTTTAAGACTTCTTCTTTTTCACTCTATTATAATTGTGCATTTAGCTTAGCTATTCACATGATGAAATTTGACACGAAAGATAAGATTCTGTCACTGAAGTTTATTTTATAAAGTAATCAAAGGTAAAATATAGTAGAATATTAAATTTTCTTTATACAACACAATTAAAACTGAGTTTCAGGTTGTAACGGGTGCGGCTTGGGTGGTAAATTGCGGGAAGAAAAGTTAATGTCAAATGTGTGGAGGGTAGTAAATTCTCGAGACACTAATTTGCCTGTGAACGTCCCGCAATTGTAAAAAAGAAACTGAACGATTTTGGTATGTAAATCCAAAAAAATTTACAAAAGTGGCATTTAGACGAGTCGTATAGTATTGAAAATAGCTTTGATTTCGGAGCATAGTTCCGAGGAAAGTGAGTTTATGTGTAGCCTTTCTAAATTTCTGGTCGAAAAACGGTTGCGCTAATTGCATGATTGTTCTCAGTAACATAAAAAGTGTAGTGATGAAGTGTCCTTTTTTGCTGCAAGAAAGAGAAACCGGCAAGCCATATTCTCGCTTGGCGGCTCATTGGGGCCTTGGTGGACAAGCGAGTGGCACTCCACGACTGTCTCCGGACAAGCTGAACTGGGTTCGTAAGCCCCATTGGAGCACCCTAATTCCTTTTGGGTATAACATTGGTCAATCAACAGTCACTAAGAGCTACTCGCTGTTGAGGCCGCTTTCTGTTAATCAACAATCTGATTTACTTATCATCAGCCCACTTGGCTTTTTGTCCAACAGTTGGGAAGTGGTTTCCAAGAAAATACCACTTCCAATTTAACATCACAAATCAAGTGAGCACGTTCTTTGAACAGATTCCGATTTTCCTGTCATTCGTACTTCTATACCTTTACAGAATATCATCATATCTAGAATGGCGTATGAAACTTCTGTTGAAGACTCAAAGCGTTATGTCACCAAAAAGTTTGGAATGTCCGTTAAAGTTTTTAGTTGTCGTAAGTTGACTAAGGAAAATTTAACGGACAAAGTAGTTGCCTCATTTAAATTGGTGATTTCTGCAAATACTGATATTGTCCGGAATTTGAATTACTGGCCTGCTGGTGAACTTGTTAAGCCGTTTGTAATGAGATGGAGAAATTTTCGTCAGCCAGTAAACAAAATCCCAAAGCTTTATTCTCAAGTAATCTTGATGAATATTGTTATTATCATAAGGTTTGTTGCACTGTATCCTCTTTAAACCGAAATGAATCTCTTTCAAACCTTAATATTGTTCAACTTAACTTCTCTTCTCCTAATAAAATGAGTACCTCTGTTTTTTATCAAAATGTACGAGGATTAACGACCAAGCTTGAGAAACTCTTAATCTCTCACCAACTCAGTAATGATTCTATTATTTGCTTCTTCAAGACTTGGCTGAATGTAAACATTTTGAGTGGTGAAATGTTTCCTGAGCATATTGTGTATATATGTGACCGCGACCTAATTGCTACTAATAAGGCTGATGGTGGTGGAGTTTTGGTTGCAGTTAGCGAAACTCTACCTAGTTCTTTTTGTTCTGATTTCTATTTATCCTTTGCTTTAGAATGTGTTGCTGTCAAAATCTCCCCCGCTCATAATAAAGAGCTCTTGATTTATCTACTTATATCCCATGTAATTCTTCGTTAACTTTAGAAGTTCAGAAACTTTTTCTTACACTTTAATTTGTCAGGTATGAACACTTTGAGGTCGTTTTAGATTAATGAAATAAAATTACAATTACCTTATCGCCGCCGAATATTGATTTAGAATAAAGATCAAGAGTTTGATGGTTAAAAACGATTTTTTATTCTACAACACACACGGATGCATTTCGGTCGGTATTGCTGACAATCTTCAGCGCATTGCGCGAAACTTCTAATGAACCTCCTTAATAACATTGAAGTACATTAACAATTAACGGCTTATTGTTTCTATATATATTGTTGGTAGATTCCGCTTTTTTGTTTGAGCGAAGAAGAATCTTTCGTGGAACTGAGTAATGAGCAAAGCTTGCGGGTGTTGTTACGTATAGGGTTATACATTTGACGCTTGAGAAAGTAAAGCTAAAGAAAACACATAAAATATTCAGATAGAAACAACATTTTTTATTCAATATAAAGATTGAACCTTGCCATTATACGTGAAATACAACATCATTCAAATGTCTTCCACGGGACCTCTTACAGGCCTCAATGCTTATGAGGCAATTTTCAATGAGGATTGTTCGTGTAAACACGATCTTTCGCATAGCCCCACAAAAAAAAATCCAAAGGTGTTAGGTCGCAGGATCTTGCGGGCCAATTGACATCACTCAATCTCGAAATTACGCGTCCTGGAAATTTCTCTTGCAAAAGTACTCGATTAGCCTGTGTTGTGTGGCTTGTGGCTCCATCCTGTTGAAACCACATGTTCTCCAGATCATAATCTTCGATTTATCTCCAAGAATAATCGGTAAGCATCCGTCCAAAGCGGTCAGAATTGACTGTAATTGCTCTTCCTTGATCGTTTTCAAAAAAATACGGGCCAATAACACCACCAGACCATAATGCACACCTAACGGTCACTTTTTCCCGATGCAAAGGCCTTTCTGCGATCACCCTGAGGATTTTGAGAGCCCCATATGCAGCAATCCTGTTTATTTACGTAACCATAGAGCAAAAAATGAGCCTCATCACTAAAGAAAATTTTGTTCGAAAAATCGTTATCAATGGCTTGTTGTTCAATCACCCAATTCGCATACGTTCTGCATTGTGTATGGTCTTGAGGCTTAAGTTCTTGAGTGAGTTGGATTTTGTATGGATGGAAATGCAAATCCAAATGCAAAATATGCCACAATGAGCCGTAAGACAAGCTCAAATGTTGAGAACGTCGAGGAATCGACAAATTTGGGTATTTCTCCACACTTTGAGCAACAGCAGCGATATTTTCAGCGGAACGAATGTTCCAATGATGCACAGGCCTTGCAATATCAATAACCGATCCAGTCTTTTCAAATTTTCTCACTGTGTTCGAAATTGTTTGCTGTGTAGGTCGATTATGTCGACTGTAATCGGCTCGTAAAGCCCTAAACTTTGACACAGCAGAATCAACATTTTTAATTATAAAATTTAATAATTTTAACGCATTCTTCGACGGTTAAACGATCCATGTTTCTAAATGGCAAACCTTCAACTTAAAAAACACGCTTTGGATGACATTTAATTCTGGCAGGTGTCAAATGGTAGGGTTATATTTTCCCAAACACGAAATGGATAACCCTGTACAATCTTCAGATTCGCTTTGCTGAATTCCCTTTTTAGAGGGTTGGAAATCATAGGGACATATGCCAAGGTTACACGTGGTTCGTTATGGTTTGCTGTACGGTTTTGGTTGAAAAGGTTTGAAGCTCTTTCTCTTTTAATTTTTTGCATGCATTTCGCAATCAATTTGTCCATGAGCGCTTTATCGTGTTCATTCATTTTAGCTAATTGTACGATATCCTCATATTCGTTCATATTGTCTGCCAGTGATAATATCATCGATATAAACGCTACAATCTTGTTCTGCTGTAAATAAAATGAATCTTTGTTGATATACCTATCTGTTGTTGTTGATTTTCTATGTATCGAAAATTTAATTTTAGCCCGTCACGTGTAGGTAATATTAAGATCCAGAAAGGACAGCGTTTGTTCTTCATTTTCAGGTTCGATGGCGAACTTTATGGTTGGGTAACGACTATTGAGCAAATCTAAGAGATGATTTATTCTTGATTCCTTAACAATGATGAAAACATCATCTGCATAGCGCCACCAAGTCCTTGGTAAGGTGCCTTCAGATTTCGTTTCTTTTTTAAATCTGGACATGAAGGCTTCGGCTATAAACGGTGACAAACTGTTCCCCATACTACATTCAAAGTCACTCAAATAATATTTTCCTCTAAATTCAAAGCAATTATATTTCATACATGCCTCGATGCAGTGTATGTATGCGTCTATATGTCCGGTGGAGAAGTTGCTTTTTTGGAAGTGATCTCTTATCGCTTCGATGGCTAAATGAACCGGGACGCTGGGGAAAAGAGCTGTGACGTCAAAAGAAACAAGCAACTCGTCTTCCTCGATATCTACATCTCCTCATCCTGTCGACAAAATCATGAGTTTTTAACGGAGAACCCTTCAAGGTTGCCAAATTATTTCATTTCATTGACTATCCATTTTGTCAATTTAGTGAAGGGTGAGTTGACACACTAAACGATTTTCCTCATTTTTTCTCATTAATTTCATTAATCATCGTTAACTTTTTATGAAAAGTTTTTTGATGATCAATCCTCTTATCAAGTTTTGCGACACCCTCACGACAAAATATTGGTTTGCGGGGATTTTAACTTACCATGCATAGAGTGGAAGAATGTTTTTACTCCTTCTATCTTGTCAGTTGATCATTTTTCTATAACCCTGTCATCGTTCCTATCCCATTGATCTTTTCCTCAATTTAATCATATCCGCAATTCTAATGGTCGTCTACTTTACCTTGTTCTGTCAAATGTTACAATAAGCTGCTTATCTGTATCTCAAGCCGTACACTCGTATTTTCCTCCTGATCGGCATCATTCTCTTTTATCTATAGATCTTATAATAGATTCAATTAAAATTAATAAACCTCATGCTACTCGAAAATTTAACTTTTTTAAAGCTAACTATGAAGCTATTAATACCAAACTACTTTTAGTCAACTGGCTAGATTTTTTTAGAGGTCTAAATGTGGGGCTGCTTTGGATAAATTTTAAATTCATATTTATAACCTTATCCTCTGTTTCAAACCTCTTCAGACATCCCGTAAGATAAATCGAAAACCTTGGTTTACAAGGCAAGTACTGAGTACCCTACGAGCAAGAGATAAGGGACTTCTTGTCTTTAAAATACTCGGCACTATTGAAGCTAGATCTAATTCTAGCAGGTTGCATGCTACTGCCAAGAAAGAAATCAAATATGCTCTGAAGACTTATTTCAGTAGTCTGAATAGTTCTCTTGTGGCTGATAATACAAAGCCTTTTTGGTCTTATAATAGATCGCTGAAATCCCCTTCTTCAGTCCTAGTAAGGTCCGTTGGAATGGTGCAGAAGTTTCATCTCCTTAAGGAAATATTGACTCATTCGCCCAAATTTTCTCTTCGACTTTATCTCCTCCCGTTACAGCTGTGCATCCTATTGTCTGACCTAGTCATCTTCCCTTCTCAATTTCCTATATTTGTACTAATATATCTAAAGCCTGAAGTTTGCCAAACATATTTGTGAAGCCGCTAGCCTCATTGCTAAGTTTCCTGTATCTCTCCTCTTAAATCTAAATTTGAGTACTGGTACCTTCACTAACCCTTAGAAAAAAGCTAACATTGTGCCTATTTTTAAAAGTGGTGATCCTACGTAAGTTTCCAATTATCGCCCTATTTCCTATATTTCCTGCTTTCCAAAGTTACTTGAACGACTGGTTCATAATCCTCTCTGAAACTCATTAGCTCCCTATTATTGCTCCAGAGCAGCATGGCTTTCTCAAAGGATAATTCACTACCTCTAATTTAAAGAAGTTCACAAATACACAAATAATATTTAATGGAGTTCAAAAATGACCAACGTACGATGTTGATCATTGAACTGTTGAACGTCATACTTTTGTGCTCCCTCATAATTTAATAATAATTTAATCCTTTTACCTCTTTAAATTGAATTAAACTTTTTAAACTTAATTTCCGAGAGTGTCGTGCGTTTTGGACAATCTGCGCGCTTGTGTTTTGCTTTGCATAGTGAGTTTTCAAGTGCTAAAACATTGAAGCATTTTTCACCTTCTCTGTTTCCTTTGTTGTGAAATAGTGTGTGTTTATTTTCAATTAAATTGATCAGGAGTTGATGAATTTGTTTTAGTGACATTTAATTGTGCGTCTTAGGATAGGCAAATTGAACAAAACTTGCCATTTTTTCTATTTAATGACAATTTTATTGATTAACCCAAAGGTAGGCAACCTGAAACTACAATTTTAAAATATAGTTTAACCCTACGAGGTATTAAGATTGAAATATTGGAACTTTCCCAAATTTTGGAAAATAATAATATTCAATCATTAATTTAAGAGTTAATAATTAATTTAATTAAATCATTAAATACTAAATAAAGGCAATAATAATTCTAAGTAAATAAAACTAGAAATTTCCAGCATGTCGTGCAGTGCAGTAAAATGTATTGATCCAATCAATAAAACCCCAATGTTTTTTTGCTTTGGGTTTTGTGAGCTTTCTTACCATTTGGTATGTGTTAACATTAAAGGTTCTTCAGCTGACCTGATCAATAAGGCTGGTAACGGAATGTACTGGTATTGTGATTCTTGCAGGAGAGACTCTTTGTCAGCATATGCTTCCAGTCTGCAATTAGCTGATAAAACAATAAAATCGTTAGCGGAAGAGCTTAAACAGCTTCAAACTAAGTGCTCAAGTGCGTATCTGGAATTGAAGACCCTGTTGAAATTTATAGAGGACGCGTCCCCCAAAACTCTGGTTTCAGTGAATATTACTGGTGCAAATAACCTGACGCAATTACTTACGCCGACAGCTCAGCAGGAATGCATTAGTGGTTCAATTACGCCTGTACAAAGACCTTGCATCCTTACTCGTAGTAAATCGCTGGCAAAGTTATCGGCTTTTAAGACCCCGAACCTTGCTGCTGGTTCTAGGACCGGTGTTCTAGTTCTCCTGTGGCTTCAGCAGCCACTCAGCATATGGTTGGTAATGAATAACCTGTGACACGTGACAGCTTTCCGCGAGCCTCATCAAGCAATCGGGATTTTTTTTTTGAAGTTTTAATGACGAAGGAGGAGAGTGAAAGAATTGAGAAAGTGAGGTGAATTTTGGATTTTGGAAGAGAAGGGAGTTGAATTTGTGCGGTGTGAAAAAGAAAAGAAAAAGATTTTATTGATTTGAAGTGCGGGGAGACAAAAATTGAAAGTTTTGATTTGAAATTCAGCGAAAAACAAAAACAAAAAAAAACTAATTTTGTTGGTTTGTGGAGAGAACCAGGTGCCTTAGAGTGAAGTTTTCTGCGAAAACGGATCAGGAAATTGAAAGTGGCCGTTGCATTTTTAGTTTTTTTGTTATTTTAACCTTAAAATCTGATTTCAGTGGCCCTACGCTTCTTTTTTTGTATTTCACCGGGCGCTTGGAGTTGGCAAGGAAAGAAGTAAGTATCAATCGTATTTTGTTTCAATATTTTACAATCATTTTTATATTAAATTGAATTGATTTTTTGTGTTGTATTTTGGTATATATTCTTTTGTTTAAATCTCGAAAGTGCCTTTTACTCGTTTTTTTTGACACTTTTTTATCCCGTAAAGTTTTTTTTTTGGTTGCGAATATAATTGTTGGACTAAATTAAACGGCCATGTCAGTTTAAACTCATCATCTTTCATTTCTCAAGGTGACCTCCCCTGTCCCATCCTTTTCCCTTTGTGCTAGTTATTTGATGTAAGGTGGCTCAGCACGAGCAGAGGGTGTCCCGGAAGTCCCACGACACAACTGCGCGCTACCCGGCCTCAGTATGCCACCCCGGGCTACGCATCCCTCTGCTAATACTTAATGTCTGCAACTGCGGTGACTTCCGTGGTTGCTACAATATGTTATAAAATACAACCTACTAGTCCGTTAGAAACTTAAGTGCGCGCTACATTACGCCAAGTTCCACATATGTTGCATACGACAAGTTCTGAAATATGCCAGGTTGGTCTTAATTTTGACCATCTGTAGCGATGTTTGGTTCTTAAGATGGTTGGTGAGTTAGTACGTGACCTCATCGCACTAAAATCAAAATGTTTTAATTTTTGTAGACAGGGCTACAAAATGTGGATGCTATTTGTCAGGTCTGCGGCAAAGTTTGAAAATTTTCTCTTACAGAAAACACTATATATAAGGTGAATTTTGTAGGTAAACAAAAAAAAAAGGAATCTTCTTATTCTGATTTCTTGTTTCACACCATTTACTACTTGCATAAGGTTTGGGATACATATTTACAGGAGATGAAATTTAAAATTCCAAATGGAATAAAATAGTATCCCCAGATCCAGTGAATGGTTGTTAACGTTTCGCTTATATCCTTAGCCATACTTAAAAAGTGCATAATAGAAATACAATTGTTTATTTTTTATGAAATTTTTGAACTGCTCTCCTCCAAATGAATGATTTTCGAATTACCATCTTGTTCACAGTTCATGTAGACAAATTTCCTATATCCTATAAACTGGAAGCAATGATTATGCAGGTTGAACATAACAACGCTGAACAAAAGTTTAATTATTTCAGAAATTACAAGCACTAAAACCTTAATTACATCAGCAATAGAGCAATTGTTCACTGTCAAGGTGGTACTTGAAATATGTTGGGAGATCAACATCGACGTACAGCAAATATTAATTAACTTTAACCAAGCATAAAACAGTATTGATCGTAATGTACTGTACCAAATAATGCTTTGCTTTGGCATCCCAGCCGAAAACAGGACCAAGATCATGACGTCGACGACCTCCCAAGTCCCTATCAATAGCCAACTCAGTGATGCCTTTGACACAAATATCGGACTTAAACAGGGAGATGGGCTGGCCCCATTGCTATTCAATTTGCTCTGAAGTTCGTCATACGGAAGCTACCTGTCAATACACAAGGTACACTAAAATACAAGTTGAGCCGAGTAATAGCCTATGCGGATGATATCAACATTTTTTCACGGTCATTAACAACTGCCAAATAACTCTTCCTGAAACTCGACAGTGAAACAAAACTAGTAGGGCTACAAATCAACAAGAATAAAACAAAGCTCATGACACAGTCGGGAAAAGTCACTCAAGGACACAAAATATCACACTAGGCGAATACAATATCAAAAATGTGAGCGCATTTGTGTATTTATGTGCCAAAACAACGAGAACCAGTAATGAAAGATACGAAATACGCCGAAAAGTACAGCTCACAAATAAAATATTTTATTCAGTTTTGACGATCTTGAAGGCCAGTTGCATACACGGGAAAACAAAGCTCCAAGTATACAAATCTGTGATAAGTTCTGTATAATGCAATATTTGTAAAACATCGACCCTAACCCAAGCACCCGCAAATATATTGAACCCCTTTGAGCGACGGGTCCTGAAGCGAATAATCGGAGCAAAGCTAGACGGAAACCAATGGTGAATTCAATACAACCATAAGCTGTATGAAGTTTTTGACAAGCTGGAGGTCTCAACGATTGTTAAACTGCAAAAGCTGCAATGGGCTGGCCGCATGAATCGTATGGACGAACAACGGATACTCAAAAAAGTATTCGTTGGGAGAACTGAAGGCTGGGAAAACCTAGGGAATGCTGGTCTGACTCAGTCGCTGAAGACAATTCATCGCTGTGGATTGGGAGACGCGGTCAATAGATCGAGACAGTTGTAGGCACTATCTGCAGCGCAAGAGGGGTGCTAGTGCTACAAAGAAGAAGAAAATCTGAATTATGTGAGAACTGTCTTACTAAGTATACAATAATACTGTCTACCGTACGACGATACAATCTAGCTAATGGTAAAAAAATCTGGCGCCGATCGATTTACATGAATATTAACTGCACATGTTACTTATTTCCTTTAGGGCGCGAGCAGACCACGACAAGATAGTGAAGCGACTATCACAATTTACAAATGTTTACATGGCAGTGCGCTCACTGCGATCTTGTGACTTTTCTTGCCAGGCCGATGGTTAGTTATATCACTCTGACTAATTCGATCCTTTAAACTACATATGTATATTTATTGCCTTGCGTTTTCATACTCACTACACGTGATGATCCTTTTTCATTACTTTAAATTTTATTGTCTTATTGCACATCCATTTTTCCTTTCCTTATCCATGACCTGTGTCCGTCTGTCCGTCCGTCCGTCCGTCTGTATGCCACAGCACTTTTTCTCCGAAACTATAGAAGCTACAGCCATGAAACTTTGTGAAAAGGTCAGAAGTGGTGACTTCTCGAAAGTTCCAGGGTGAAAAAAATTTTCAAAGGGGTTTAAGGGGGTTCTCTCCACATAGGAAGGTGAGGTGATTTTCAAGGGAGATATTTATGGGTATAAAACAACAAATACCTCAGAAGTCAAAATTCGTTCAACTCTGTTAATAATAGGATGATACTCGAGTTTCACATTTTCTCCAATAAAATTGTCTTTGACATATTTATTGATTTTATTTGTTGCTGGTTACTGCATTTTATAAATTGACTACAAAACCCTTCTGACACGAGCGTAGGTCTGTCTACCCAACTTGATCTATTTTGTAATTGCTTTATGTTTTCGGCATTTTAAGGATTTCACAAAGATCCTGTATGCAGACTTTACGATGCAATATTGGGCACAAATGTTTTCAGAAAATACTGTGGGTTGAGATAAGAAAAGGGATAAGATAAGTAAACTATAAATAGCCAAGGATGTTCTGTAATAAGGCAGTACGATTTTGAACGAAGAATAAAAATATTTTGAAGTCTTTCAAAGACGTGTTTTCATGCAAAGTTTCGAAAGTATAATTGGCGCAGCCGATCATCCGGGTAAAGGACCGACCCGAACAAAGTTATTTCACCACTAAAAGCAATTGCATAAGGTGTATATTCTCAAAGCGTGACAGTTTGTTCGATAACGTGTGAATTTTTCCACATTTCCATATATGTGTGTGTGTGTCTCCCTGCGAAACCCTAATAAGTTTTAAATATAAGTGCACCCGCATATAAAATTGAAAATAGTGATCCAAAAAAAGTTAAGAAACGTTAAAAACAGTGCAGTGTGAACCATGTGTCCCTCTTCTACAATTTATTAATTTCGAAAACGAAAAAAATGAGCTTGTAAGTTCAAAATTTAATTTATTTAAGCTGTAAAAAATGGGGATCCAAATCAAAAGACATTCAACGTCAACACGGCAAATCAAAATGTAGATCAAAACAGATTAGCAGTATTTAATGAGGACCAAATTTATGCGGAATCATCATCCAGAGCTTCAACTCCAGCTTTAGTTTTAGAACGTTGGAAATGAGTCCATTAAAATTCGTATCCAAGTTGCCAACGTATGATGGATCGGAAGAATTTTTAAAAACATGAATAAACAATGTCGAGATATTAGTTGCCACTTCATCTGGATATGATCAGCTGTCCCATTCGATAGTTTTCAATATTTTGCGCACAAAACTTGTGGGCAAAGCGCAACAAATCTTAAATATTAATAATAATGTAAGTGAATGGTGTCAATTAAGGGCAATTTTAATTTCAAATTTTGGTGACAAAAGAAATAGTTTACTTCTACTTGACGTTTTGAGATCGACTAAATTTTGAACAAATGTGTTGGATTTTTATAATAATGTGATTAACAAATTACAAAAATTAAATATTAAGTCGGAACTGGAAAAAAGGAATAGTGTAATAGAGGGAAATAAAAGAATTGCGTTAAACGTTTTATTAAGTAGAATGATAGAGCCAGTTCGCAGTATCATGTTCAGTAGAAACCCTGCTACTTTAGAAGAGGCTCTTAGAATTTTGACCGAGAGTAATTATTTACATTACAAAACTCTTAAACCAAAAAGCTTTGATTCAAACCAAGAGTCCCAAAAATTCAAAAAAAAACTACCGCCTAATGAAAGATTTAATAATTCACAACAATTAATACCACCTTATAAAAAATTTAATAACTCGCAACAGACACGATATAATAATGAGCGTCTTGTCAAGAATTAACAGAAATGGTCATCCGCAACCCATGGAAGCAGAAGATACCATTCACACAAATCTAAATTTTCGGCAAGAAGCCTCGGACTCAGATCAAACTTAGCTTATATCAAAATCAACTCGTACGGATCACCGCTAAGATTTTTAATAGGTACTGGTGCAAAAATTAGTGCTATTCGCCCTGGGCTATGTGAACTCGATTTAAGAAAGTACATTCCCAAAACAAAGCTTTTTACCCTAAACTCGGAAATGAATGAAATTTTTAACGAACCGGAGGTCTCAAGGATTGTAAGACGGCAGAAGCTGCAATAGGCTGGACACATGAATCGTATGGACGAGCAACGGATACCCAAGAAGGTATTCGTAGGGAGAACTGAAGGCCGGCGGCCAGTGGGGAAACCGAAGAAACGCTGGTCTGACTCAGTCGACGAAGACAGTTCATCGCTGTTCGGATTTCGGAATTGGATGACGCGGTCAACGGACCAAGACAGTTTGGGGGCCGTTTGCAGGAAGCGAAGGCCTGAAAGGGGCTGTAGGGCTAAGAAGAAGAATAAGTTAGATGGTGTACTTGGTAACAATATATTATCAATATTTAATACCAAGATAGATCTTTACAATAAGATTATCCAGCTTGATCAAAAAATGATACCCATTTTCTTCAACGTGTATGAGGAAATTGAAACACCAGCTGCTAACCCCAACAAAGTTTTAAGCTCAAATGAAAACGTAACAACTTCTTTAAATGTTCAAGAAAGGAATGATTCCACTTCGAATCAGATAGATTCCAATTTAAAGGATTGTTTCGAAATTCCATACAACGAAGTTATTGCATTTTCTAACGGAAGAGAACCGGCAATAGATGTTGTTGGTGAAATCAGGGTAGATCATTTGAATGCTGAAGAGAAGAAATTGTTGTTTCCCATCATAAAAAAAATACCGGCATACATTTTCTCAGAAAGGCCAAACACTGTAATAAAACATGAGATAAAAACAAAACACATTGAACCCGTTTATACAAAAACTTACAGATATCCAGAAGCTCATAAGCAGGAAGTTCACAAGCAGATTCGGGACTTGTTGAGTCAGGGCATAGTAAGACATAGTTCTTCACCAGATTCAATGCCTATTTGGGTTGTTCATAAAAAAGATGATGCTTCTGGAAAAGCTGAATGGAGAATCGTGGTGAACTACCGCAAACTAAATAAAATCACAATATATGACCGATTACCTATTCCTAATATAGATAATATACTTGATAAACTAGGAAGATCCATGTATTTCTCAATCTTAGATTTAGCAAAAGGGTTCCATCAGATCGAAATCAAGGAAAGTGACATTTCAAAAACCGCATTTTCAACTGATTTTGGACATTATGAATTGACCAGAATGCCATTTCGTCTTAAAAATGCGCCCGCAACATTTCAAAGGCTTATGAACTATGTTTTGCGGGATCTAATTGGCTCGATTTACTTTGTTTACATGAACGATGTGATAATTTTTAGCACTTCCTTGCAAGAACATATGGTTTCTCTGGAAAATGTTTTCAAAAAGTTAGCTGGAGCCAAAGTACAGATGCAATTAGACAAGTCAGAAATCTTACGACATAAAATTGAATTTTAAGGACACATTGTCACGCCAAATGGAGTTAAACCTAATCCTTATAAGGCAGAAGTAATATCTTAAAATTAAAATTACCAAAAATAAAAAAACAAATCAAACAATTTTTGGGTATGGTAGGGTTCTACCGTAAGTTCATTCGAGACTTTGCAAAAATCGCAAAACCTTTAACTCAAATGTTGAAAAAGGATACGGAAATAAACATTCTTGAAGAGTGACATCCCCCCCTATGCAATTATTTATATCTCGTCTATCAATTGATACACCGCAGGAGGAGATTCGAGAATACGTTGTTTCTAAACTTGGCTTTACGCCGGCTGTGCTAGATTGTGTTAAACTAACAAAGAAATAGAACACAAATAGAATCGTTACGTCGTTTAAACTTACCGTTTCAGTGGAATTACAGGAACTTACTAAACCAGACTTTTGGCCAACTGGTATACTTGTTAAACATTTGGAGCGAAGGCCGTACAAAAACTTTCGATCAGCCAACAGAACAAGAACCAGAAACTGAATGAAAAATGCAATCACACATCAACTAATTATCTTAACTTATATTATCAAAATGTTCGCGGTATGAGAACCAAGCTGAATGATATAAATTTAGCATCTATATTGGCAAGTGATGACGTTATATGTTTAACTGAGACGTGTCTTTCAAAGGAAATTACGAATGAAGAACTCTTTCCTCTACATTATGTATATTGTAAAGATAGGGATCGAACTATATCCGGTAAATCCATGGCGGAGGTGTCTTGATTGCGGTCCGTAAACCTTTTGAAAGTTTCTTCTGTCGAGATATCACCTTCTTCCCTCCTATTGAATGCGTTGTAGTTGGTTTGAGATTATCATCTAGCTTGCTAATATTTACTGTGTGCGTCTATGTGGCCATGCAGCTCCCCGCTACAAGTCTATACTCTCTTCTTTCCTGAACTTTCTAATTACATTCATGTTTCATACCCCTCTGCGTCCTTTGTGATCTGCGGTGACTTTAACATGCCAACGGTTGAATGGGATTTAAGCTCTAGAAGGATTGTGTCACATAATGAGATATCAATTTCATTGTTATTCTTTTCATCGCTATGCTTTCTAACGCAGTTAAACTATTTCCCAAACTTAAACAATAGATTGCCGGACCTCATTTTTACTAACAATCCCATGAGCATTATCTCAGTTTCTCAATCACCAACCCCTTATGTCAAATCAGATTCTCACCATCCTCCACTTGAAGTGCAACTATCGCCTTGCATCTCACGCCATAGGAATAACAAAGCTATTTCTAGATACAACTTTACAAGGCAAACTATGAAGCTATTCAATTAGAGCTTTCTGAGTTCGATTGGCAGTTTCTCTCTCATTTTACTGATGTCAATGATACTGTCACTGCCTTCTATAATAAACTTAATAATATTATAATGAATTTCGTTCCCTGTAGTTGTCCTCCTCGCAAAAAGAATGCTCCTTGGTTCACAGCAGAAGTTTCAGAAGCTTTAAAGCTAAAAGACATAGCGCGTAAAAAGTTACAGCGTTTCGGTTCAGAGACGTATCTCTCGTCTTATAAACAACTACGTAAGAATGCCAAAATGATCATCAAGTGCGCAATGCATTCATATTTTAACACAATCGAGGCCTCTTTACAATCAAACAATCCTAAATCTTTCTGGACATATGTCAACTCCTTCAAATCCACTTCAAATATACCTAGCTCTGTTAGCCTGCATGAGAAACAAGCGTCTGATGGTCAGGCCATATGCGATATATTTGCAAACCATTTTGCTTTTGTTTTCCAATCATCTTCGTCACCCTTACCCATACTCCCAACTAACCATTCCTCTCATTTGAGCACCATTTTGACAACACCTTCCGAAGTCGAAAGTAAAATCGACTCCATTGATGTTAACGTGAGTTCGGGCCCAGATGGAGTCCCGAACTTTTTTGTGAAAACGCTGTCCTCATCCCTAAGCTTACCTTTGTCAATATTATTTAATATCAGCCTGACTGTAGGGACATTCCCAGCAATTTGGAAAAGAGCCAACATCTTTCCAATTCACAAATCAGGGGACCGTAGCTTAGCACTTAATTACAGGCCTATATCCCTACTCTCGTGTTTTGGAAAACTTTTTGAGAGAATTGTTCATAACCGAATATATGATGCAACCTCCAATGACTTCGCTAAACAGCAGCATGGTTTTGTTAAGGGACGGTCGACGGTAACCAATTTAGCTGAATTTACCAATGCGATTGCCCTATCACTTGATGAAGGTCAGCAAATGGACGTGATTTAGACGGACTTCGCCAAAGCCTTTGATATGGTAGACCATAGTCTATTACTGAAGAAACTTGAGGTTTTTGGTCTCTCTGGCCTTCTTCTTACATGGCTATCCTCCTTTCTGACAAATCGTTCTTCATCGGTTACTTGGTGTACTTGCTCTTCGTAGGTTTTCTCTCCTTCTTCTGGAGTACCTCAAGGTTCAATCCTCAGCCCTTCTATTTAATGTTTTCATAAATGATCAACCAACTGTGTTGACATCAGATTGTCTGCTCTACGCAGATGATTTAAAAATCTTTAAAGTCGCCTATTCACAAATGGACTGTAGTGACCTTCAATCTGACTTAGACTCCCTCATTCGATGGTGCTCTATGAATCGCCTTCCTCTTAACGTGTCCAAATGTTTGCATATGTGTTTCACCAATAAGCGTACGCCTCTTGCCAATGCGTATTCAATTAACGGATCACTGCTATCTACCGTGGATCATTATAAAGACCTAGGTGTTATACTGGATACACATTTAAGATTTGATGTACATATAGCTGACATAACCTCTCGAGCATCGCGAATCGCTGGTTTTGTACTACGATGCTCTAATAGAACATTCAGTATTCATACCTGTGTTCGACTTTTCATCCTGTTGGTTCGCTCCATTCTCGAGTATGCCTGTCAAGTATGGTCACCCCGTTTCATTTATCTATCGGAAGCTGTCGAATCAATCCAGCGCAAGTTCACGCGCACTCTCTTATAAAAATATAACCTTTCGTATCGCTCCAACAGTGAACGTCTAAATTTCCTTCATATCCCACCTCTCGACATTAGAAGACAATTTTTAGATTTATGCTTCCTTTTTAAGCTCTCCAGAGGCCTCTTAGCATCGGACCTATGCAATGCATTACATGCACGTGCGCCATTGAGGACACGATCATCTGATCACTTTATCGTTCCATTTGCGAAAACCGACACGTATCTGTACTCGCCTTTGGTGCGATCTATAAGAGCCTACAATAATCTTCAGGTTGGTCCTCCACCGCATTCTTTGCGAATTTTTAAATCAACAGTACGGAATGCTCTCAATATTGATGGTTAACGTAGCCTTCTTTTTTAATTTTGTCTTGTATCTCTTTATTTTCGCCTATTTTGTAATTGGATTAAGTAAATCTGTAAACAGGATTTTCTAAATAAATAAATAAATGACCAAGACTATAATGAGAGTTTTGAACAGTTGAAAGTTCTTGTAATGAGTGATCCAATACTAAAGTACCCGGACTTTACGAAAGAATTCGTAGTTACTAATGATGCATCTGATTATGTGATTGGGGCTGTTCTATCTCAAGGCGGACATCCAATTTGCTATGCTAATAGAACTTTAAATAGTCATGAAACAAGTTACGCAACAATAGAAAAAGAATTTCTTTCTATTGTTTGGGCATTAAAATACTTTAGACCTTATATTTACGGGGGTAAATTTACGATAAAAACTGACCATAAACCATTGACGTGGATTGCTAATTTGAAAGAACCTAATCTTAAACTTCAAAGATGGAAGAACGAATTGGAGGAGTATAGTTATGACATAGAATACATCAAAGGGAAAGAAAACGTTGTTGCAGATTAGTTTTCACGTCCAGTCATAAACAAGTCGGAAGGAACCAATGAAAACACCTCAATAAGAGCAACATGTCATAGCGCTGATGAGGATAGTTCTCATTACATGCAAACAAGTGAAAAACCTCTTAATATTTTCAGAACTCAAATAACAATTAAACAGAGTAAAAAGGTAGAAAAACATTTCAATAGAACTAGAAAAACTTTCATTTCTAAGGAACCTAATGAGACGTTTTTTAATTACATTTTGAGAAACCATTTAAGATCAAAAGGGCTAGTAGGTGTTTATATTTCAAATGAAGCACTATTCAATGAATTCTAGAATGCTTGTTTAAAGTGGGTAACACCACGTAACCCAGTAAAACTAATTAAATGTCCCTATCTTTTATTCGACTGTGATGAACAGGGTAATATCCATGAGGAAATAAATAGAGAACATTTGAAAAATGACCATAGAGGGATCGAAAAAAATTACAAAAACCTAAAAACTAAATTTTACTACCCCAATTTAAATTTTTTTTTGTGGTAGGGAGGTGTATGCCATTTATGCACAGAGTGTGGGATCCCATGCGCGACTAGACTACCCACTAAACACCTCCCCTGTCAACCTGAGAACCCAGCCTGGAACCGTTTGACACATTACTTCGGGCCAGGTCTCGTTTTGTTACGCTGTGGGGCGCCTTCAAGCTGGGGCGTCCCTTTCCTGGCGGGAGGGGAGAGGGGAAGAGGAATTGCCAGAAGAGTGATCCCCCAGTACCAGCGCACTCGGCTGCTGTGAGTCCCTTTTATATTTTAGGACCGCCCGAGCATAATGTGCTACCTGGTTTCATTTGTCAACCGATTCGAGCATCACCTCAACTATATTATCCGGGGTGAGCTCTCCAGTCTCCCTGTAGAGTTCCCCCACGTTTTGACGCAGGCAGATGGCGCGGCGCTCTCTAGCAAGGAGGGCGACAGGTACCACGCCTGCAATAACTCTCACCGCCGAGTCAGAGACTGTTGGATACGAAGATGCAATTCTCAGTGCTCCTCTTCTCTGTACCTGTGCCAAACGTTTTCGGTATATCTCTTTGCTGAGAGTGTCGCCCAATACGTCTGCTCCGTACAGTAGCACTGACCCTACAATACCCATCAAGAGGCGTCTTTTTGATGGGCTGGGTCCCTCTACGTTGGCCGTAAGTCGACTCAGAGCCAATATTCCCGAAGAAGCCTTCTCGGCCGTTGCCCTAATTTGCTCACAGAAAATTATCTTCGAGTCGGTCAGTAGCCCCAGGTATTTCACCGCTGGCTTCGATTCGATTCGTAAGTCGCAAATACTGATCATCCTTACTGTAGGGATTCTCTTTTTTGTCAAGATGACCACTTCGGTTTTCTCAAGTGCTACACTGAACCCGCGAGCAGTCATCGAGTTCCTCACTCGGCGCATTAGCATACCTAGCCTAAGTTGCGTTTGTTCAACGGTGCGTCCAGCGACCAGAGCCCCAACATCATCCGCATAGCCGACCAAGCGCGACTCATCTGGCATCTCAAGTCTCAGTAGCCCGTCGTAAGACACGTTCCACAGGTCCGGACCAAGGATAGATCCCTGGGCAACATCCGATATAGTTTCCATCCTTCGTTGGCCCTGTGTCGTGTTGTAGAGCAGGCTTTGGTCCTTCAGGTAGTTCCCCAAAAGCCGCATTAGATATTCTGGAACTTGAAAAAAGTTTTCCAGCGTATCCAGAATATCCACCCAATTAAAGAAACTTTGCTTCGTCCGTATATCGACTGCCATCTTATCAGCAAAACATTCCTTTTATATTTTACAAACTAGACTCATTTCTACATACACATGTATATCCTAATACGTTCTTAATTACTACCTAAATATATGGAAGGACGAAAACGTACTTCCCAGAAAACATGATTAACATGCGCGGCGGAAATATGTCGTAAACCATGAAGCATAATAAACAATGCGTCAAGGTTAATAACAGGGATGTGTAATTTGAGGAAATGGTTGTTAACGTAAATGTGATAATGCATTTTCGTTTACCAAGAATAAGAATGGTTTGAGTTATTAGTGATTTGTTCCATAACTCCTCCATCCGCAAGTTCAAAGTTGTCCTCGACTTTGTTTGGAATTTTTATATTTTTAGCTAGGATGCTTATGGATTTATTTTGAAATATCTTTTTCCTATGATGAATACCAAAATGATTGTAAATGCTATTACTGTCTTTCAATGATTCGAGTCTAGTTATGTTTAACAGATTTTAGTTTTCGTCTTGTCGAATTGAAATAGGTTCCATATAGTTAATGTTTGTAATAGGATACAATTGAAGTTCCAAGTTACGTTAAAAATTCATTGGTTGTTGTTCTTAAAAATGAATACTTACTAATGGAAAAATTACAATAATTAGATCGAAGTTAAAAAAATTTGATTCTATATGAACAGCTTTCGATTCGTTTCAAAAAGTTTTCAAATGATTGGCATTAATATTTGTTAACAAATACCTTGTATTAGAAATTCGAACAATTGATTCTTGAGTGTTTTTATTGAGCGTACAATTACTTGGCTTTCTTTTAAATATACTTAAAATACGTTTATCCCGAAGAAGTAAATTTGATTCTAACATACATATATGATGGATCTTCTGCTTACAAATTCTAATAATGGAGTCTTTGTTGCTAATTGAAAATTATTGTCGTTTGGCTCAGAAAATATCTGATCGATTGGATATTCTATTAGTTCTACTGGAATTTCGATAAATATTACTAATTTAAGGGATAAAATTAAGATGTCAGCTCTTATGTGGTGCAATTTTTGCGTTAAATCAAAAGATAATAATTCTGGATCAGAGAGTATATTCCTATGAAGTGTGTGTGTTATTCAAAATTATTTCAGAAAGTTTGTAAAGTTTTTTTTTTCCTTGAGCCAATGTTAAATACTCGGAGAATTGCATATACTATAATTATGTAATTCTTTGATCAATTTTTGTTCCACATAATTATTACTTTTTTTTTTATTTTGTTCATGCTGGTATTTAGTAAATCACAATAAAAGAGTTTATAATTTTATTAATCTCAGAACAAAGAGTAATCGTTGAATGAAGGATTGTATTTTCATTTGCCCTCATCTTTTCTTCGATCCTATAAAATTTAATATTTCACGTTTTTGTTTGAAACTTGGAAAAATAACTTTTATTTCTGATTCCAAATGTGTCAAAACTTGAAAAGATTGTTTAGTAATATTGTTTTGAACCAATTTTATTCAACAATTCGTGCAATGTTGATGTCAATTTTTTTTAAGTCAGATGTATATATGGACGGCTAAAATTTTTGTGTTGTTTCGAACTGGCTACCCATTTTCATTACGATGTGACCGTTTTGTTGGGGAAGTGGCGTTATTAGTATTTGTGTTTGGACCAGAGCTGGAAATG
Source organism: Odontomyia ornata (assembly GCA_963969285.1). Classification (NCBI taxonomy): domain Eukaryota; kingdom Metazoa; phylum Arthropoda; class Insecta; order Diptera; family Stratiomyidae; genus Odontomyia; species Odontomyia ornata. Next base: position 337,218,695 of record OZ017738.1, on the reverse strand, counting down.
TTATCATTACTACCAGCAGAATCCCCGGGAAGAACATAATGATTCCTTAATTTCTTTTTTCTTTGTGGGTGTATTTTGGAGTTGTGTTTATCAACTACATATATAAGGTACAGTTTATTTTTAGGAATGTTTTTGCGGTATTTATTATCGAGAGGAAAATGTTTTCTATCAGCATTTGCTTTAGGAATTCACTTCTCTTTTTTGTTTTGAATATTTTTTAGTATTTCTTCTTTATCTAATCTGGTTTTACCAAAAAATATATTAAAATGAGTTTCATTGGTCGTTGAGTGAATGTTTTTATTGTAGTAATGCAAACATTCTTCAATTGGATCCGATAATTTTAAATCTAGGTCTTTTTGAGCTTGCCGTTCTAAAAAGTACTCTTCGTTGTTTATTCAGGGTTCGATGAGCGACCTCAATATCAGAATTCCCTGTTTTGTGATAAGGTGAGCATAAGTGGTAAGATATTCCCTCTTTTTCAAGCCATTCTTTTGTTTTGATACTCGTTATAGCTCCTTCGTTATCAAATACTGTCAATTTGGGACTTCCAATTCTATTAAATATTGCATGTAGCGTGTTAATGATGGTATCCCATTGCCTATTCGCTAACTTGTGTATTGTAAGGAACTTACTAAATTTATCAATACACGTAAGATATGGACTATTATTATCAAGCAGCCATATATCAACATGGTATATTTCCCTTATATCAGACGGGGTAAGTGTCATTTAAAATGGTTCTTTTGGAGGATGTCTATCATATTTTGCTGTTACGCAGATAGTACATTTGTTTATATGATTAGCAATAGCTAGTTTCATTTTTGGGTAGTAATACTTTATACGTAATTTATCATACAATTTGTTAATACCTAAATGATTTGTTTCTTGATGTTCCTTGGCTATGATTTCCAGCATTTCTGCATGTGAACAATCGGACAGCATATAATTGCAATTCTCAATAATTACTTTGGGATGGTCTAATTTCCAGTTTACATATCCATTTTAGAAGGTTGTTAGCATGGATTTATTTGGAACTTTAAGTCCAACTTTTCCTGTGATCGGAATATGGTTTTCTAATACATGCCTCGCTTCTTTTGCGATAAATCTTTTATAAATGAAAACTATCCTTAATCCGCTTGGCAAATTTTGAGTCGTGCTACGGACGCGTTTTCCATTTTTTATAACTATTTGTAGCCTAAAACATGATATACAGGTAGTTCGAGTTATCTTCACGAGCTGTATGCTATGTAGCCATAGATTCAGATGTGTGATTCGTCACATCAATGACATTCACCTCGATCCTTGAAAGTGCATCTGCCACATAATTTGTTTTACCTGTAATGTATTTGATAGTAAAGTAAAATCATACTCTGCCAATCTTAGTTTCCATTTAAAAAGTTTAGGTGTATCCTCTTTTACGGTTTGTAGAAATGTTAGAGGCTCATGAACAGTTTCTATAGTGAATCTTCGTCCGAATAGATAAGGTCTAAAGTAGTTGACAGCCCAAACTATCGCTAAGAGTTCTTTCTCGATAGTTGAAAGGCGTGTTTCAGAATCATTGAGAGTTCGTGATGCATGATATATTGCATTGCTCCCTTGAGATGAAACGGCTCCCAGTGCAAAATTGGAGGCATCTGTTGTTACAGTGAGGATTTTATTAAAATCAGGGTGGGTGAAAATAGGTTCATTCAAAATGTAATTTCTTTATTTTTCAAATGATGCAATGAGCTCTGGGTCTTTGATATCTACGGAATTATTTTTCTTTGAAGTGACTGTAAGTGGTTTTGCTATGGAAGCATAATCTTTGAAGAATTTTCGGTAAAATCCAGAAAGGCCTAAAAAGGATTTTACTACTTTTTTAGTTGTTGGTAAAGGAAATTTTCGAATTTCTTCGATTTTCTTAGGATTTGGCCTAATACCGTCTTCAGTTATAATATGTCCGAGAAATTCTGTAGATTTTTTCAAAAATTGAGTTTAAGACATTTGAATTTTCATGTTAGCTGAACCTAAGGTGGATAGAAACTTACGCAGACTGACTTCGTGTTCTTCTAATGACGTGCTAAAAACCAAAATATCGTCCATATAAACGGTACATATTTTGTTAACATGCTCCTTTAAGATTGTGTTCGTCAACCTTTGAAAAGTTGTAGGAGCGTTTTTTAACCCAAATGGCATTCGAGTAAATTCGAAGTGCCCTTCATCGGTGGGAAATGCTGTTTTATGACGATCTTTAGGTTCAACTTCAATTTGGTGAAACCCTTTCGCAAGATCTATTGTGGTGAAATAATTTGCATTACCTAATTTTCCGAGAATGTCATCAATTTGGGGGATAGGGTATCTGTCTTCTACAGTTACTAAATTGATTTTACGGAAATCAAAGACTAGTCTGTACGTGTTTTCCTTTTTGGGTACCATCAATATTGGTGAATTTTATGGACTAGAAGATGGCTGAATGATTCCTTGTGCCAAATCTTCCTGAATTTGCGTTTTTTTGATGGTATGGCAATTTATAATTGCGCTGAAAAATTGGTTCATCAGTTTTTAATTTCAAGATATGTTTAATTTTATGCGTGAATGTCAATTCGCTGTGTGGGTCATACTGTAAATCTCTAAATACATTCTTGATTTTAGTTAAACCTTCTTTCTCCTGAGAACAGTTAGAATTGGGATCAGGATTCGGATCCATTTGCTTGTCAAAACTTTCAATAGCATTTGAGAACTCGTAAATAATTTGGGTAGGCATGTCGTCCCAAATGGAATCACGTAGCCGTTAATTCTAAGTTCAGAACGAGAGATGCAAATATGAGCACCTAAAGCTGTTAAAATATCCATTCCAACTATCGCATCAAAATTTGAAAAGGAGATATTGGCAACTTTTCAACTCATTGTAGCCTTCAGGTGCAAAAGTCCTAACTGACTCAGTACATGCAATTTTTCCGTAAAGTGTATGAAGATACACCGGTTTTAGCAACTTTTCTCTACTAGAAATGTGCACTTTTTCAGCAGACATAATACTTGTTGAAGACCCGGTATCGATCAAACATCGTAGTACATGTCCGTGAATACTTAATTTAATGATGGATAGTATTGTAGACATTCCGAGGCATGTAAACGAAAATCCTGACAACTATTGTCCACATGTAGGGATGATTCACTTGAACGCACTGTATTCATAGATCTATCAGTATGTAAAGAATGATCAACGGGCTGGCTATGATATTTATTTAAATTTGTATATCTGTTCCGTGAATGATTATTAACTTGTGAAGTATTACCAAAATAGAACGGATTATTTACTATTTGTTGAGGTTGCTGACTCAACCACTGCGGATTCATAGTATAATTTACGGGAAGAACTGCCCTTGAACTACTCGGATCCGAATTTAACACTTGTGAATTTAATTTTGCAAATTTACTAGGCTTCCCAAAATTTAAATATCCTGTTTCGTGCAAAATACCTCTTATTTTGTCCAGACTATCAGGATTTCTGGCCAATAGAACACTTTTAAGCGGTTCCGGACATTTGTTTGTATAAATATTCTTTGCCATCAAATATCTGCTCTTAATTATTTCGCTTTTTTGACTACTTAGATAACTATCATCATTTAAAACTTTTTGACTTATTAAGCATAAACACTTACAAAAATAATCGTATAGTTTTACTGCTGTGAAAAACGTCGCACTGCACAATCTTTCCTGTAGCTGCAACTCGGTTCCGGCTGTGTCGAAATGTGTAATTAGCGTCTTCCTAATTTCGTCCCAAGAGCTTGGGTTGTAGGTTAGCATGGTATCTCTTGCTTTCCCAGTGATCTTCAGCAAGATTTGTTGCGTAAGCTGCACCTTGAATTCACTTCCATTGAGGTCACTTTTGATCGCATCTACGGCTCTGATGAAAGGATATAAATCTGATTGATTCCCGTCAAACGGCGGTATCGAAGAAATGAACGATGTCAATTTCCCGTAATCCATTGTGTGTCGATGAATATCTATTGAAGAAAAACTTTTAATTAATTCTTCCAGTTTTAGTATTTTGTGCCAGATTCCAACGAACCCTACAAAAAATAACTTTTCTTAATTGAAAGGAACGCACAAAAAATAGATAGGAAACTAGATCCTTTTGCCCAGTTATACTTCAACTTTCGTAAAATATTCACTTTTACTATTTAAAAAAAAACCGTGGCCCGACTGCGCCAATTAAAGAATCTTTATTTCGTCCTTGTGTCTTTTATTCCAAAATATCGACTGGCATCTTATCAGCTAAACATTCCTTTTATATCTTACAAACTAGACTCATTTCTACATACACATACGAGTATATATCCTAATACGTTCTTAATTACTACCTAATTATATGGAAGGACGAAAACGTACTTCCCAGAAAACATAATTAACATGCGCGGCGGAAATATGTCGTAAATCATGAAGGCTAATAAACAATGCGTCAAGGTTTATGACACGCATGTGTAATTTGAGGAAATGGTTGTTAACGTAAATGTGATAATGCATTTTCGTTTACCAAGAATTAGGATGGTTTGAGTTATTAGTGATTTGTTCCATAACTCACCCATCTAGCGGAGTTGAAGGCATTCCTGACGTCGAGTGTCACCAATAGGACGATCCATCGCTTGGTGCGACTATATGCCTCTGCCTTTTGGAGCGCATTCACCAATCTTAAAATAGAAATCATCAAATTGATCAATGACTGCCAAGTACGTAACGCAAAATACGACAGAAATCCCCCGAAACCTTCATTCTATAAAACTGAAATTCCTAAGAAACCAAATTAAATTGTTCATATGGATATTTGGTTTCGGTATAAAAATTCTATATTATGACGTTACTCCAATAAAATTCAGAACTTGGTCGGAGCTCAGAAGAGCCTTAAACGAATTTTTTTCAGTGAATAATAAACCTAGAAATATAATTACTGCTAATGAATCAGCTTACCAAAATAATCTACAATATTTTTTACAAAATGAATGGATAAAACTTCATATTTGTACACCCAATATCAAAACATATAACAGTGATATTGAAAGGTTTCATAACACTTTAAATGAACATTTGCGAATCATGACTGAAATAAAGGAACACGATAAAACAAAGCCCATTTGCGTTCACGAAGCAGTCAAATTTTACAATAACTCCATTCATAGCACAACCAATCAACGACCGATAAATAACGGCGCTATTTTACCGATGAAATATCCAGACATTAGAAAAAGGATTTTAGAGATTCAGGCTAAAACACTGGAGTATCATAACAAAAACAAAAAAGATTACGAGTATAACCCTAAATATGCTACTAATTCACAAGGTTGAACATAGCATGATCCTAAATTTAAAATAAATAATGAAACACAACAAATTAATAAAAAACTCTTTAAACGGCACAAATAATTTCAACCAAACAAGATATCGCTTCAAAATGAATTCTCAAACTTGTCCCATGTGTCACTTCAACATCAAAACTAAATGAAATTGTATGCAAAGACGAAATTAATATAATAAAGAAAAAACTTATATGTATATATAATCATAATAATCATATACCAGCTTTTTGTTTCCTCTTTTAAGCAAATGAATTTAAATGAAGATATTGTAAAAAGCTTGAAACTTTAGTTGAATTTTAATCATCTTTAACTTTATAGAGTAAACATTTTATTTTTAATTTGAACCAGAACAGAAAAGAACAGTGTATCCCATAAATATCAATTTCATATCTACATACCCGAAAATATAATTGTTTCATCGAAATAAAATATGCAAACCAAAAATATTAAAATTAGTCAAAATCATACTTAACACCAAGGACAACGTTGTAATCAAATCTCCTTTCTTTTAAAACAATTGCATGCTCGTAACTAATCATTATAGAAGCGCATATTGGCTGTTTATGATGAAATATAAATAAGAAAAATAACTTCTTGAATAATAAGAAAGAAAGAAAAGTCTAAGCTCATTTTAAATTTAACGACACAAAAAAAATACGTATAACATAGCATATATACGAATGTGACCAATAGTAGTAGTACCTATCCGGCTCATTTTAAGATGACATCAAATCATGTTTGTTTTACTCTGTAATAATATATAAAGAACTGTTGAATTTCATCCGCGAACAATTCCTTGTAGTTCACATGCACAAATGTACATATTTATACCATTTTAATCATGCTCATTTTTTCAAAAACATGTGTAAAACGTCCTCAAGCAAAGATGCATTTAAAAATAATTCTGAATCGCGAGGACGCGATCCCACTTAAGGGTGGACGAGTTATATGTTATCACTCTAACTAATTACATCCTCTAACCTACATAACACATCGTTCAATAATTCCCGAGACTAACAACGAAAACAACTTTTTTTTTCAAAAATCATTTTTATTTAACAATATAATCTCCTTTTAGGGTGATGTAATCTTTCCAACGCCTTTCCAACATTTCTTCACCATGTTTATAGAAGGATTTATCCTTTGCTTCACAAAAGGCTTCAGTTTCGGCAATGACCTCCTCATTCGAGCGAAATTTTTTTCCTGGAGCATTTTTTTTAAGATCAGCAAAGAACTAGTAGTCGCTGGATGCGACTAGTAGTTCTTTGCTTTCCCACCCCGTATGGTGAATACGGGGGTGGGGAAGCAAAGCAATGCCCAAATTCGTTCAATTTTGCCATTGTCGACTCGTTGCTGTTTTTGTTCCACTGAAAGCAATCGTGGCATCCATTTGGAAAAAACCTTTTTCATGCTCAATTTTTCATGAATGATTGTAAATACGCTTCCAGATGGTATCTGTGTCATTTCTGCAATCGCACGGAACTTCATTTTGCGATTTTTCATTACAATTTTTAACACTTCACTCACATTTCCCTGTGTAACGGCTTCCAATGGCCTACCCAAACGTTCCGCATCGTTTTTGTCCGTACGACCACGTTTAAACTCAGCATACCAACGGCAAATTGTTGGTTTCGAAAGAGAGGAGTCCGGATAATGTTTTTCAAGCCATTGCTGGGCTCTTACGGTGTTTTTGCCCATTAAAAAACAATATTTTATCATCACGCGAAACTCGCTTTTTTCCATTTTGCAAACAAATTGCAAAGTGACTTAACTCTAACCCCGGTAACTCTGCTGTCTGTGATCCGATGGACGCGTAATTTTTACACGTTTTATGTGAAGGTTCGCATGGTAACGAGGCCAGTTTGGTACTACTAGCACCATCTCTGGGCTAGTCTCGGGACTTTTTGAACGATGTGTTATATATATTTATTGCCTTTCATTTTCAAATTCACTACACGTGATGATCCTTTTTCATTACTTTAAATTTTATTTGTTTTATTACACGTTCCTTTTTCCTTTCCTTATCCCTTTTCCTATTTTGTTACAAAAATCCTGTATTCAGACTTTACGATGCAATATTGGGCACAAATGTTTTCAGAAATTAGTTTAGGTTGAGATAAAAAAAGGATAAGATAATTAAACTATAAATAGCCAAGGATGTTCTGTAATTAGGCGGTAAGATTTTGAACGGAGAATTAAAATATTTCAAAGTCTTTGAAAGACGTGTTTTCATGCAAAGTTTCGAAAGTATAATTGGTTGCAAGAACTTACGATTTTCCTGAAAAAAAAGAACAGTAGTGTAATGATTTGCCATCGGGTATCTCCTCGTTTCCACTGCAATAGGTTTTAAGCGGTGATCGGGATGTTTGGATATAGGAAAGTCATAACTATTTACCTAACCAAGCGGTCTAGCCGCAGTGAAACTTGGCGAGGAACACTTGGATCCGCTTGCGCTATGGTTACTATCATGGTGAAATCAAATTTATTGCGCAACAATATATTGCGAAGATTTGGACAGCGTAATTACGCAGAGAGAAACTAACTAGTTCAATTCCAAATCAATCATAACCTTTATTTTCTTCGATTCTTCCTATTTATATAATTCCTACATGCTAAAATCCTATTACTCATTAATTTCAAGTGCTTACCTAAATTATTACTCATTAAAATTCCTATGGTTCAATATGCATATCGATTTACAAAAAGATTCTCACAATCCAATATGCATATTGATTTACAAAACTCAAAACTAAACAAAATCCAAACCTAAATTATTACTCATCCAAACCTTAATTATTACTCATAAAAACCCTAAGAAAATGTCATGGTTCTAAATTCCTTTTTTATTTCTCACACCTCATAAAAATGAAAGAAAATACTTGACCCAATTTATGGTGGTCATTCATTCATTTATCAACCATATGGGCAATGCTTCAATGTTTGCTTTCATACACGCGTCGTTACGACGGGAAAGGTTGCAGCTCGGATTGCATGAAAACAAACATTAACATGTACATATGGTTCTGCGCACGGCAATGATTTATGAAGGGATGAATGTAAGAATCACATTACATGGAAATTGTTTGAGGTGAAGAAAGATTCTAAAGTGTAGTATTGTAATTTGAGTTTAATTGTGATTTGAATTCAAGTTTAAGAAATGAACTTGAACTTGAATTCAAATTGCTTAATAGATTGAAATATAGATACACATGACAGTAGTTACATATGTGCATCATATGTATTTGACCATAGGATATTATCTTTAGAGCATTTTTCTTTTTTTTTTTACTTTGTCGGCAATCCAAAAGATTTCAAAGGACGGGTGCGAAATGTTTAGTTGGTAAGATGCCACAAGTATTTTAAAGGATTTTAAAATGTTTGTTGAGGATGAGTTTTAAGATATTTCTTCAGTTGAGTAACATTTTATTACGTGGCAAATATATCTGAAATAGAATGCATTTGATAGACACTTCGTTTTTGCTAGATTCAGCTCATAATTGGTGAGACTGGACTTCACAAAACGATAAGTGTATGAATCAAGCGAACGAACTCATCAACCTCCTCAGCCAGTGGACTTTAGAAGATCAACAAGAACTTCAAACGATGGACTTTTCAAATGTAATGAAGTTCATTTCAACACTGCCGGCTTTGGATGGCAACCAGGATGACCTTCATCTATTTATTCAAGCGGTCAACGCAATTTTACCACATATAACTGCTAACGAAAACAGCGAAATATTGTTCCAGCAACTGTTATCAAAAATCCTTGGACAAGCACGTGCTACTTTAAACCGTCAAACGGTTTCAACGTGGGATGAATTGAAAAGCATCTTAATTTGGCATTTTGACACGCATCAGTCGGAAATTCAACTTATTGGAAAAATGCAAGCTGCAAGATTCACAACGGGAGCTCAATTTTACAATAACATACGTAAGTGTTTAAGCAAAATTAATAATAAGATAAAATATAGTGCAGGTTTAAGCGAAGAAGAGAAACTTGGCAAAATTAGTTTATATAAATGTTTAGCTAAGGATATATTTGTGAACAATTGCCCCGTACCTTTGCGAGGAATCTTTTGTGTGTGAAATCCTGACTCGCTTGAAAAGGCCTACGAAATTTTAGTAGAAACAAATCACGTTAATTTCTCGGTTGAAAAAAAAAACTTCAATCAAATGAATCGTTCTAGTGATAAAGTTGACGCCTCTACTAATTAATTTAATAATACCTAACAGCAGCCACCTTCAAATAACTTGCGAGGATCTTACTCTAATAATTCTCACTTTTCAAATCGGCCTAATATGCCTATGAACACTATCCGCTCAGAGGAATCTAGTCCCCATACGCAGGATTTTCGTCCAGATGCCTGGGGCAAAAATTACCAATTATCGAACTTACAGTGGGAGGTCGAAGACTTCAATGTCTTACAGACTCAGGATGTTCAATATCACTTCCTGACGAAAAAATTGTCCCTGAATATCAATTTTCTCCTCATATCCCATTATTATATCCTTAATGAACCAAAATTCGCAAAGTCCCCACTATCTCCGTACTCACTTTCCTGAAGAATTTGGATCAGTGGCGTTTGTACAATGTCATCTTTTGCCATTTACCTATAAGGATTTCCATGCTATTATAGGAAATAACATCTTATCTGACACAGGTACCATTATGAACTATAAAAATAAAACGGTTATCACTCCCAAACAAGTTCTATATTTTGGCGAACAAACAGAACGAATCTTTTTCTCGGTAGCACTTAAACATTTCCCACAAAGTGAAATACATCCTTGCAAAGAACAGTGTATAGTACATAAGAAGAGTATAATTTTATAAATCGGATAACCAAAGAATTTTTTGACTTGGAATACGACGAAAAACTGCCATTAAGGCTTACACATAGCATCAAGCATTCTCTTCCCCTGACATCGGGCAAACCAATTCATCAAAAAAAGTAAAGAATTCCGCAATCAGTCAATGATTTCGTTAATGAACATGTCAACGAGGATTTTCGACAAGGAATTATACAGCCTTCATAATCTCCTTATAACAATCCGATATGGTTTGTACCTAAAAAAGGTGGAAAACACAGATCAGTTATAGATTTTAGAAAATCAAATAACTTAACTGTAGAAAATAAATTCCCCATTCCAAGCACTGACGATTTGTTAGGGAAATTAGGAAACTGCCAATATTTTACAAGCATCGATTTGGCCAAAGGATTTCACATCTTGACATCTTAGTTTTTAGTACGTCACTGCAACAGCATGAAATAGCCCTTAGAAACATCGGAAATGCCAACCTAAAAATTCAACTCTCTAAAACACATTTCTTATCAAAACATACTGAGTTTTTAGGTCACGTAATTTCTCCTGCTGGTATTAAGCCAAATCCAGAAAAAATAAATGCCATCGTAAAATTTCCTATACCTACAACGACCAAGCAGATAAAAAGATTCCTTGGCTTGACAGGATTTTATAGAAAATTTATTAAAGATTATGCCAAAATAGCTAAGCCCCTTACCTTTAGGCTACAGAAAAATTCTAAAATCATTGTTTCTGATCCAGATTACACAGAACCTTTCAATCAATTAAAAAACTATATTACTAATTATCCAACTTTGGCTCACCCGGATTTTTCGAAGCCATTTACTTTAACCACAGACGCTTTCCAATTTGCTATTGGAACAGTTTTCTCTCAAAACAAAAAACCTATAACTTTCGCGTCTTGAACTCTCAATCAATCCGAGACAAACTATTCTACAATTGAAAAAGAGCTCCTTGCTATCATATGGTCAACTAAATATTTCCGACCTTATTTATATGGTCGACACTTTACTCTTCTTACGGACCATAAACCTTTGCAGTAGAAAGTAACGCAAAATTACAATGGTGCTTAAGTTAAGCGAGTATCGCATATAAAAGGAAAAGAGAATCATTTAGCAGATGCCTTATCTAGAATAAAATTGGCAAATGCTATTGATAATGAATCGACGGTTGCTACACAACATACTGCTAGAGAGGATAATCACAATTATATGTATTTATATTTCCGAAAGACCAATTAATTTCTGCAGCACTAAAATATTTTTAAAACAGGGAAAAACAAATCAAGGTAAATTGATAAAAAATAAAGAATCTCTACTTATGATGCAAGAAGAGTATTCAAAGCTTTGCTCCTCTAATAAAAAGTTTTCTGCAGTACAAGCAACAAAGAATCTCCATAACTGCAATGAAGTAGAAGTTAAAGAATTGATTTCAAAATATCATGTAAACTCAAACCACCAAGGGATTGAACAAGTGTATCTAGGTCTAAAGAACAAATATTACTTTCCAAATCTAAAAATTCTCATTACAGATTATGTAAATGCTTGTAAAATATGCAAGCAATCTAAAAATGAAAGAAACACTGCTTAGCTTCCATTTAAAAATCCGTCGTATCCGGAGAACGTAAGAGATACTTATCACATAGATATTTGGTTCAGAGACAAAAATTTCAGCCTATATTTCGATTATCGACAAACTTTCAAAATTTTTGATACTTGAACCAATAAACAACCGCCAATGGGATAATGTTCACCAGGCTCTTCAAAGCGCGTTCAATAAAATTGGGAAGCCAAAAAAATAATCACTGGAAATGAAGGCATTTTGAACACACAAAAAACTAAAGATGGGTTAACTCAAAACAATATATCATACCACTTCGTATCCCCCCAGCATAAAACAGGTAACTCCGATATAGAAATAGCCCATAGAAGTTTAAACCAGAACCTTAGGACTTGTCTTTTACGCTAACAACAAGAAGATAGAAACCTAATGGAACTGAATCCGGTACAGGAATGTGTTAAATACTATAATAGCACAATTCATTCCGCTCATAATGAAAAACCAGCCGCTGTATTTTTTCAGCAAAAATCACCCCCCCTCTCAATCATTCTAGAGCGAAAAACAAGAAATCAGGAACGAAAAAACGCATGCAAAAATAATAAAAGATCAAGCGTTAATCTGGATACAGAGTTCATAAAAAACCCTAACCCAACCAAACTTCAGCCCAGATATCTAGTAGCAAAAAGAAATCAGAAGATCCACCCCAACGATATCGTAAGTCTTAAAAGATTACAAATTTACAGTATCAACATTTCTAAATCCCAATGAGTTGGACCCCATTTATCAATCCCAAGAAACTTAAAGCTACAATAAGTTATTTACAGTTTTAGATTTAGTGAAAATAATTTTACTTCAGGAATAAGGAAATTCATCATACATTTACTGAACCATATAATCAAAACAAGCCCTTAGCAACAATAAAAATTTCGAATACTTAAATCTGAGGACAGATTCTTCACTTGAATAGGGAGGAGTTACAAATGTACATCATATGTATTTGACCATAGGATATTATCTTTAGAGCATTTTTCTTTTATTACTTTGCGGGAATTTCAAAGGACGGGTGCGAAATGTTTAGTTAGTAAGATGCCACTTGTATTTTAAGGCGCCGTATACACCGAAATGGCAAAATCAATGGAATATTATATGGCTATTCTCGAGTGGTGCATAGTTCTCAACAACGGAAGAAGTGTACGTAATGGTTTTTTCACGTTATGTTTATTGATACGTGCTCAAGAGATTGTATAGAACAAAATTTTGAAAAATATTTTAAGTGAGCATTTATCAAGAAAAGTATCGGAGTGGTTTCGAAAAAGCGCAATTTTCGTGTGCGTTTTCTGACGATACCTTATAAGATTACTGCATAATTTTTTTTATATATAGTTAGTTGGAATGTATAAAAAGGGATTGTATCGATTAAATTTTTGATTTTATGAATTTTTCATAATATTAACCCAACTCAAAATATCACATTTTAGGTGGGTTTCAATGCACGTTTTTAACTAAGTTAGCTTCAATTTTTGAGAAATGTTTATTGACCACTACAAAACTCATATCATTGAAATGACTATTAGATTTAAAATACTAGAAGTTTTCAATAACATTACCCTATAACAATTCGATCAAATATAGTTTCTGATTCAATGGGAAATCGAATTCAGTTCACTCGCAGACAGCGAGCAGTACGTACGCGGTTTTCACGCCGTTTCTCTTCTTGATGATTTTGTTTTGAATTTTTCATTCTTCTCCTCCACGAGAAAGTGAAAAATAAAACAAACAATGAATAATTATGAGATAGGTGAAATGACAAAATTCGATTATAATGTAAACTGCATTGCGTTTATGATACTCCAAGTCGTACGTCAAGTGATAGCTGTTTCCCAGGAGAACAACGAAACATTCGATTTGTTATTTGTATTTATATTTTGTAAATATAATTTAATTTTTATTTCTTTTTCGTTTGTAAATATTTTTATTTGTTCTTTGTAAATGTTGCCTAAAATAAGATATAAACGAAAAATAAGGTTTATATTTTGTTTTCCTGGACATTAGCGCTATCAGTTGAAATACATATACAATTTTGTAGTAACAACAATAAGTTAGTGATTTAGTGTGTTATATGGAATCGTAAGAATCGAGCAAGATATTTTATAAACAATAAGAAAAATTGCCGAAAGGTGAATGCATCTCAAGCAAGGTAATTTTCCGTTTTAATAGGTAGGAAGGGGCACTGATGTGAATTGCGCACGAAATGTTTCTAATGTGCTGGGTTCTCAGGTTGACAGGGGAGGTGGTTAGTGGGTAGTCCAGTCGCGCATGGGAGTCCCACACTCTGTGCATAAATAGCATTCACCTCCCTACCAAAAAAAAAAAATAGTTTTACAGATAAAATAACAAAATCGGATTAGCAGTCGGCCTGTCTGTTTCATTATTTAAATTATTAAAATCTGTAGGTACTAAGATTTTATGGTACATTGTATGGTGATTTTTTTAAAAGAATCTAAAGGTTTCGTGATTAATAGAGGTTTATTGATACGTACACGGAGACAATTATAATTTGGCAACTATGAAGATTTTGTAAAGTGAAAACTTTTGGATTTTTTCGTCCGTGTAAATCTTGTGCGTTTGTGCTTCAGAGCAAAATTCACTTGCAGGATACAACTCATTGGCTTTGATTATGGCGTCTTTGGAAACCCGGCATCTCTGTCCCTGGCACGTGACCAAACTCACCAGCTAAAGAACATTATCTTCGAAAATAAAATAAAACATATTTTGATGTGTCTGTGATGTAAATAGTTGTGTCGATAATTTTTCATGTCCCAGCTTATTTCGCTGTTTGGTTGGTCACACTGTTTGGTTGGTCACGCAAACACATGGATGGAACGCCATAAATCCAAAGTTTTCTTAACCCTGCAGAGGTTGCCCCTTCAAAGTTACGTAAGTGATCGCGCGGATTACCATAATAATCCAATTTCAAACGAGAAAAAAACTGCAAAATATTTGTCTTTATTTTGCTTTAAATTGAACCTACTAACCCTTTCTAAAGATATTCATTATAAAATTCGTCCCAAAATGCAATTTACAGCACCCAACTGGCAAACAATTGATAGAAGTTGCTGCTGAATTTTTCGATTACCAAACAGTGGATTACTATGGTAATCCGCACGACCCCCCCCAGGATTAAAAATCTGATGATATTAGCATATATGCCATTGTAATCCACGCTACCCCTCCAGGATTAAACATGTAATGATATTAGTATATATATATATATATATATATATATATATATATATATATATATATATATATATATATATATATTTGTATATATATTTATTTGTTGGTATATATATATATATATATATATATATATATATATATATATATATATATATATATATATATATATATATATATATATATATATATATTCTGTTCAGTTTGATAAAATATATTCTTTTAAAACCTCTAGAAATCAGCGAACCTTCTTCATCTGGATAATAATTTATTTGCTCCACAAAGAAGCATTTCGTGCGTAATCAGTATATTCATGCATCCTATTCGTCCTTGTCGTTTTACTTTTTCTAATTTGGCAGCTTTAAAATGGATAGGTTACTGATGTGTCTTAATTTTACATTAGGCATAAATTAGCTGCAGAAGGAGACTCGCATAACATGAGACATGCAACTGAAAGTATTCCTGATAAAATTACGGGCATGACCAATATTAACCAAGAAAATATTCTTGATGAAACTATCACAATTGAAGGTCGCAGAATTGTGGATTTTCAGTACATTTTTGAAAAAAATGAAAGAAATATCTAATCATTCTGCTCGCTTTGGATGTTCCTTATCATATTTGCATATAATATGTGAGGTAAAAAAAGACTTAAAATCGACTTTTAAACAAAAATGTGAACTGTGTTGCCCATACTTTGACCTGAATTCCACGGGTTCAAAAAGCAACAGTGATATGGATATCAATACGTTGGCAGTGGCAGCAGTACAGTCCTTAGAAATTGGTTATAATTGCCTAGATGAATTGTTTTCATCATTAGAAATTCCTTTCATCGGTAAAAGAACATACAGCAAAATTCAAACCACAGTTTGCAACTGGTTGGATATAGTCTCTGAAAAATCTATGATCATTGCTGCAAAGGAGGAAGCAAATTACGCAATAGCTGAAGGAAGTGTCGATGAAAATGGAACCCCGTTGATAACCGTAGTAGCTGATGGATGCTGGTCGAAGAGATCTTACGGAACAAATTATTCGGCCCTTTCTGGCGTAGCGGCTATCATTGGCATTTTTCTAAAAAAATAATTTTTTTGCAACCAAAAAATAAATACTGCTTGATATGCAAAAGAACAGAAAACAAATGCATAAATCCTCCTGATCACATTTGCTACAAAAACCATAATGGCAGTTCTACAAGCATGGAATCTAACATTCTTTTGGAAGGCTTTAAGGCGTCAGTGCAGGAACGTGGGTTAATATATTCCCAAAAGATTGCTGATGGAGATTCATCAACATATAATAAAATTTTACAAGCTCGGCCATATCAAAATATAACTGTGGAAAAAATCGAGTGTAAAAATCACTTGCTGCGAAATTACTGTAGGAAGATTAAATTTGTTTCGTGCAAATAGTCCATTAAATCTCAGACAAAAAGTGAGCAACAACTTGGGTCGCCTTAGATTAGCGGTGAACGCAGCAATTAGGCACTGTAAGAGTGAAAGCTGCGATATTACAGAGAAAATCCAAAATTTAAACACCGACATAATAAATAGCCCGTATCATGTATTTGGTGAACATCGTAAATGTAGGCTTTATTTTTGCAAGCCAAGGACAATCGAGCAAAACGATGAGTTATATTTATGCACCGTGATTGTGCATAAATGTACTTCTTTTTTTCTATAAATGAAAGTAAAGAAGATTTTATGTTTGTTAATATATATATTTCTTTAAATGGATCAAGCGTCTGCTTCGACGGAGTAATACTTACTAACTAGTTACATGAAATCCTAAACTATTTATACTTAAAGTAGGTTACAATCTTTTATTTGGGTTTTTTCAAAACAAAACATTTCTCACTTATCCTAGAAATTTACTTATCCTAGAAATTTCCAAATTCGTAAATGTTAACCTCTATAAAAGTTTATTGCCATTTTCCAATACATTACATGGTTAGTCTGGCCCTTAATCTATGTGTGCTGTTTGAGACGCCGACGACCTCATAAAGTAATAAAAATAGAAAAGGGATAATTGTGTGATGGTCGGCAGATGTGGTACAGGATGTATGTAACTCCTCCCATCTTAAGTGAGAAATCTGTCCTCAGATTTAAGAACTATTATGTTTGAGTCATTAATTACTGTTATAAAATTCAAAGAATAGAAATGGTTTACTGAGCGGAAAAAGAAATTCAACTTTCTTGTATTTAAAAAAAAGTGTTATAATTGTGACACATTATGCTAATAGCCGGGATTTTTCTTCTAGTTTGGTTTATTAGTCTATAATGGGTTGAGGTAATGAAATAAACATTTTTGATTTACGGTGCCTCTGAGGGTGTATTTTAGCATTTTTATTAGGGCGTACATACCGAGGTTGAAGTTTAGTGGGATTAGGATTTTTTATAAATTCCGCATCTAATGGTACATTTTTTCTTTTATTGTTATGATACGTGTTATTTCTGCGTTGGTTGTGTTTTATGCGTTCAAGGATGATTGAATTTGGAACATCAGATTTTTGAAAAAATATGGCAGAAGGTTTTTCCTTATGAGCAGAGTGAATTGTGTTATTGTAATACTTTACGCATTCTTGGACAGGATTTAATTCAATTAAATTTTTATTTTCTTGTTGCTGCCGTAGAAGATAGGTTCGAAGATTTTCATTCAGACTTCTGTGAGCAACTTCTATGTCAGAATTTCCAGTTTTGTGTTGAGGAGATGCAAAATGGTAAGAAATATCATTATTACTTAACCAATCTTTGGTTTTTTGAGTGTTTAAGGCGCTCTCGTTATCCATTATAATTTTACTCGGTTTACCGATTTTGTTGAATACAGTTTGTAGTGCCTTATTAATGGTATCCCATTGTCGATTTTTTATTGGCTCAATGGCTAAAAACTTAGATAACTTATCAATTATAGAGAGGTATGGTGAGTTTTTATCTCTGAACCAAATATCTATATGGTAAGTATGTCTTATGTGCTCCGGATATGGTGGATACTTAAAAG
Organism: Odontomyia ornata; assembly: GCA_963969285.1. Classification (NCBI taxonomy): domain Eukaryota; kingdom Metazoa; phylum Arthropoda; class Insecta; order Diptera; family Stratiomyidae; genus Odontomyia; species Odontomyia ornata. The sequence goes on along the minus strand of OZ017738.1, from coordinate 337,200,744 downwards.
GAAGTTTTGCCGGGTTTCTCTCATATTTAGATTGTTTGCAGATGTTACAAGAGTTAATATAATTAACTATATGAGCTTTGAGATTGGGGAAATAATATTTGTCTTTCAATTCTAGATACGTTTTTTCAATTCCTTGGTGATTTGAACTAACATGTTGGTTTGCAATTAATTTCTTTATTTTGGCTTCGTTACAGTTATAAAGGTTCTGTTTTGCTTCGACAATAGTGAATTTGTTGTTGCATGAACGCAGTTTTGAATATTCTTCCTGCATTGCAAGTAAAGCTTCTTTATTTGGAAAATTGATTGCGGTTACTCCAGATTTCGCGACGTGATTGTTTATTATGCATCTTATTGTTTGTGGAGTGAGCTCTTGAAATGTCAAATGAAGTATTCGTTTACCCTGATATTTTACTAATTTAACTTGGTTGGTTTTTCCTAGTTTTAAAAATAACTGAGTGTTGTAGAAGTTAATTGGCTTCTCAGAAATATAAATATAATTGTGAGCGTCCTCCTGAGCCGTATGCTGTGTTGCAGCTAGGGACTCATTATCAATAGTATCAGCTAGCTGAATTCTAGAGAGGGCATCGGCTACCTTATTTTCTTTACCTTCTATGTGAGAAATTCGAAAGTCAAACTCGCTAAGTTTAATGCGCCATCTTTGCAATTTTGCATTATCCTCCTTTATGTTATCTAAGTATAGCAAGGGCTTATGATCTGTTAGAAGAGTAAAACGGCGACCATATAAGTAAGGCCTGAAATATTTTGTTGACCATATTATGGCCAGGAGCTCTTTCTCAATTGTAGAATAATTTAGTTCGGATTTATTGAGTGTACGTGATGCAAATGCTATTGCCTTTGAATTTTGGGATAGTACAGCTCCTATGGCGAAATTTGAAGCGTCCGTGGTGAGAGTAAATTGCTTCGAAAAATCCGGGTGAGCCAAAATTGGATCATTAATTAAATATGTTTTCAATTGGGTGAAAGACTGAACATAATCAGGATCAGAAACGACAATTTTGGAGTCTTTCTGTAACCTTGTAGTCAAGGGCTTTGCAATTTTTGCGTAGTCTTTGATAAATTTTCGATAGAACCCTGTTAGACCAAGAAAACTCTTAATCTGTTTAGTTGTAGTAGGAATCGGAAAATTTTGAATTGCTTTTATTTTATCTGGGTTAGCTTTAATTCCTTCCGCGGTTATAATGTGACCTAAGAAGGTTGTATGCTTGGAAAGAAAATGTGTTTTTGAAAGTTGAATTTTCAAATTTGCATTTCTAAGCTCCGTTAGGATTTTTCTAAGGGCGACTTCGTGTTCTTGTAGCGATGTACTAAAAACTAAAATGTCGTCCATATAAACAACGCATTCCCTATTAATATATTTATGTAATATATTGTTCATGAGCTTTTGAAAAGTCCCAGGTGCATTCTTGAGCCCAAAGGGCATTCTCAAGAATTCAAAGTGCCCCATATCTGTTGAAAACGCTGTTTTATATCTATCGTTAGGCTCAAGCTCGATTTGGTGGAATCCTTTTGCCAAATCGATGGTGGTAAAATATTGGCAATTCCCAAGTTTTCCTAGCAAATCATCTATGTTTGGTATGGGATATTTATTTTCCACGGTTAATTGATTTAATTTTCTAAAATCGATAACTAGCCTATGTTTTCCACCTTTTTTTGGTACTACCCATATGGGGTTGTTATAAGGAGATTGAGAAGGCTGGATAATGCCATGCTGCAGATCTTCTTTAACTTGTTGATTCACAAAATCATTCACTGATTGGGGAATTCTATAGTTTTTTTTATATATCGGAATATCAGATGTCAAGGGAAGCGCGAGCTTAATAAAGTGAGTGAACGTTAATCGCTCTTTCTCATTATATTCTAAATCTGAAAACTCTTTTTTGATACGATCAATGAGATGAGATTCTTCTTGTGTATATTTTTCTTCAAATTCTTTCGATTCTTCAATTTCTGGAAAGTTTTTGAGAGATTGTGAAAAATACACCTGCTCGGTTTCTTCTCCGAAGCATAAAATTTGTTTAGGGGTGATGGTATTGTTTTTAAAATTTATAATTGTACCGGTGTTTGTAAGAATGTTATTTCCTATGATTGCGTGAAAAGCTTTTTGAGTGAAAGGTACGAGATGCCATTTTATCAATACATCTGTTCCAAATTCGTCAGGTAAACAAGTCTGAATGTGATGAGTACTAATTGAGTTTTCGTTAATAGATGAAATTATTGTGGCAGCTGAAGAGGGGATTTTCTGATTTTGCGGAATCAAATTTTCATCAATTAGTGAAATCGAACACCCTGTGTCAAAAAGACAACGAAACTTTCTTCCTCGAATTGTGAGCTCGATTATGGGTAGTTTAGCCCCGAGGCATCGGGATGAAAATCCAAATTATGGAAAATTTGTTCATTCGGCCGAACAGTATTCATTGAAACGTCACTATTATCACGACTAGGAAATTGAAAATTTGCCTTGGGTACATAATTACTTCTGGAAACCCTGCTGGACTTTGCTTCATATGAGCAACCAGGCTTGGTAAAACTTCGCGATTGCTGGGTTTCTACAGAAAAATTTTGGTAATTTGTTTGTATCAAAATTTGATACGCGGTTTCAAGGGTGTCGGGATTTCGCGCATAAAGAATACCACGTAGAGGTTCTGGGCACTTGCTAATGAAGATGTCCCTTGCCAGAGTTGAATATAGATTAACTTTAAGCACTTTTTCATCTTCACTTAATTCACTGTTATTTTTAATCTTATTACTAATTTTGTGTAAAAACTTACATACGTATTCGTAATATTTTGTTGTTGTGGTGAAATTTGCCGACTGTATTTTCCCCATCAATTGAATTTCCGACTACGGAGTGTCGAAATGTTGTTGCAAAATTTGCCTGACTTCGTCCCATGTTGAAACCATGTGCGTGTTCAAGATGCCTCGTGCTCGGCCTACGATTTTCATTAACACCTGTTGATAAAGGACTGCTTGATGTTCGCTCCTTGCAATGTATGAAGAAATCACGTTGATCGCTTCGATGAATGCGTGTAGGTCTTCTTGCTTTCCATCAAACGCTGGTATTCCAGCAATATATCGCATAATGCTTGATAGGTCCATTTGTTTGATCCTATTCAGACTTCGTGATCCAGCAAGTTGAATTGAAGATTCGAATTGAGCACTTATCAAATGTTTGCCAAGTTCCAGCCTCAGAACTCGTTAAGGAATTGTGGCTTGAGTCCAGCAAAACTAAGTGTCAATTTAATGGATACCGACTGCGCCAGTTATATTTATGCACCGTGATTGTGCATAAATGTACTTCTTTTTTTCTATAAATGAAAGTAAAGAAGATTTTATGTTTGTTAATATATATATTTCTTTAAATGGATCAAGCGTCTGCTTCGACGGAGTAATACTTACTAACTAGTTACATGAAATCCTAAACTATTTATACTTAAAGTAGGTTACAATCTTTTATTTGGGTTTTTTCAAAACAAAACATTTCTCACTTATCCTAGAAATTTACTTATCCTAGAAATTTCCAAATTCGTAAATGTTAACCTCTATAAAAGTTTATTGCCATTTTCCAATACATTACATGGTTAGTCTGGCCCTTAATCTATGTGTGCTGTTTGAGACGCCGACGACCTCATAAAGTAATAAAAATAGAAAGGGGATAATTGTGTGATGGTCGGCAGATGTGGTACAGGATGTATGTAACTGATGTTCCAGACCTTGAAGAATACGGATTATGGGCACATATTCTAAAGTCTGTTTTTTATTTGGCACAACAATCAAGAAGCCTTATCCACGATGTTTAAAGCAATATCGTTGAGTCGTTTAATAGTGTTGTTACAAAAGCTGTTGGGGGAAAGCGAATTAATCATTCTCTAAGACGTGGTTACCAAAGCCGTTGCAGTGCTGCACTATTATCATTCAACACCAAGTGCACACATTCTACATTGCGAAGAGAAATTTTCGGCAAAAACCCATCCTATAGAACAGGCCTAATGGAACGTCGTATGATGAAACAAAATGTTCAGCATTCTAGAAAAAGGAAGCGTTCTCAAACCCTCAGAAAAGTAATGGATGAGGGTCGAAAATAACCCGATTTTGCAAATAAATTCGAGTAAGTGGTTCGAGTTGAGAAGATCTCTCTTGACAGCCTCTAATTTTGGACGAATATGCTGTTTCCAAAATTTTTCAGTACTGTGCTGTACAATATGGAATCGAAAATGAAGGCACAGCTTTGCAAACTGTTTCGAAAATTATTTCTGAAGGCATCACCAAAACTGGACTTTGTATTGATACATGTCACAACTTTCTAGGTGCATCTCCTGATGGTACAACTAGCGACAGTATCGATGAAATCAAACGCCCGTATTCTGCCCGCGGTATGCATGTATCAGATGCTGTTCAAGCAAAAAAAATTAAATTTTGGAAATTCGTTAATAATGAGCTCGTACTAAATACAACTTCCGACTGGTATTATCAAATTCAAGGGCAGCTACATGCAACGAAAATTGATTTATGTGTTTTGGGAGTTTGGAATGGAGATGAGATTTCTATGAAAATTGAGTTTGTCAAAAGGGACGATTCATTTTTCAAATTGCGAATGGAGCAAACGCTGTTAAAATTTTACTTTGATTGTGTCTTACCGGAATTGATTGATCCAATACATGCAAGAGGAATGCAAATCAGGGATCCTGATTATATATCAGCAGCAATAGAGAAAAGGCATGCAAAGCGAAAAAAACAAAATCTTATTCTCAGCAGCAAATATATCAGTTATTGAATAAATGGCTGATATTATGTATGTCATATCTCCCTAACATTTTATAAACTAACTTAAAGCGTATTAAAACATGTGAATTATTTAAATTTAATAGCCTTAAGGTCACGCTAAAATTTCTAAGATATTTGTTGCCAATGTTCTCATTAAAGCCTACCTCAATAAAAAACGCAAGGTAGAGACACAAATTTTTCACATATTTTGACGTCCATTGCACTTCCCCATGGTGTTACTGCATGTTTTGAACCTGATTTGAAAAGTTCTCATCAAGACCTTTAAGCTATTTATTACAAAACAAAAAATTAAGGGTTACATCTATACAAGAGGAGACCTTTTTTAACGACCTACCTAAAAAAATTGATGTTCCTAGCTTCTATAGTTCCCGAGAGAACTTTCAGCGGCAGACGGACAGATGGACACCGTTTTAAGCTGGATTTCGTCAAATTATTTTTCAAAGCCTATGCAAGAGAAATAAAATAACTGACCCTCTAAACAAAATAATCTCTGACAAAACGAAGTTTGATTTTACGGATAGTCTTGAACTGTCTAATTTGCTCCTTTAAAATTTAAATAAAATGATAGAAATATTTTTACTTCCAAGCTAATAGAAACCTAAAATAATATTTTGAATCAAGTTTCTAATATTTTACAGCTTAAATTTGTTCACATAAATACATAAATTCAAAAAATTTATTCATCACCAACTATTATGTAAACCTAACAATAAACCTTTTTTATAGTCTGAACTATTTGACCAATCTCCAACATTACACAAATCAACAAAACTGAATTCATAAATTCCATTAATAGATTCAGTCAAATTCATGCTGCCAGTGATATTATCCTTGTCGATTCCTTCTTTCCATTTTTTGTTGGCATCAGTTTGGGCAATCTATCACTCAAACGATTTTTCCCGACCTTGTGCGAATGTGCACATCAGTTTGAGGAGAAAATCAAGCTCAAAGCAAACTATGAAGGATTTTGAATTTTCCAACCGAGCATACGGCGCCTTAAAGGATTTTAAAATTTTTGTAGAGGATAAGTTTTAAGATATTTGTTCAGTTGAGTAACATTTTAATACGGGGCAAATATATGTAAAATAGAATATAGAAAGTAAGTTAAGTATAAATAAAAATCACTCATTTGTATCTAGTTCAGTAAGAATTCAACTTTGGAGGAGAAAATATATTAATATTTTAACAAGGAACTTATTTTTGATTTTCTATTTTATTTCAGGAACAAGCTTAGGACTATTACGTCGCTACTTGTAATTCAGTTTCCCAGGTATGACAATTTCTTAAGAACGTCATATTCCAAGGTTTATTAATACACAAGTGAGCAATCTCCTTTAGAATACGTTTCCTTTTATACTAATTCAAATTGCTAAGTAAACAAGGACTATTGAATCATATTTTCGCCTTTTTCCGGTCATTTAGAAATATTATCTTATTTCAAATACATTTCCGTTAGATCCTAATTGTTTAATAAACATGACAGTTTCAAAATCTTCAATGTTTGCTTCAAATCTTCTTGGGGATACATTTCTCAATCGTTAAATAAACATTACAACAATTATTGACTTTGACCGTTTTGAGTGACGTGTGTATTTTCAAATTTTATCGGCTTGTTTAAACCATCTGTTAATAATTTGGGTGCTATCATTTCTGTTTTGGTTATTCGATATTGGTTTATTGACATAAGTCTATGATCACTTCACATTTATTTCGTGATTTCAATTCTCGAGTTTATCACTCATGTTTTCATTTCCTTCCTTTCAGGATGTGGTCCTTTGACAATGCAAATACATATACCACACCCTTGTTCCAGGCACATAAATTTCATTGCAGGTAAATTAGCATGCAGCCAAATGAAAGTGTTGAGCGTAGTATTCACTAGATAGAAAATAAATTATTCAAATTTATTATAACTAGTTATCTTCACCGAATTTCACATCAAATTTAAAAGGTTTGTCGTTGATATTGAAATTTATAAACATCTTTTCTTCAATAAACTTGAATAACCCGCATCTAAGTTTTTACCGTGGTTGCAGCTGCATGACCGATGACTGATCTCGCTGAAGCCACACAACATGTGTGGAATCTGCCAACTTCCATAACTGTGGCTGGTTACCTACAATGCATTAACTGTATTGAAAATATTCAATCGCAACGCACATTTGACTTCTTCTTCTTCTTAGCACTACAGCCCCTTTCGGACCTTCGCTTCCTGCAAACAGTGCCTCCAACTGTCTCGGTCCGTTGACTGCGTCTTCCAATTCCGACATCCGAGCAGCGATGAACTGTCTTCGTCGACCGTGTCAGACCAGCGTTTCCTCGGTTTTTCCACTGGCCGCCGGCCTTCAGTTCTCCCAACGAATACGTTCTTGGGTATCCGTTGTTCATCCATACGATACATGTGGCCAGCCCATTGCAGCTTCCGCAGTCTTACAATCCTTGAGACCTTCGGTTCGTCAAAAATTTCATACAGGCCTCATCACAGATTTGTATACTTGGAGCTTTGTTTTCCTGTGTATGCAGCTGGTCTTCAAGATCGTCAACACTGAATAGAATATTTTATTTGCGAGCTGTATTCTTCGGCGTATTTCGTCTCTTTCATTGCCTGTTTTCGTTACTGTATTCGCCAAGTGTGATATTTTATGTATTTGAGGTATTTTTCTTCGACTGGGTCATGGGCTTTGTTTCATTTTTGTTGATTTGTAGCCCTACTAGTTTTGCGTTCCTGTCGAGTTTCAGGAAGGCAGTTTTTAATGACTGTGAAAGAATGTTGATGTACTCCGCATGAGCTACTACTTAGCTAGATAACTTTTGAGCGGAAATAGAAGAGTGTTTTTTCGGCAAATGATACGTCTTTCTTTCTTTTAGGCCCTTTTAAAAGGACAAGAAATTCAATTAACGGTAAAGGACTTTTACCATTAAAGTTAAAAAATTTCCGACTTTCACCGCAATTTTTCAGCATAACTGATTGATTGTAGCGGCTTCAAATGAAGGACAACATATTTAACTAAAATGTGTCAGCACGGAATTATAATCCTTCTAAGGACTTTGTTGATATTAACAGTTCCATATCATGCATTGATGTCGAGAAATTGAATTCTAATGATATTTTATTTTAACGAAAAATGCCAATTATTTCGAACTCTTCAGGGATTTTATGGAAATACCGATTCCTTGGGGACGGATGATAAAAATGATCAGTATCCTTAATTTTCTTCATAAACGGCACTATTTAGTCAATAAATTCTACTGAAAATAACCAATCGATTCCCCCAAGAAATAATAAGGATTGAGTGATAGAGTTAATGGCCATTTAAAAATTGATTCGTTACTTTCTAGTTAGTATTATACATTCTTTGCTCAGAAATTTAAAGTTAGTGATTTCCATACTGAAGACCGACGAGAATCGCGACCTTAAAAAACGATACTTTTCCTTCTTTAACTGATCATAACTTTAACTATAGAACATCATTTTCATGAGGATTTCAAGAAAATTATGGGCCATAATTAATTGAAAACGGAGGCGATGAGTATCAAATAAATGTAAACAAGTGATACGGTTATGAAGGATCTTTTTAAGTGAATTTCTTGAGATAGATTGTGGAGTTCACTTTATAGTTGTAAATACGTATATATATATATATATATATATATATATATATATATATATATATATATATATATATATATATATATATATAAGGGTGTCCCAAGATATAAGGGAAGATTTTTTTTCTCGAAAATAAAATCGCATACCCTCTATTTTTTTTTTTCTAAATGGCCTTATTCGCTTAAATAATAAATATTATTGCGATTGGATCATGACAACCCGTGCCGACTTGATACCAAGCATAAAATATAAATTTTTGTTCCGGGTTAGTATAGAAGATTTCTGGAAGTTCGAATTTGTTTAGTAAATAAAACACTTATATACCCAAAACATATTACTATTTAACATTTAACATTTAACATAAAAAAACATTATTTTGAAAAATTCCTTTTTAAAGTTTGTTTTTTACAGTCTGGATAAATTTTCCGGTGTTCTTGTACGCAGCGTAATAAAAATTGCTTTTGTTCTTCTTCAACTGTAACTAAACCATGAAATTCTTGCATCATCTTGACCGCTCTTTCAGCTGTATCGTTTACTGCCCTTAGCACTGAAACCTTCTTCTTGGCATCTTGAAACGAAGCATTATTTGGCCATAAAGACGGTTCTTCGTTCAGAAAACTGTCATCAATTTGAAGCCGGGTGAACAACGCTTTACTTTTGACTGATACAAAGTTGTAGATGTTTTCGTCTAAAATAAAAAATGGAATATAAAAGAAACAATACTATATTTACTAATAAAACTTACCATACAATGAACCACAGAGTTCTTCTTTGGATGTAGCGGTTATCATGGGTTCATGGATTCTCCTTGGTTAAATTTTCACTGACATGTTGACCGAACATAAACAACGTGTGAAAACAACTGGCAAAAAATCTACGATCACATGTCCTTTTATACTAATTCCTTACTTGCTAACAAACAATTTTAATTTGCATAATATTAGTAATACCATATTGCTCTAAATTCTACTCGTGTCCTTTTACAATAACTTATTTTCTAACAAATAGGTGCTAAATTTATGGCATGTAATGTATTCTAGAAAAAGGTCGTGAACAATAAAAAACTTAGTCTTACATTTATTGCTTAAGATACTAATTTACATGTTCCTGTGTCGGCATCGCCATTTATTGCTTAAGCTACTAATTTACATGTTCCTACGTCGGCATCGCCCTTTGTCGATGCCAACACATTGGTTGCCCGTAGACATATTATGGCGTAACTGTTTACTGTAAAAGAAAGACAAATTATAACGAGCACATCGATCGTTCGAGCGCGTCGGCCGGAGTTAGCAAGTATTGACAAGCTCCGATGCAAGTCAGCACGGGATATCGTGATCCTACCTAAACCGAATTGGGTTTACAATTGTTTCAAGATCATTCAAACAAATTAAGAGGGTATGCGTTAAAAATAACTTTAATTTTTTTGGGACACCCTTATATATATATATATATATATATATATATATATATATATATATATATATATATATATATATATATATATATATATATATATATATATATATATAACCAAATTTGTGCCTGGAGGTCGCAATTTTGCTTTGATTTCGCCAAATTTTCAGAAATTAAATATTTCGACTAGTTTTGTTAATCATTCAAATTGGTTGAGTGAAAACCGAGTAAAGACTGTTTTAGATAAAAACCCTTGATTTCTAATTTGACCAAAGTATAGCTTTGATTTGTATCAAAACCGGTGCGAAAAATAAACCAGGTGTGTGATAAAGGTCACAAAAAAAAGACAAAGTCGAACCATCTGAAAGAAAATGTTGGCCGCTTAAGAGTCAAAAAAAGTTGAACAATAAAAAAAACACTTCAGGGTCAGGTCAGAATATAGAAATGGCGGCTAGGCAAAGCTCGAAATTTAGCTATTTCTTGAAGCTATAATTTACACTGGATTTTTATGAAACCTAAAATCAAGGTATGTTAAACGTTGATGAAATCTTCTACTAAAATGTATTAGAGCTAAATTCGATTCCTATGACCGCTGCAGACTTCAGCCATATTGGAAATGGAAACTCTTCAGTTATTAAATACTGATTTTAAATATGAACTTTTTTTATTCACAAAGTGCCACTCACGAGAATGATCTTCACTTACAACTTTCTCTCCTAAGACTAACTAAAATTATCTTGAACCAAAATATCCTTTTTCTTATCTTTAGAGACACACAAATATATTTTGTAGACCACATGTGCTATAAAAGCTAATTTCATTGCCTCTAGTAATACCTTTCGTGTAGACAAATAGTTATTCAACATGTATTTAGGATAATTTCGCATGGTGCAGTGGTTAGAGTACTAAGCCCGTAAGGCGAAGGTCTCTGGTTCGAGTTTCGTTGGCGTCAACGAGATTTAGTTCGAGTGCATGGTACAAAGAATAGAACAAGGTATGCTCGCTCACGAAAGCTCAATCGCTATTTAAAGCTTTTCCGATGTCCATGCATCGGATCGGGTGGATCGGCAAATGATGATATTATATGCGAGTGCATTGCAGATTGTGCATATTGTATCATTGATCGCGTGTAAGTGTTGTTTGAAGTAAAATTGAATATCAGATTAAGATGGTGTATTGCAGTGGGTGTAATAATAATAATGACGCGAGATCTAAAGTTGAATTTTCGAGATAGTTACATAGATTCCTAGAATCAGATTTGTATAAAGAGTGGATTTTTGCATGTAATAAGGACATTCTAAATGTTAAAAATGCAAAAATCTGCGCGATACACTTCGAAGAAAGTTGCTTTGCAATCAAGAGCAGACTCCTCAATCATAGCACGTGTAAAAAATAATTAAATAGATGTGTCATGCCGACACTTTATCTACCGGCGGAGAAAATAATCACAGAGAGTTCGAAATGTGCGAGAAAAAACGGAAGAAAAAAAAAGTGCAAAATATTTTAAACGAAACAATCTTGTGATTATATCTCAGTATAGTCCAGTCAATGAGGGTAAAGATAGTGTTTGCCTCCGATTTCCATCTTCATGCATCAATGTTAATGAAATTTTGAGATCAGGCTCTAGTTACCATCCACTTTAAAGTCTGCGAAGGTGTGCTTATTGTTTTTAGAGGTGAAGACTATCTTACTGCTAAAACTAAAGAAAAGTTATTATAACGTGAATTAAAGCACTTTACAGACTTAAGTAATGAATGGTATAGCATACTTCGGCATAGGGTAGATTTTGAATCTTGAGCTATTCCCTACCTACTTTCAAAATTTCAAATTTATTGCTGCATGAGAGTAAAATTTGGAGCCGAATACCCTCATTGACAGGACTAATAGAATTATTAGAAAATTTTAAAGTTAAAATTATTGATGGGTTGTACAGTTTAGATTCGACAACCTATCCGATACAGAATCGAGGCAGGAGGCAATTAAAGAAACTTTGTTTCGTCCTTATGTCTTTTATTCCAAAATATCGACTGGCATCTTATCAGCTAAACATTCTTTTTATATCTTACAAACTAGACTCATTTCTACATACGCATGTATATCCTAATACGTTCTTAATTACTACCTAATTATATGGAAGGACGAAAACGTACTTCCCAGAAAACATGATTAACATGCGCGGCGGAAATATGTCGTAAACCATGAAGCATAATAAACAATGCGTCAAGGTTCATGACACGCATGTGTAATTTGAGGAAAAGGTTGTTAACGAAAATGTGATAATGCATTTTTGTTTACCAAGAATTAGGATGGTTTGAGTTATTAGTGATTTGTTCCATAACTGAGGCATGCTCTACATCGTCAATGTATATGGATGCTAGTAATCAAACTAAGTAAATACTCATTATGAGAAGATTAAATCAATTTAATTTCTAGAGGAAGCTTTGAGTGTGAGCTTCTGTTAGAAATTTTTAAATTAAAGAAGTAATTGGAACTCGTCAATCAAAAAAATAATTATACGAAAATTGAAATAGAAAAACATAAAGCCAAAGGAGAGGAGCTTGATGATTCCTCGAAAAATATTTTTAACTCGCGGTCAGATTAAAAAATTGCTGAATGAATCCGCTCGTATGAGATGGAGCCTTGACGATATTTCATCTGCCATAAATCTACATTCCGCTGGAGCACGAGCATACAAATATATGTATAAGAAAGGCTTTCCTTTACCAGGAATGTCTACCCTTAGAAAGTAGGCAGTTAGAATTAACGTCCAGCTCGGTTTTTTAACGGGAGTTCTCAAAGTTGATGGAAAAGTCAAACTTGAATGAAAGAGAGAAGTTATTTGTCCTGTCATTTGATGAAATGAAGATCAAACCAGAGTTTGAGTTCGATTGTGCAAATGACAGTATAATAAAACCGTCAAACTACATTCAAGTTGTGATGGTGAGAGGGCTAGTCGAAAAGTGGAAGCAGCCCATTTTTTACTACGATGACTGCAATATGACAGCTACTATTTGAATGCACATAATCTCGCTTTTATATGATGCTGGATATATTCTAGCTGCAGTTGTTTCAGATATATGACCTGGTAATTAAGAGCTGTGGAAAAAATCATCCATTCTTTCCTCACTCTAAAATACCGGAAGCAAAAGTATTTGTGTTTGCGGATGCACCTCATTTGCTGAAATTTGGGCGGAATCATTTTGTAGACACTGGTTTTGTCCTAGATGGCAAGTGTATTCAAATAGATCCAATCAAAGAAATAATTGATGCATCGAGCATATTAGACTTAAAAATTTCGCATAAAATAACCTACGCACACATAACTACAAAAGATGCTACAAGGCAAAATGTTCGATTAGCAGCACAGCTCCTATCACATATAGCTTCTTGCTGCTTGAAGCGATTTATGCAAAGTGGTAGGCTGAAAAGCGACAATGCGATTGAATGTACTGACTTCGTTTATTTGGTGAATGATGATATATTTAATGCTAAGGTTCCAGAAATCGATAAGAGAGTTTGTAATAAAGTATTTGGGTGCAAAACTAAGGGTTTCCAATAAGTCTCATCTGCTTCCTTTTCAAAAAGGCATTCTTATACATAACGAATGCTTAAGAGGGCTGCTTTCATATTTTAAAACGACTAAAAATTTGCAGTATATGTATTAGAAAAGTTTTTCAGCGTAATTCGATTGAAAGGAGGGCTAAATGATCATCCAGCAGCCCTACAGTTTAAATATAGATTAAGATCCTATTTGCTGGGTAATTTATTTCCATAATTTGCATGTCCTTTGATCGTGATGTCTGAGTACCTTCTCTCCATTTCATAATATTCCGACAATTAAATGTGGTCTAACTTGATTTTACAATATATAGGAAGAAGTGAAACAATTTTACAATCTTCAAATATTGAAAAAGACAATGATTGCTCCTTAAATTTAAATAAGGCTGTAAACAAGAACCAGTAATAAATCAGGAATATTTACAATCAATTTCCAAAGGCAAAATGGCTTACAAAATGGAGGATAGGGACGATAGGGAATTCGATGAGCTACATTTAGACGCTCTCGAAAATTCAGCCGGATATATTATTAGAAAATGTGGATATGCCGACCAAAAAAACTACTTAAATAATAATAAACATTCATTCACATGTGTAGATGAACTTTCAGAAGGTGGTTTGACAAAGCCATCTGAGCGATTTCTAGAAGAAATGACAAAGTTAGAATCCATTTTTGCCAGTGTTAATTATAATAATATTACAATCCGACGCGGGCTTATTCAGAACTTAATAACTTTATCTGCCAATATTGGTCTTAGTAGTAAAGCCAAAGGACTGCTTTATAGATGCAGAACATATTTTAGACTTAAGCATTGGAACTTAAATAGGCGAGAGGCAAATATAAAAAGAAGAGAAAAATATGTACATAATAGCTATGTGATGTTTATAATATTTAAAAAACCGAATTACCTTTATGAAATAAAATTACATGGATGTTCGAAAAAAAATTCTTAGAATTTTTCAATCAGAACGTTATACTCGTATGTCTCGTAGATTGCGCTTGAATTCAACATTGAATCTTTTATTTTATTTCTAAATAATCTACACAGTACCGGTTTGTTTCGATTTCCGTAAAAAATATTAGAAATGGTGTATATCATTGATATGTAAGCGCGAGTACCCAGACAATGGAGTCAGTAAGGCTGGAAGAAAATGGTGGCAAATCTAAAAACGTGAAACGTACATTTATACTGTTTAACGCATTTGAAAGATTTTTTATATGAACCCGATTGTATGCATTCAGCGGAGATTCTCTGATTTACTAATTTTTCTGAAAAACTCTTCTGGCAGGAGCACTCTCCTGCTACTTCAATTTGTTTACATTGGAATGCATATCTGACTTTGTTGCCTATTTATCAATTCGAATGTATAGAAAATTACAGATAATGTTTTGCATACATTTTATTAACTGACAAAACGAACATATACCGAGGCAGAGCAATTGCTTTTATTATAATAGCTATTACTTCAAAAAAAGATTTATTTATATTAGTATGAAATTAATTACAATGGAAAGGTTAAAATCAAGTTAGAAAATGAATTTTTATAAGAGTTCGCTGATTTTCTTTTAAACAAATCCTGAAATCAATATAAAATTCACTACCAAATGGATACTATCTGAAAGCTCTGATCCATGTGACGTCACATAAAAAGCTTTTTTCGTGAGCGAGCATACGTTGTTATTCTTCATACCATGGTTTGAGTGATTCTTCGGCCGGACTATGAGCTTGTTCAGTTATGGTACGTGCTGGTTTAAAATCCGAACGTATCGCAGCTGAAGTTAGTATCGTTTTATATTCTTCTTCTTCTTTGTAGCACTACAGCCCCTTTCGGGCCTTCGTTTAGAGATAGTTAGAGTATCTCATATTCATGACCGTATTGATTTTTTCCGGAAGTTGGTTTGGTCAGTACCATGCTCCCGTGCGCCTGCTCAGCTATGATATGATCTGATCAAATCAGTACGTATCACCAATTAGTGAACACTCGTAGTCTGTCCAAAAAATCCCCTGAACTAAATCACGTTGCTCCCAACGAGATTTGAACCTGGGACCTTCGGCTTATGCGTTCATTGATCTAAGCACTAGACCACACAGACTTCACTCACAAATATATATATATATATATATATATATATATATATATATATATATATATATATATATATATATATATATATATACATATATATATATATATATATATATATATATATATATATATATATATATATATATATATATATGTGTGTGTGTGTGTGTGTGTTCCGTGTCCGTCTATTTTTCAACAATGCCTAATTCTTGGGAATTTTCCAGTCTAGTCTACAATATGCTATTCGCTAACAAAAACAAGTTGGGTAAACAGACCTACGCTCATGTCAGAAGGGTTTTGTACCCAACTTTTCAAAATGCAGTCACCAGCAATAAATAACGTCAAGAAATATGTCAAAGAGATGTGCACGTTCAAAGGAAAATCCATTGTTTTTCTACTTTCAACGGTTGCCATCGTGTTGCAAACCGACGAAAATCACTCAAATCATGAATTCTCAAATATATTAATATTATTGACCTTATTGGAAAATTTCAAGAAGATAAAGTCAAAACTGCAGTGAGTGATTGGATGGAAAGTCCATAAAATAACAAAATCATGTGTTATTGATGTTGCAATTGGAAAAATTTCAAACGGCTTTAACTTCCGTGTATATCATTCGATTTTCATCAAACTTGAAAAGTTTAAACACCTTTAGTAGGACTACGTATATGTCGAATTTCGGTCAGCTTAAGGGTACCCATGCGATTTTATTGGGGAAAATGTAAAATTCGAATATCATACTGTTACTAACAATGTTGAGTGAATTTCGACTTCTAAGGTATTTGTTGTTGTACTCAAAAACACCTACCACCATAATTTTTTTTCAGATTTTTCGGATCACAGGTGTCCAATCGCGAGGGGGGGGGACATAAATTTTTCGTGTATTTCCCCTCCCTGCGCGTCTCTTGAAGCAAAAAGTATCAAATTAAGACCTGTTTTGAAAAGTTCTCATCAAGACCTTCCATTTGATATCCATATCGGCTACCTTTGGTGACCCCCCTTAAATACCTTTTAAAATTTTTTGTAGTTGAACTTTGAAGAGAGCACCACTTTACACCTGCATGCCAAATTTGATGTTTCTAGCTTATGTAGTTTGTGAAAAACAGTGCCATGACACACGGACGGACAGACGGACAGACAGGTCGCGAAACTTGTAAAATAATTTTACAAAACCCTAAAAACATACAAAAGGACCATAACATTCGTTATTAAGTATTTTGTATTTCTAAAATTAGCATTTTTTCCCGCAATAAAAATTTGGGTCCTCCGATAATGAATCTTTCCTCAACGCCGTATCCTTTTTACCTGGTTTCTCTCTCCAAAAAAAAAGGGAAAAAAGGAGGAAAAGAGAATATGTACTTTGCAACATCCTTTCCTATTTTTTCTCAACCAATCATAGTCCTTCAGTTTCCCACTAAAAAAATGTGTAATCACTAATAGGCTTCCAAGTTTGTAAAAAATTTTGAAAATGTTAGATTCAATTTGTCGGCTCGAGTAGCAACTTCAATTTTAATTTGCGAATTTGTAACTATTACGTGAAATACTTTACAAATAAACTCTGTGCTTGTAAAGAAAATCTCAACATTTACTCGTTGAATAAAATCCAAAACTCGTTGAAGAAATTTCGCATAGGAATACTGAAATGCCAGTATTCCTAAATCTCGCGGTAAAATAATCGTGAGTACAAAACAAAATACATATATAAATATACATGTATATATATATATATATATATATATATATATATATATATATATATATATATATATATATATATATATATATATACTCGTATCATAATGTTAGGTAGCATATATATATTGTATATATAACATATTTTTACATGTACAAATAATTCTGCCAGCTACTGTCGCAATTATTTTCACAACCATTAAGAACTTCATGATCAACAAAATGAATGTACTCGAAACCCCAAGAACCCACCAAGCATGATCAGCATCTGAAAGTGACGTCACTCCATTCATTAAGCTGCTCGAATATACCAGGTACCTCTCGGCAGAACATTTGCCAATGTACGAGAAATGGATTGAATGACTAGAGACCCTATATAAAGGCGAGCTGAATGAATGGGGGAATTATTACAACCGCAATATAGTAAAATTGCGATAGTGAGGAGTGCGAATTAAAAGCGATATTGATTGTGAAGTGATAGACAGTTGAAGTAAAAATTGATAGATAAAGTGAAAAAAAAGAAATTGGTGGAATCGTCAAAGTTAATGATTGTGCATTTTTTAGTAAATAAACTCTTTTAACTTAATTTAAAAGATAGTGCGTTTTCACTTTCCCAGAACATTAAATTATTGGCCACGAACCATAACACGCGACAGTGGTGTCGAGAATCGAGATTAAAATTTTGAAAGTGAAAACTTATACATATTTTTTTAAATGCACAATAGTGAAATGTAACGTGAAAACTGATGAAGAAAAAATTAAAGCCAGAATAATAAAAATACCACGAAGTTAACAATTAAAAATTAATGAATTTACCATGTCGGAGCTTAAGGGAGAAGCAGAAATGCCCAAATCAAAGGAACCAGAAGATCGGCTGACTCAACCGAAATTATCGCGAAGCTCGGTAGTCTGAACAAACAAATTAATTGCGTCGAGGAAAAATTTTACCAGGTCGAGGAGAAAGTCACCCAGGTTGAGGAGAGAATCAACGTTGAGACCAGCCAGGTTGAAGAGAGAATGAACCATGAGATGAAAAAAGTGAAAAAGAAATTGGGAGCAGCGAAGGCAGTAGTAACCACCTCAGCTGCCCCGCTTACAACCGCAGCGCAAAGCACATCCAGAAATGCTGAAGCACCAGTATTCGACGGGCAAACGGTCTGGAGTATTTACAAAATCCAGTTTGAAGCTGCCGCTAGCATAAATCACTGGAATGAGCAGGAACGAGCAACTGCATTAATTCTCGCTCTAAGAAGCCCAGCCGCCGAGCTTTTGCAGACTATCCACCTTGAGTTACATTCAAACCCGGCTGCTATATCAAATGCGCTTGGCATGCGTTATGGAAGCGACCATCTGAAGCAGATTTATCAGGTACAACTACGGCATCGGATGTGGAAATCTGGGGAAACCTTACAGCAGTAAGCCTAAGAGATTGAGTGACTGGCACTTTTGGCTTACCCAGCGTATGACCCAGAACATCGAGATGATGCAGGAACAGAAGCATTCATCAGCTCAAAAGCAAACGGTTAAGGACGCATTGGCTTATAGTCTGAACTTTGAGGCAGCGAAAAGTGTTCATCGGGTGGACGTTGGCTAGGAGGATTGACATCCCCAGCAACTCCCTCACCGTGTCAAGACTACATCGTGGAGAAGCAGACTTATGCCTTCTGGGTCAAGTTGATGAAAAACATTGCACCATAACAAGCGACACTGGTGCAACCCGATCGATTATCCAACCAGGCCTAGTGAAACAACAACTACTTCACAAGGGTACCGACCGTTGATCTGCAAATGATAACGGCCGTATTCGATGAAGGTTGGTCATCGGAGGAGATTCGAAATGCTCAGTTAGCCGATGAAGACATCGGACCATTGCTGGTATGGACGGAGACAACTGGGTGACCTGAGTGGAAAGACGTTTCAATGCATGGCGCAACCCTGAAAAGCTGGCACAATGGAACTCCCTTCAGGTGGAGGGTGGCGTACTCAAGCAGAAAAGGAAAACGGCGAGTGGCAGCTCCTATAGGATGCAAACTATACTTCCCAAAAGGCGAATCCACGATGTGGTTAAGGAGATGCACGAAGGATCCCCGGGAGGCCACCTTGGTGTTAATAAGACCTTAGCGAAATTGCGCGAAAGGTTTTAATGGCTCCACGCTCGAGAAAACTTAGAGGACTGGTGCCCTAGATGCACAATTTGCGCTTCCGTCAAAGGTCCATAGTGACGACTGAGAGGACAAATGCAAACATATAACGTGGGCGTGCCATTTAAAAGGATTGCTGTTGACATCGCCGGCCCTTTCCTGAATCCGAGTGGGGGAATCGAGACATGGTGGTTGTGGCCGATTATTTCACCAAGTGGCCCGAGGTCTACCCCATTCCCAACCAGGAAGAAACAACTGTAGCCGAACAGCTAGTATTAAATTGTATCAGTAGGTATAGCGTACCTTGCGAAGAACATTCGGATCAAGGCCGAAACTTTGAGTCACTAGTTTTTGACAAAATGTGCGATCTGCTGGGAAAGCGGAAAACGAGGACAACACCCCTGAATCCCCGATCCGATGGAATGGTCGAGCGTTTCAACGGCACACTCAATAAACATCTGGCCAAGATGGTTGACGAGAACCAAAGGGGCTGGGACCGACATATCCCACTATTTTTGATGGTGTACAGAGCTGCCGAACATGCATCGACGGGCCAAGCCTCAGCCAAAGTCATTTTTGGAAAGACTATTCGTCTGCCAGCTGATATAAAGTTTGGAACACCCCCTAAGAAACCCCCAATGATCTCGAAGTACGCAAGTAAGCTAAGGCAACGGTTGAACCAGATGCATCGGACAGTGCAAAAACACCTCGAATCGGATACTGACCGCATGTAGACCAGGTATGATCTAAAGGCAAATTCTACTGGCTTCGAGTAAGATGACTTGGTATGGCTATATAACACACAGCGACGGAAGGGTAGGTCTCCAAAGTTGCAGCATAATTGGGAGGGACCATAAGAAGTTACAAAACGAATAAACGACGTCTTATACCGCATTCAATAACACCGTAAGCCAAGAGTCAAAATGAAAATCGTGCAACCATTAAGAACCTCATGATCAACAAAATGAATGAACTCGAAACCACAGGAACCCACCAAGCATGATCAACATCTGAAAGTGACGTCACTGCTCCATTGGTTAAGCTGCTCGAATATTCCAAGTAGTTTGCCAATGTATGAGAAATGAGGCGAATGACTAGGCGAGCTGAATGAATGGGCGGATTATTACAACCGCAATATAGTCAAACTGCGATAGTGAGAAGTGCGAACTAAAAGCGATATTGATTGTGAAGTGATAGACAGTTGAAGTAAAAGTTAATAGAAAAAGTGAAAAAAAAGAAATTAATGAAGTGGTTAAAGTTAATGATTGTGTATTTTTAGTAAATGAACTCTTTTATTTTAATTTAAAAGAAAGTGCGTTTACACTTTCCCGGAACATAAAAATTATTGGCCGCGAACCATAACACGCAACAATATTATATGCCCATGTAGAGCAGTGGGTCAGGGCACACTGTACTTGCGTAGCAACTCTCTCATTTCTAGTCTAGTACCGTATGACAAAATCATCAGCATATTGTTATTATAAAATGTGAAGAAAAGTAAATAAAGATATTCAGTTTGTTTCTATCATGGAAGCAAGTATTTTAATGTATTCATTTTGTTTGCAGAAATCTTTGAAACAGTTATAGTTTTCAATAACGAATAGCTCAATATTTATCAATAATGAATTTAATTTTATAATATTCAATGAAAAAAATTAATAAGACCTTGTATTCATGCAGTATGTTTGGGGGCCGCCTTATAATGTTGATTGCAATGTTTGCGTTTTTCGCTGTCAAAATGAATCGGAGGTCCACCAACTGCTCCATTTTCTGATTTGACAAATTCTTCCAATCCGGTTGGATGCTTCCCGTATGATCCTAAATTCTTTTAACTCCCATCAATTTCAATTAGAACTTACTACACCCATTCGAGGTTGTGCACAAGTTATAATGGCCGACCGTCCGAAAAACCGTCTCTTACACCAATCATACGGCACACAATCACCGAATGCAACAACTAGATGCCACATCACATTGGACAGAGAAAAACAACAATATAAATAATGGGAGCATGCGCAAATGATGATGTATAGATGTTTTTTGGATCGCCCGTGGTGTTTTCGATTTTATCGATTTATAATCACCTTTCTCCAAACGTTTTGATCTTCTCATAATTTCCGATATTACAAATTGTATATTTTTATTTCATAACTATCACATTGCCGTTCCGCTACCCAATATGGTACACGATTTTCTATTACTGTCGGAAGGAGTTCGCTCATCCACGGCCAACATTTTCACGAATGATGTTATTGTTGGTGCCTGAGGCTTCCAATAAAATTGAAATCTTCATTAGGACGTTGTCCACCTAATTTTTACGAAATTTGATTTTATTAACTGACTTTGTATATTTTTGTTTCATATCTATCGCATGCGTTTGCCAAGTTTACCCAGGGTTTGGTTTTCAGGTTTAAGGACGTCCTCGCCTTTTTTCCAATTTTTCTTATCTGCCCTCACAAGATTTGCCGTCACCTTCAACCAACTTCTCTCGTGCTGTTCCACCTTCTCTCATGCTATTCCACCTTCTCCCGTGCTGTTAGAAACATTCTCTGCATTTTGCCTCCAGCAACCGACAATTTTGCACATTTATTTATATTCCTTTTATTTTAACTAACTTGCTTTTATTTTTTTACATTTTAACTTTTGAATAACAAAGTTAATAACGTTAATAATAAAGTACTTCGAAATCAAAAAATATGACATGAACGCTAATAATAATAAAAAGAAAGAATTGGTAAGCAGTCCATTTTATTTGAAATAAAAAAATAAATCGTTTTCTAAATCCATCAACTACCTTCACACTATCGTAATTACTAATTCTTCATTTATATATTATTTCCAAATGGTAACGCTCAATCCTCTCTATACGGGGAGACTCCCCTTAAAACCCTTTGAAAAGTTTTAACCCCTAAACTTTCAAGAAGTCATCACTTCTGACCCTTCTACAAAGTTTGATGGCTGTAGTTTCGATAGTTTTGGTGAAAAACTGCTGTGACATATAGACGGATACAGGTCGTGACTTTAGCAGGATTTTGTATTTTAGTACGAAATCCCAAAACAGCATTCAGGCCTGACTCGTCTACTATGCGATTCCGAATATAAAAAACAAGATGGTGGAAGACACGAGGTCAAATACCAGGCAAACTTTTCAAATACAAAAGAAATTAAATGTCCTATTTAAATTAAATTATATTAAAATTTGTTATCGGAAAGTTTATGATACATAAAAAAAACATTTTGTATTGAATGTGTCCCTAATTAAAGTAAGTAAAATTTACTAAATGATAATCGAGTTATTTCCTCTGTAGATCTTAAAAATAATTTCATATAAATTTCGATTGTCATTCTGGCATAAAATCAACGAGATCTTTCTAATGTTAAGTTTATTCAAATTTTTTGCCGTCTGTTACACTCACCTCTTTAATTTTAATCGCAATTATTGCGTCCAAAATAAACTTCTTTCCATCATATTACCTGAGACATCATGCCTCTCACCACCTCTACCTCTCCCTTTCTACATGTCTTGTTGACAACTGGATAGAAAATATAAAAATTCGTTTCCTGCAAGCCAAAATATCTTACAATAATTTGGGATGATAAGGGAAGAAAATTATCAGTAAGGCATTCAAAATTCTTTTGTGATTTAAAATCATGAAAAAGGTACATACAAATGTATCAAGATAAACATTATCTTAACAAAAAAAGTTAATGACATACTCAGGAAAACACTAAACCAAATCTAAATTGTTCCTGTGTTATATCATAAAGATCAATGGATAAACTAAATCACTGGTGGACTCACTCTTAGCAGGGGCTACGGCAATTTGCTTATGAAATATTTGCTGAATATTCACAACCTTATCTTCAGTTCTGTGTATTATTCACTTCAAGTTAGCGATATCACTGTTTCCATTCTTCACGAAATTCTTTACACTTTTAGTTTAAGTTCACAAATCAGTTATTCACTTTACATTTCCGTTTCATTTTTGGAAATAACAATTTTCGTCCTTAGTTTTTACTCTATATTTATATTTCATTCTTTGGAAAAGAAAGTATTTATTACTCCCTTTTATTTAGGACGAGGTAGGCGGCTACGACACTGAAGATGATGAATGATGATGTCGTTGCTGTTGATGATGCGTTGTTGTTGATGATAATGAGGTTGTTGGTGATGATGTCGATGATGATGCTGATGACGTTGTCGCTGATGGCGTTGGAATTCTCTCATGAATGTTAATTCATGAGAAGCGAGAAGAGCGGCTCAAGCAAATTTCACTTTTCTCGAGGGAGTTGTTTGCACCGCTGGTATGTGGAATCGGCTAGCAGGCGAAAATTTCTCGTGGGACGAGGGTCTGTTTGCGCCGTGAAGCATGCGTTGACTTGGAACGTTCTGAGTCGCCACAAGTTTATTTATTTCCATCAACTGTATCCATGAGTTAACTCAATTGACCAGTCAATTTGCTTTCATAAAATAATCAATTTCTAGTTGCCTCTGTATAGAGTACACCCGATTTGAACACACAAGTCCTTAACTTCGAATTTGCATTCAAAATAAGTTCTTAAAGAGATCATTACTGCAATAAGATTATTTTCATCGACTGAACCTGGTACTATTTATAGTAACCAACTCGATGACATAGGAAGTTTGATGAGCCCATCAAATAGAACCTTTATTTGCAAATATGTAGAAGTTACATCAATCTTTACCGTAAGCTGAATTATTCGTGTGGTTTTCTTTGTTGCAGCTTTATGGCGCCTCTAATTATCTCAGTGTATCAAACACGTTATCTAATAAAGGAACCCAAGCGGCGCTGTTCTGTAGTGTCGCTTTAATTGCCTTTTTATGCGTAGGCTTAAAGCTTGTTAAACTTTTTACGCAACAAATGGTTTTTTCTAGACTACCATCGGTTGCCTTATTGCTTAGTTCCTATTATTAGCCAGTTAAAGACGCTCAATATTTTGGTATTCAAGCGAGGACCCATGTCTCATAAATATAGCATAGCATAGTTCTTGACTGATTAATATATTTACAAGTTTGTTTTTCTTCGAGTACTTCTTCGTAGCACTGCAGCTCCTCTCGAGCCTGCGCTCCCTAATAACGCCTCCAACTGTCCGTTTTTCGCGTTCTTCAATTTCGAAATCCAAGCAGTGAGCCGTCTTTCAGGGCATTCAATATGTCAGCGGATAATTGGGTTCTTACACATCCATAGCATAGGCCAGGCCTTATCACAGATTTTTATATTTGGAGATTTCTTTTCCTGTGTATGCAGCTGGTCTTCAACACCTTCAAAACTGACTAAAATATTTTATTTGTGAGCTGTATTCATCGGCGTATCTCATCTCTCACATTATTGGTTCTCGTTATTTTGGCTTTTATATGTATTTCAGGTGTTTTTCCTCGACTACTTCATGAATTTTGTTTTATTTTTATTGATTTATAGCCCAAATAGTTTTATTTCACTGTTGAGTTCTAGGAAAAGTTCTTTAGTGGTGGTTAATGACCGTGACAAAATGTTGATGTTATCCGCATAGTCTACCACTTGGCACAACTTGTATATTATCGTGCCTATTGTATCGATAGGTAGCTTTCTTATGGCGTATTCTTTAGCCAACTAATCTCCCCACTTAAATCCAATATTTGTGTCAAAGACATCGGTGAGTTGGTTATTGATGCGGATTTGGGAGGGTTTCGACGTCATTGTCATTTTAGTATGATAGACTAATTTGACTGGGATACCAAAACAAAGCATTATGCGATACAGCACGTTACGATCAGTACTGTCGTATGCTTGCTTCAAGACAACGGGAATTTGATGTACATTTATATTGAACTCCTAGGATTTCTCACGTACCTGCTTTAGTGTAAACAATTGGTCTACAGTCGATCTGCCTACTCTAAAGCCACCCTGATACTCCCCAAGGACACTGTTGGCGCATGTTCTGATTTTATTTTCTAAGACCACTGAAAATACCGTAGCGACACTGTAGCCTGTCGTCTTTTTTGTGGGTAAGGAATTTAATTGATTGGCTCCACTCGTTTGGCGTATGATCGATCTTGTTGCCAAATATACTGGGTAGCTTGATGAATAGCTTTCTGAACACCGTTGTCACTATATTTGATGAGCTTCACTGGGATCACATCGATGCCCAGCACTTGATTGGAGCTTGATGGTGGGGCAGACCTCATCCAGAGTTGGTGCGGTAAATAGAAGCTCTCCAGGAATATAATTATACTCCAGAGCCCTAAAGCTCTGAGGAGAATTTTAAATGTTCTGAAAATATGAAGCTCATCTTTCATTAATTCTGTTTTCATCAGCGATGATGTTGCCGATGGCATCACGGCAAAGCGTGGTCTTGGCCTGATAATCTCGTTTCAGGCTTTTCAGTACGTTGCATGCTTGTCTTGTGTTGTTGCTGGCTAAACTTACATCGATGCTACTCAATTGGTCAACATAGTATTTTCTGTTCTTAATTTTCATTATCTTATTCGCTAATCTTCTGAGATTTACATAATGTTCGCTCTTTGTTCTTGTTTTCTTACCTAAATATTGTTTGTACAGTTGATTCTTTATTTTAACTGTGTGTACTGCCTATGTTGATATTCAGAACTTAGTAAAATGACTTATATAGGAGCCAAATACGTTCGCGTATTTCATTGGCATTGTCCGTCAATTGATCATCTAAATACATAAATTCACCAACGTTTTCTATTTGATGTTGGTTGACTATTGTGCTTTGGGTATTGGTAGTGTTTGGCTTTTGACTTCATCTTATTATTACCATTAATTTGTAGCACTGTTATTCTGGTTCTTCATCTTTCACAATATTGTAAGATCTTGACAGGATATTCATGTGGTCTACATAAGCTGTAAGTAGACTCAACTTTTATAATAATGTGCCTCTTATGCCAACAGATAGTTTTTTGATTATATGTTGTATATTCTAGAAATAATAAATAATAGTGGCGCATATTCTAGTTCAGCAAAGCGTTAGGGCTAATGTGTACACCAGTTGATATTTGGTGCGTACTTGTGTTGCGATAAATTTCACTGTCATTCCAATTAGATCAACTAGCTTGGCTGGGATATAGAAATTTAGCATTATTTGATATAGTCATCTACAGTTTTTCAATGTTTTCTTAAAATCCACGAAAATTTGGTGTACATCGATGTTGAATACGTAGCCGACCGTATACATTTTAGACGTTCGAGCTCGGAAGCTTCCATCATACCTCCTGAAAATGTTTTGGCGCATGTTTTTTCTAGATTTTTTAGTATTTATGAGAATATTTTTAAACTGGACAATGCATCTACAACTTTTGTGCCATGGCTTGTGTCCTTTTTGTGTATAGAAAATATAGTAGATTGGCTCCATTCATGCAGTAATTGCTCTTGGTCCCATGTATCATAAATGACTTTGTAGATTACCTTTTGCATGCCAATACTATCATATGAGTTGAGCTCTCGTGTTATCTCATCGATAGCAGGCAGTACTTTTGTTTGCTGTTGATGCTAATTAACTCAGGTTTTCTAGAACTATGTCAAGGCTTAAAAGTTTTTAAAATATCAAATATATCTTTCTTAAACTGGCTTGCTCAGTGATGATGTGGCCGATTTCAATGATGAACTATGAGTTTTAATACTTTGTAGGCTTTTCTTATACTGTTTCGGTTCAAAAGTTCCTGACACTTATATTAGCCTTTTGTCACAAAAGGGACATCGTCTATAACGGCTTTATGATTTTTGATGCTTATCCGGTCGTCCACGAATCATTTTTTCTTTCTTAGCATAACCAAAATTCCGAAATATTTCTAGAACGAAAGCATCTTAAGTAAGTTTTAAGACTTCGTCAAATTCAAATGAGTACACATATTTTCACACATTGTTTTTGAAAGCACACCGATTTCCACAAAATACTAGGTTTTGGAGTCTAAGCTCCAACTATCTTTGCACCCCTTGTCATACAGTTGAATTGTCTACTATCCCGTAATTATTTCAGGTAACACATTAAATAAAACTTCAATAGCAGAGCCAAAAACTTTTGAACCACCAAGAAAACATCTTTTCAGGCAATTTGAGTCGAATCATTCAGAAACTAACAGTCTCGCAACGAGCTCTCGTATTATAAGATTTGTTTTTAGACTCCATGAGTTGAGTGTATTTTGAGATAGGCTTGCATCTAGTAATAATTCATCACAAAGCAGCATAAAAGCAATATCAAGATCTATAACTTCCTCCAAATTCTCTCAAAACGCTTATAAATATGTGCGACCCTGACACGTTTATATCGCTTGCAACTTATGTTCTACACTGTATACGCGACTCTGTTTTATAGCTTCCTACAGCGTTAGAAGCTCCGGTATAGCAAAAACTTAAGTAAGATCCACCAATTACATATTTGATTTTAATACAAGGAACAACTTCAAAGTTATCTATTACAATTTGATACAAAGTTTTTCCTAGTAAAATTAACTAAGCCTCCCTCCAAATTACTGCTAATTGTTTAAATAAAATGAAAATCTTGCAAAGTAAACTCGTTAAGTCCATTTTTTAATAATAACTGACATTCAGCTTGCAGGAATTTTAGTAAAATCGACAGAATAAGCTATTTTCACGTACGGGGGAAATAGAGCGATGACCCCTTCCAG